>CM023489.1:91152756-91667756 GCA_013339685.2 Hyalomma asiaticum | reverse complement strand
AACGGGCACACGCTCTGTGCAGCGTATGCGGTGACGCTACACCCTTACCGCAATAATGAATATGCAATTAGTGACAGATGGATGTGGCGATCTCATCCGACTATGTAATGAGTTATGTCAGCTTTTCTGACCTTGACAGCGAAGATTTGAGCGCTCGAGTATCACTCTTTTGCTTCCGACTGACCCCCTGCTCAGGTAGGCGGTGTTGTAGGTAATAACGTCAAAAACATAGGGCTGACCTGCATGGTAATTCGCTAAAAATATTAAGAATTTGTTTTCAGGGAAATTAAACGTCTTACAACCGTTTAACTTGGCACATACTATTACGGTACTGAGGAAAACCATATATTCAAATTTTCACTGACATCAAGGGACAATGAGAAATCGCCGGAGTTCCCCTTTAACCGTGAAGCTTGTTCTTCCTTCCTCATTTTCTAATTTTCCCATTGTATTCGCAGGCCTTCCTGACAACATTTCTATTCTCCACAGACGATTGGACATGCTCGTCTCTATATGTTTGAGGACATAACGTATTTTTCTTATCGATAACCATGTCTCCCATGCTGATAATAGGGTATGGCGGGACGAAACGCGGCTGAAATTTGCAAATGCAGATTAAGTTTCCCTTTTAGAATTTTATTCCATTTCATAAAAAACAACATATAAACAAGCTTTCTTTGTGGTAATGGGTGTTTTGTTCATATAGGTGACCGCGTTTCCGCTGTTCGAAAATCTAGGGAAAATTAAATAAGAAATGTGTCAAATGTCTTACCTTGCCCGAACCTGATGAGTGCTCATGAGTGTAACGTACATAAATACAAAAGTCCTAACGAACTCTTACGAAATATGCTTAAATAGTTTTACTCATTAAAGAACTATTGTAGAAGGGACATAGTAAATCTTACCTTGAGCGTGATCTCAATGGTAAAAACTGTGGTAAAAAAGTAGTCGAAGTAATTCAGAATCTGAAAGAGAAAAGTGCATGCACACATGTCATTGTTTGTGGGACGAAATGAACCGTATATCTGCAGGCAACACAACTGCCCAGGAATTTGAATATGTTTGTTATACGAACAGTATCACAAGCAGGACACGTGAGAGCGTTTCTAGGTGAACCTTCGCTACCTACATACTTTTATTGACTCTAAAAAATCACAGTTTATACAGGAAAGCAAACTGAACGTGAATGACAGCGTAGAGCTCTGGAAATGTACGAATATTGTTTTCTCTCGTGAATATAAAGGCACCCGTTTTGTTCATGCTTGTTACTGGTACCTGACTGCATAATTTTCAGCTTTTCTTCCATTATTCCCGAAGTAGGAATGGCTAAGAGTCCAGATAGCATTTTTTACCCGTATTTGTATGAATTAGTGTCAAAGCAAAGGAACTGAAAACAAATTTAATTGAATCTTATTCAACTGATACGCAAATACTCGAGTTCTTTTTTCAACCAAATAGTCGAGTTCTTTTTTCAATCAAATAGTCAGTCAAATAGTCGTCATCAATCAATCAGTCAAATAGTCGAGTTCTTTTTTCAACCGCGTTGACTAATTTGTCTTGGCGTTCTGAATAGTACAGTTTACTTGGAATCTGCAGATAACACCCCCCCTCCCTTCCCCCCGCCAACTCCCTCCCGCTTTCCTATGGCTTCATTATATCACGGCTTCATATGCTTTTGCCTAACAAAAAAAAAAAGACGAAGAGTGAAGACTGGGCGAGGGGCAGGGTGAACAGGCTTCCGTTCAGCTTTGTTTGATTCCACAACATATAAGGCCATAATGAAACTTCCTTGCGACCACACAAAAAAGCGTTAAATGTGGTAAAACCAGGAACATAACTAAACAGCTATCAGGTAAATTAAATAATCCGGATAGTTCTTTTTATTTTTAATGAAATGATTTCTTCCCTGCACAGTGACACATATACCAAGTGTAATACTCATCGAGGAATGTATGGAGATTAATTATGGAAACCACGCAGACAGGGCATCGTGCACTCACTGTGTTCCGGTGTGTGGTTGAGCGAAGCGGGTCCTCTGCGGCGAGCATACCACTGCTGACGAGAATGCACACAAGAATGAAGTTGCCGAAGTAACTGTGGTTGATTATCTTGTGGCAGAGGATACGAAATCTGTCGGAGGTACACAAAGACAATGTAAGCGCACAGTATAGTGACAACGGCATACATCGGTGCGTAACACCAAATGGAAGCACCGTAGGTTTGTAAAATGAAAGCTTTTTCCAGGGTAATACACTTTATTAAGCACTAACATCCCGAACTTTTATTTCTTGACTTGCAGCCCAAGAGAGGTGGGTAAGTTCACAGGTAAAATACGGACGGTTCTTTCGCATACGGACGGTTCTTTCACGCTCCGCCCCTCTTTATGGTCGGAGATAAGTCGTGGAGAAAATATAAACCGCGCCAAGCAATGCACTCTCCCCGTCCCGCGCTAGCGGATACGAGCAAATTTCTTTTAGCGTACTTCATTCGCTCAACGAAAACGCGCGAAAACGTTTGTTTCACCAGCAAGGATACGGTAGCAAGTGCGTTCCCTTATCTGTTTTAACCACACCTGTTGTTCGGCGACTAAGTGTGTAGTTTAATGGCTAAGAGAGACCACAATGTACCCGGAATTCTAAGCGGCCACAGGACGCTGTATTCCCTCGCGCCTGTCACTTTGTTCTCGTGGCCTCCTCCAAACTAGAAAATTAGTTAGCTTGCCTTTAGTGGCGCAAAAGCTACTAAGGCTATGCTGCGACAGCCAATGATGATGACTAGTCATACATGCAGACTGCTCAGTTGTGCAAGCTTGTGTCGTCGTCCTCTTGTGATTTCCTGTGTAGCATGCTTTCGGCGGCAATCACGTTTTCTAACGCACACCAACTAGGCCAAGAACAAGTTGTTCTGTGCAAAACGCGCATAATGATGTCATTCGCATGTCTACCAATTAGGAGACATCACCAAACGCTGCTGACAAGAACGTTCAATAACTGCGTTCCCCAACAGTCCACAAACTGTCTGCTAATAGAAGAGTGAAAGGCGTAGGACGCGCGTAACGTGGTTAGCGACGTCTAACTGGGCGCCGAAATTAATAATCAAGATGAAGTGACAGTGAAGCAGCTATTACGCCAATTAGGGCGCTAGTGCACGACATCTTGTTTCATGCTTGTCCACATGGATGAACTTCGTGCAGAGCTCGTTTTTTTTTTCTTTTTTTATGGAACTTCTATATATCCCATAGCTCTGACCACTTTTCAGCGTAGCACGCAATAGTGGCGAATAGCCAAACGGAATTCGTATGCGGCCTGCAATGAAAGGGACAGTCTCCAAAAAATTACTGCAGCCCGGTGTCAGAGCAGCTGCCCTTTGTTACTCGAAGGCCTTTAAGGAGCCCTGATTCAAGTTGAACCTGTAGCGAACTGACGTATTCAAATTCAGTTTCCTTTCACGCACTGCTCATCAACAGATTTCGTTACCTGGTCTTGTTCTGACATTGTCATAGTCCCTCAACTCTCTGAAATAGTACAGCTGCTGCGTAATTAGGCACGCTTTTCCTATAACGATCTATCGGAAAGAGTTTATTTTTCTGGTCTTAACCGCGACTGTTTCCCTTGTCCCTGTACACTGTTAGGTCATGCAAAAATATCGCATAGCAATATTTGGACGTGCGTGCATCTGTTCACCTCCCAGTACAGCCCAAGAAAGTCGCAGTTAGTGCGTATACAAACAAATAGATGAACCTCGCAAACGCGTATTACGGCCGTGCCCCGTGTCGCACTCGCCTGTTGTCGTGCGAGAAGACGAAGAAAGAGCTGGCCTTGGGGATGGGCCGGATTTTGGTCTTGATGTTGAGCTCGGACATGCGGCGTGGCCGCGCCGATTTGACCGACTCCTCGTCGGACTCCTCCTCGTCCAGCTCTTCCTCATCCTCCTCGTCTTCTTCGTCTTCCTCGTCCCCAACGTCCTCCTCTTCGTCCCCGTAATCTTCGTCGTCGTCTTCGTCGTCGTCGTCGTCCTCCTCGTCGCTACCGTCATCATCGTCATCGTCGCTTTCCTCTTGGTCAACTGCGCACAGAGAACAGCAGGCACCTCAGCAAAGAAAAAGCTATCCATACACGACGATCACTGCGCGGCATTCAGTGCATTCCGCGTAGCCCCTGCACATCGAGTCACCCTGGTTGCCATAAAAACGCTGATTCACTCATCTTATCCAGTAATATGCGGTTCGCAAAGACCCGGACGAAACACAAGGACGTCGAAAAAGGACCGAATGATGAAGCTGTTCCGATTTCTGTGTTTTGCATGCATGGCTGTGCAAGACACGATGATTTCGTGACAGCAAGTACACCCAGCTGCTTGGCTGCAACAGTTCTAGGGACCCTTCAACACGACGGAACATTTTCAGGAAAGGGTGCCGATCAGTCACGGAAGCTCCTGTGAACGTGAAAGACAATTACACTATTGCACTGCACGCACCATGATGATTTGTGGGGTTTAAGGTCCCAAAACCAGCTCTGATTATGAGACGCCGTAGTGGATGTCTCCGGAAATTTCGACCACCTGGGGTTCTTTAAAGTGCGCTGACATCGCACGGTACACGGGCCTCAACATTTCGCCTCCGTCGAAATGCAGCCGCCACGGGCGGCATTCGATCCCGCGACCTTCGGATCAGCAGCCAACTGCCATAACCACTAGACCACCGTGGCGGGGCACTGCACGCATCAGGGAACTCGCAATTTGGTCGCAATCACATCTGGGAAATGCTCGTCCTTCTTTCAAGAAATGACGTAACTGGGGCACCGAGGCTACATCGGTTGACTAGTTATGTTGGTCTTTTAGAGAGATAGGCATTTTTTCTTTATTTGTTGAATTAAAAACGAACACATAAAGCATAGCAGATGATGTTCCTGCGAACATGAAACCAGCCCCTCCTATTTCTGCCTCAAGTGATGTAGACAGTGCCCCCATCGACGTCATTTATTCAAAGAGCGGGTCCTTTGCAGCTGTGTTTGCAACCAAACTGCAATCTTTTTGTTCGTGCGGCGGTGAAATAATATTCGGTTTACATGTTCACAGCAGCCTGCACGACTGAGCGGCACCGTTTTCTATAACTATGCTCATATTCCAGGGCATGCTAGGAGAGCGTTTTTTTTATCTTTCCTTTTCATATTTAGGTGCGTGTTACTGCACAGTCAAAGTACACTACTTTTACGTCGTTTCAGTGAAGTCTGCAGCCGTTTTACGACAGCATTAAAAAGTGCGTAAGGATCTGCCGGCCGCTGAACCTCTCGGGCGGGAAATACCCTTAGGTTGCTTTTTACAAATTGTGTCATCAGTTAGAGGTCAGGCAACATTTATTTTACAAGAACACTACGTGCTCGCTCTTGTGCACTTTTGGGGGCTCAATGTGCACTTTCGGGGGGCTCAAAATGCGCTTTCAATGAAAACTTCCACGGTCGAGACCGAAAACACCGACGCCAATTTTTATTGGCTCTCTTAGTTGACGCTATTCTGCTGCCAGACAGTCAATGTCTCACGGGAATATTTTTATATTTCAGAACTGCCCACGGAGCCTTCCCGCAAACTGGGATAGCCCACGCCGTGAAAGCAATGTGCGTCCGATTCGCACCGCTGCGCATGGCAATGACAAATCGACCTGTCAGATAACCTTTGTAGCGGATTACGCCGAAAGGACCACAACGCGGCCGCAGCACTCTTTACACCCGTCGCCGTCGCCCTCCGCAATAAGTGGCTTTCTGTAAGAAAAATCCTTTTTTTTTGTTCCACTTGACTGCTGGTCCTGCGGCTGTCGCCAACACCGAGTCAAGGAAGTGTTCGAGCGTCTTTTCGGAAAACCAACAAAAGAAGTGGAACGGGCCAATCAAGGGCTCCTTTACATTGTTAGACGCGACGTACTGAAGCGAACAAAATGAAGGCAAAGAAAGTACATGGTACATGAATTGCAGTTCCTTACTCTGGTGTAGTAATTATGACATAAAAGGAGAGCAATTAAAGTACACGAAAAGACACCTCTCACCGCTAGGTACCGAAACTACGACCTTTGGATGACATGGAGCATAGTGTCATTTTACCAGGGGAGGTCAGGCCAGACCGGCAGGCTGAGGAGCGGTTTTGAAATGACGAAATGTTTTGAAATGTTTTAAAATGACGAAGTGAAATTTGTAGCATGAAGTTTTTATGCACATAAATAAAGGTGTGTAGAGTGCTTTCCGGAATCGGCATGTCGGATGACCTCTATTTGGGTCTAAAAAACTACCCCTCCGTGTCCGCGACTCCATGGTGTTCCAACGTTCAAGATGAAAACTCCCGCGACTCTTCATTACGCTAGCAGCAGTAGAGTGAAGCGCATTTAGAGAAACACTCAGTGTATTACAACTGCTCTCAATGTACTCGGTTATATAACAGATTTACTGACTGCCTTAGTGACTCTATGTCATCTATTTGTCATAGCCCTATATCGCGACGGCCAGTTGATCTTTGTGGCTATGAAAAAAAAGCAGTAACACCATACTGGTGGCAAGATTAAAGTTTACTTCTGATAGGAAAAAGAGGTCCGTTTACAAAGAATACGTCGAAATCCAATGCATCTTTCACCTTCGTACTGCAAAGTATTTTGTGCACTCTTAAGACGTTGTCGTGCGTTTTTTTTTTTTCTTACCTGGGTTTTTCGCGCTCCCATCGTCAGCACTTGTGTCTTCTACAGTAATTTGTACTTGTGTCTGAAAAGACAAGATTAGTACTTAGTAACGCCAACACAGGTTGTCTACAGTTTGAACTGGCGTATGAGAAGGACAGTTTGCTTACCTTGTCTTGTTTTTCCTTAGATCTGAAACGAAGACAGAACATCTTTAGTTACCTTTACTTTTTTATAAAAGTGAATTACCCCGATCCCCGTTTTAATTGACCAGCCCAATTGAGCTTGATTTATTTGTTTACATCATTACCTACAGCGCTCGATTGGAATTATTGTAAGGGGGAAAGGAAAGGCAATGCGGTAGTAAATATATCAAGAGCAACAGACGTAAGGCTACAATTAAGGACAACATGATATCTAAGCTGCAATGAGAGAATTTTAGAAAGATATCAAACAGAAGACAACAGGTTAAGCGATACTGCGTGGGACAATAAACATTTTGCCATTAATACGTGATACCTTTAACATACCATTCCACTTCACTCCTATGCAGCGGCAATGAACACACGCTAACACTGGAACGAACGTGTCGGCGGGTATGAAACACTTATATAATGTGCATGTCGGCGAGCTACCAGTCTTTTGGTTATCCGTTGCAAACAGCATAGCTGTCGGCCAATTTAAATACATATACGGTTCATGACGGCGGCGACGGGGACGGCAAAAACCAGCCGAGACTGTGAATATAATTGCTATCGCAATAAAACACACGTGCAAACATAACTACCAACACGCATGTGAGGTAACTGAACCATTTCTCTCTGTCTCCCTCCCTCCCTCCCTCTCTCTCTCTTTTTTTTACACAGTAGCCAAATCAGTTATTGATGCATAAGCGTGCATTCTATATCTCAGCGCACCACTGAAATGGGGTATGCACTGGAAGTGTAACAGCCTGTCGAGATATGGCTAGAGGCAATTGCCGTCTTCTTTCTAGTTAGTTTTATTTTTCTTTACGTAACTTCTGCTCTCTATACAGGACGTTTCACCTAAGCTGCGCCAGGGTGTTAAAAAGTTCAAGAGCGCATTATTACAAGGATACATCTATCCTCGCATTCTTTACATGGTCCTTGTCATCAAAGGCTCGTTTTAAATAAGACGAAGTATATAAGTCACGTTTATTAAATGCAGCCATTAAACTTTTATCTTACGTGAAAAATGTGAAGTCGAGAAATTGTAAGGAATGTTAATCAGTGTTCCGATATTTTACCTTTATAATAAAAGATGCAGTTGTTTTAATGGCTTCCGGGCTTATCTCTAAGTGCGCGACACATACTGTGAGACTGCCGCGAGGACCCACCCCCGCCCGATCACCTGACCACTCCCTCTCCTGGAGCGTGGGACGCCGTTCTCCGCCACTCAAGCCTGGAGAAACAACTCCAGGCCATCAGACGAGTAGAGGAGGTGGCGGTGAGGCACCGCCTGACCGCTATACCTCCGTGAAACTTTTCTCTTTACTAAAATAAAGTTGTTTTCTCTCTCTCTCCCTCTCTCTCTCTCTCTAATTGCGCGAGATTTGGAATGGTATCACGTCACTGGACGCTTGCGCGCCGTGGCATGCATGAAGACCGCAGGCATAATAAATAGGCCGAGACAGCGAGAGGTGTGGCCCAAGGAGGATAAAAAAAAAATTGGTGTGGCCACATCTAATCAGCTTCTCTTGTGGCGTGTCCACTATTGCTCTGGACGCGTCACAAGGCAAGTTGCAAAAGCACCTAAAGCAACGGATAGTTCAAGGGCAGTTACAGAGATTCTGTGGACTCCTCGAGACTTGACACTCACGTCGTTTGTACTTATTTTATTACATCAGAAAACGCAAAGCACTCCGCATGACGAAAACACATCGGCAAGAAACTCGACGTTGGCGTTGAGTGTGAATGACGACCAAGTATTACACCCTTAGTCATTTGTTCATTAGAATGGAAGCGCGAAAGACAAGGACACAGAGAAACCACGCCGGATTAGCGGTCGTCCCGTGTGGCTCTTCTCTGCCTTCATCTTTCGCGCTTCCGTTGCAATGAATACTTACCAACTGTTGCTTCTGTCAAGACTTCCGTTATATCAGCTACTGCATCATATCTCTCTATTTTATTTTCTTAGTTTCTTATTTCATGTATTGTTCACCGCCTGTTGATGTTATCTTATACAGTTAGATTTCATTTTCTCTTGCCTTGTTTCATTTTGGCCAAAACCGGGAACACGTAAGACACAGCCTTCAAGAAACAAGCCATGCTATCTTCGTTTGCCATGCGTCTTCAGCGCTGGAATTCTCCTCGTTCTGCTAGATTAGATTGCGCATCAACTACGCCCTATGAGGTGTTCCCCGTGCTAGGGTGCACATTCCCCTCACATTTTGATGAGCGGTGCGTGGTTCATGTGGCTGGCCAGGGCGTCGGCCTTGTCCGACGGCGGGTGACCCCCGTTGTTGTTGTTGGCCCCCCTGCCCGCCTCGTTGGCGGCCTCGTCCTGGCTGGCCCCACCGCCGTTGTTCTGTTCGGCGTCCCGCTGCTGCCGTTGCTGCTGTTGGCGCCGCTTTCGCTCGCGCCTGCGCCGCCGCCGACGCCGCCGCCTCAGGCGCCGCTTCCGCTCCTGGCGGAGCCGCTTGCGCCTCTCTTCCTCGTCTTCCTCGGCGCCTTCCTCCTCTTCCTCTTCCTCCTGTACACCGGAAACGAGGTCACCAATGGCTGCCCTCCCGACATGTGCAGTTTGCCCACACCATTGATAGCAATTAGGTAGTAGGGCAACGTATTTGATTATGTGCGTGAGAGAGAGGAAAAGAAAGAGAGAGAATGAGATCTGCCTCCTGCCCTGCCCATCTTCTTTCTCTCGCTCACTCTCACCTCATTCCCACTTTCCTCCTTCTATCACTACTTTAATCCACCTCCCCCGCACAACACGGTTGAAGTGTCCCTTTCAAGAAGAGACAATTGTTATCCCATACTTTTCTCTTCCTCTCTATTCAAGAATCTCATCTCTCTCCCTCTCTCTCTCTCTCTTCTCTGTTTCACACCACTACTCCTTCGCTCTCCTCCTGTCATGTTTATTGGAGAGTCGAAGACGTTTGAAAGCCCTATAAATCATCAATGGCTTAGCACAAGGCAACTAATCTTACGAAATGAGACTCATACGTTTGGAAACCATTTTTCGCAGGTTTCTGGCAACCTTATGGCACAATCCTAGTTCACATTGTAACGGGTAGTGGCAGAGTTAAGCACACGCTAAAATCGGAATTTTTACGTTTCTCCCAGCGTATTTTAATTATTACTAGACAGGCATTTCTTTCATAAACACAACAGGAAATGTGATGCGAAAAATGGACGATTTCGGTTATCACCACCCGCAGGTAAATTTATCTCTTGTGTTCGTGGTGTACTTATTGTTTCATAATACACGTCTAAACAAAGCGCGGAAAGTGTTAAACAATGGTTGAGCCCTTGATGTTCGCTAGGCCACTCCCCTTCCACATCATTTCCATCGTAATCCAGAAACACATTATTTTGACCGAAGCATTTCTGAAAAAGCACGCAACTGCTGACAATTTTAGAACCTTGGAAGAACATAAAGGTAGAATTTTTCACATGACACAGATGTTCTCACAGAAATGGTTATTTTAATGCCTCTGACTCGTATCTAGGACTATAAGTGATGCTACACTGAGCTCACCCAATGTACCAATGAATGGCTCATCTCAGGAACGGTACACTCACCTTTTCTATGGCAGTGAGGCTTTCAGCATCAGCCAAGTTGTCTACCGCGATGGCCAAGAATACGTTGAGCAATATGTCTGCGTTGCAACACGCTGTCAAGGATGTTTCGGTTTGTGGAATGCAAGTATCTTGGCTATCAAGCAAAGACCGAACTTAAGGCGACGCTAATGATAATAAAGACAGCATTTTATGTGGTCAAGTGGGGCATCTGCTTGAGAAAAAAATCTGCTGCAGTAAGGACCTCTGCTCAGCCAACTTACCTTATTTTTTTTTCACTGGAGCATTTTGTCCGAAACGTGTGTTGCACTCTGAACGCATCCTTGCATTAATCATATTTACACCTTTTTTCGGTATTTCGCTATACTGCAGGCATTTCATTTTTCTGCTCTTTTTCTTCATTTCTCCCTCTTTCATGAATATACTTTGCGACTCTCAATCTGCGTTCAACGCCGAACTGGTCCAAATATGTCCCTATAACGTTTTCACTTTGTTATGCAGTAAATGTCCCTTTTTATTGATTGATTGGTTGATTGATTGGCTAAGTGATTTTACTGCATTAGACGACAATGCCACCAAAAGCACTGCAGATGCTCTTACACGTGCACCTTGCATTCATAGCCAAGCGTCAGACAATGTGGAGCAAGTTGCCAGAATACCGCGCACAGTATCCTTGAATAGTACAACTTGAATTGTACAACTATGCTGTTTCCTTTCTGCATGCACTGTTTCCTTGTAAGTCACCGAAAGAAATATGTGCTGGGGTAGACGGAAATTGTTTTCGTTAAACTGAACTTTCATCTGTTATTACAGAAAGGAACTAAAAAATAAATAAACGCAGTACACTGGCATAGCGAAGGCTAACGGAAAACAAAGAACCAAGAACAATGCCTACACGGCAAAAAATGCGATATTCACTTCGCATCATTTGCACTACTCATAGTTTTTACAAAGGATACAGTTGCCGCAAATGAAAAGAATGATGAAATAGATGCAGGCCACTCCACCGAAAGAGCCGACACCACCGAAGGCTTTTATGCCGTCGTACATCACTACGTTCCAGTCCTCGCCGGTCAGGATCTGCAATAAGACCGCGGACAACAAGCAGGCTCAGTCATCTGCATCACGTCAATCACAACGCGTCACTGCTTTTCAACGCGACGACGTTAAGGAGGTCATGTCGCAGGAAGCCCGGTGTCGGCGTCGGCGTCCGTGGCGTAAAAATCAGCTGCGCCATCTATACAGAAAAGGCGTTGGTCCGGGTAGGTTACTTGCGTAAACATCATGCTGATGGCGCTCACCCCCTCGGAAGCGCCCCGCGGGGTGTTATAAAAAAAGGCGCTGGTTTCAATTAATATTATTTCGGCTAAAACGCCCAAATAATAGCGTTGTTATGTGATCGCGATAGCGTAGTTATGCGATCGCGTTCCACTCTTAAAAGCGAAGCTTAAACGCCCGCCATTTTTTCCTTAAGGGCTACTGCGTAAATCGCCCAAATTTTACCATGATAATAACGTCTCGCAAGTCAATATACGACCGAATATTTAAGAACACGTGTTATGGGCTGCTTCACATTCTTTGTAATTTTCGTCCAGTTTATTTGAGCATGAAATCCGGTAGTCAAGACGTCCTTCACTGCTACTTATTGCAATAGTGCTCCCACCGCAGTGTCTCCGTCACTGAGCTTTTAGTTCCTCTAATAAAGCAACGAACACTTCCACTGCGTACAAAAATGACGATCTCACAAATTGTGGCAGTATCTCTGACCATTGGAAACGGTTCAACACTCGTTCGAAAGCAGAACATCTACTATACTGCAGTCGTTTTTCCCCGATAAAGAAAGAAAGTTACCTGTCTTAAAGTGGCAAAGCAATACAAAGGCATTGTGGAATGTGAAGTACGGCGGCTTACAGGCAAATGTACAAATTTAAAGAACTCACGCCGCCGGCCGTAATTTAGCCTGTGGGCGGTTGCAGAAGAGAAGAATGTCTTAGTCACTGAGCCAGTATTGGGCCAGCTTCTAGCAACGTAGGTTATTGGTCCGAATATTATGCACGCATTTTTTGTAAACAAGTCTTAATAAACTTATTTAGATTTGATTTGATTATAAATTGATAACATACCGAAAACAATGTCCCAGTGTTTGGTCATATGCTATGCCCTTAAATCCCTTCCATCGTTAAATATCAGTACAGTTTTTACCACCTGAAGGCTAAAATATTTAGGTCATTTGTAAATATGCCCTCCGATGTTCCATGCCATGCATTGGCATATTCTGGTCCTGACTTAAGCGAAAAAGCACAACCAAGTTTCACATATAACCTTAGGCGTCGGCAGAGGATTGCGAATCGGGCAGTTGCCCTCCCTCAAACTCCTCCCCTTTCAACCGTTTTCCACGATACGAGTGGCTTGCCTCCCTCAAGACAAAATCTTGGTGACGGCCATGCATGCATCGACCACACCAGCATCGATTCCTGCCTTCATGCAGGCGTTCCAGCTGTCCTTCTGCGGGAAAGTAAATGAACAGCCTCTTTCTGTACTACAGAATACGTGAAACAGAGAAACGAGCAAACGCCCACCTGGAATACCGTGAGCAGAGCCTGCCAGAAGGTGTCGAAATTGCTTCGCGGCTTGTCCTCGGTGGGTCGGTTGAATCTGCCGCCGAACACCTGCATGCCGAGCAGCGCGAATATCACGATGAACAGGAACAGCAGCAGCAGCAGGCTGGCGATCGACCGCATCGAGTTGATCAGTGACGCCACCAGGTTCCGTAGCGACGCCCAATACCTGTCAACGGGGTAACAGAAAGGGAGGGGGCAACAATGTAGTATAGAACTTGCGCGAGCGAAGTCTGCTACCGTCTTTTCTCTTTCACTAGCCGCGGCCGTTTTTTCAGTCAAGCTGGCTCTATTTATTTACTATATCGCTCTAGCTGGTGACCACTTAAAGGGACACTAATGTGCAAAGATGAAGTGGCTCAGAATGATAACAGATATTTTAAGAACTGGGCTGTCGTTAATACCGACATTTGATGTTCGATATTAAAAAGAACTGAATGCCAGAAGTATGGTTTTGAAATTACCGCCGGAAATATGGCCTCGTGACCTCAGATTGTCGTTTTCTTTCTCTCTCTCTCTCTCTCTCTTTTTTTTTGTATTCTCGCCAAATTCACTCCTTCAGATGTTCTGAAAAGCCATTTGTTAAATTTCTGGCTTCCTTGGAACACAACCAATGTCTTTCTTGCCGATAAACAGTTATGTGGCGTTTAGCAGAGGCCGCCAGAAATCTGTGACGTCACACGTGTTAGTGTCATAACTTCAAAGCGGCGTCACCACAGGTATTTTCATTTTGCGAGTTTCACAGCTTATCGGGGGTCTTGTCCTTGCAGGATTGGTGTTTTTAACAGTGCCAAAAGCTAACCTAGTAAACAAGAAAATTTACTAATACTTAAGCACTTATATGACACGCCCACAGTATAGCGCAGACGTGTCGTCCGTTCTTTGCCGACGACGTGATTCTGAACCCCCCTCTTCACATTCTGTTGCAAGTTAGAGCGATTCCGTAATTATTCATGCCAGACCCTGAGTTCGTTCACGCGAACACGCATAAACATGACGTGCTGATTCGTTCGGCGTCTGCTTCTGTGCCTTCAACTTTTTCATTCTACGCAAAAGAACTGGATCAATACATCCAGTCATCACGTCATGCTGTTACAGCGAACTGCAGCTCAAAGACCGGAAGGCAATAAATAAAGGAAGCACTCAGTGTACCTTGCTTAACTAACACGTTTCTTTTGTGGTTTTTAAAGATCTGTGTTGAGGGGCATGTCCATGCTCTCGTAGATGTCAGCTACTACTCTTGTCGAGCGTTTGATTATCAAAAACTTTGGAAGAAAGCTGTTATTCCCGCAGTAATTTTTTTTTCAGGATCGCTTAACTGCAGTGACCTCTATCTCTAATCATCCACCGATTACCATATCCTTTACAAAATATGGTTTGATTAACAGAGCGGATGAGGAGAAATCGCACGTGCCTTCAATTCTGGTTAACATTACGAGGGAAAAAACAGATAAAGCGCCAAATCTGGTTGGAGCTCCATTCACACCCAAAATGGCAGTGAAGGGCGTCCATTGTCCTATAAGTTTATTTCAGAGAACATCAGCTAAAACTTTCCATGCGAAAAGAACAGCTCCAGCTGCCTCTCTGTCGTTCTAACAAAGAAACTTTCCACAGTGATTCCTTCTTTCCGCGGAGTTTTAATTTCAATGCAAACCTTCATGCTGTCATATTCAAAGCATTCATGCCATCTCGCGTGACGCATACAACGTCGGGAAAACTAACCTTCTAGAAATGTTCGGTGGCTGCAGAATATTGACGTCAATATTTGAGTAAGACAATGGGGACCCACGCTCCCAAATTTTGGCATTTGAGGGCGTGGGTCGTCGTCAGCAGCAACTGCGTCATTAGTCAGCAGCAACTGCGTCATACGATCACGTTCCACGTGACGCCTGCTGGCAACAAGAGTGCTCCACAGTCGCCGCCATAGCTACGAGTGGCCCTGACCGACGCTACTAGGAGTAAAATCTACAGCAATATTCAACAGAGTGAACGATGGACCAACCGCCGCCGTTGCTCGGTTGTTAGAGCGTCCGATGCGTTATCCGAAGTCCACAAGCGTTGAGCATCGGATGAGTTGGTCCGTCGTACTTGAACTGGTATAGCGCATTACGAAAAAAAAAAGAAACGGCCGAGCAGACAGACATGAGAAGAGAGAGCGCTAACTTCCAACTGAGCTTTATTCGCAAATTTCATCAACTATGTAGGCTTGCGCAAGATACAAAGAACACCCGAATGTAACGCCAAGATTAGACAAACCATCCCAAGGTCACAAACCGAAGATTCATAGACGGTTCGTCTGATTAAGGAAGGACATTTCATGTTCAGATAACCGAACCGTCTATGAATCTTTGGTCTGTGACATTGCAATAGTTTGTTCAATCTTGGCGATACATTCGGGCGTTCTTTGTATGCTTGCGCAAGTATACATATTTGATGCAATTTGCGAATAAAGCTCAGTTGGAAGTTAGCGTTCTATGCTCTTGTGTCGGTCTGCTCGGCCGTTTCTTTTTCCGTGATGCGCTATACCAGCTCAAGTTATCCGAAGGTTGTGGGTTCCGTCCCCACCGATTACTGCTGTGTTCTTTAGTCCATTTTAATTCCTTTCTATTTATGTCATAATTACCACGCGACAGCTAGGAAGTTATGCTATGCTTTCCTTGGCCTGACAGTCTGTTAATTAATGAAGTTGTGTCTAACCATGAAACGAGCCCTTAATGATCTTCCATCTCAAGGTATGGCTGGACTTTCGAAAACAACTCAAAAGCACTCGTATTCTGCTTTCTTAACTTCCGTGTACTTAGGACGGTTCAGATTTCTTCATAATTATTTGTAAACCACCTAAAAAAAGTTCTTTTCCTCGTTTTTTTTTTCTCCAACGTCTAATCTTACGCAAATTTACATCACCACACGAAATTGATGACGCTAGTTTTGCATTTGTGGCACTCTGATGATGTGGCAAACATTAGCCTTTCCTAGAGGACCATTCCAACCATACCTAATTATTACACTTACGTCCTCCAGCGCAGACAACGAATTGAGGAAGTGGTGCTGACCTTAGCGCCTTAAACGTCTTTAAAACTCGTTACACATCCATGTATACCTCGTGTTCCAATTAGGTTCCAAGTATACAGAAAGCACGCCCTCGAACTTCAGTTCTAGTCCGATATATTAAAGCGTTGTTATCTGGGCAAGTTGGTATATAGTCGTAAAAAAGACAGCACAAAGAGCCTACACACAAAGAACACACAGAACTCGTTTGTCGTGTCTCTCCTTGTGTGTTGTCTCTTCGCGCTGCCTTTTTTTTTTACGTACAAAATTGAAGTCCGCCGGGAAGGTTTACTCACTTGGTGACCTTGAATATTCGCAGCAGACGGACGCAGCGGAGCACGGACACTCCCAGCGGGGGCATGATGTCGGTGTAGGTGAAGACCGTCTCGAGGATGGAGCTGATCACCACGAAGCAATCGAAGCGGTTAAACAACGACACGAAGTAGCCCTGCAGACCCAGGCTGTACAGCTTCAGCAGCATCTCCAGCGTAAACAGCACCACGAAGAACATGTTCGCCACGTCTGCACAGCAAACGGGAAAGAAAAAAAAAACAGTAATGAAATAAGGGACTGCGTTCAACCACATTAGTTCTTCCTGATGCGGTTAAATAAATGCGTTGCCAATGAAAACTGCGCGAGTACATTGCGCAATTAGCTGGCGTTTCCTCGGATGCCCAGTCGTTCTGGAAGAACTGCAAGAGCTGTTGTGCAGTCGTCGCGCATAGTGCTGTCAAGGCACCACCACCTGCCACACAGAACTATATAGTCCTATATGTTCGTTTTCTTTCTTGTGTCTCGTCTCTTCTGCGCGGCTTCACACTTCAACATGAACTGCCACACCCATGGTCGCCGCTTACCGTACCGTTCACAATAATCGAGTTAAAATTAATTGATTTCTGGAGTTTTACGTCCCAAAAACACGCTATGATTATGAGCGACGCCATAGTGTAGAGCTCCAGAAATTTCGACCACCTGGGGTTCTTCAACGTGCGTTGACATCGCCATAGTACACTGGCCTCAACATTCTGGCTCCATCGAAATGCTGCCGCCACGGTAGGGTGGCTAGAATGGGGAGGTGTGAATACCGGCGGCGCTTGCCTACGGGCGCGCGTGACCCCTCCTCGTACCGATGCCACCAGGGGGAATGTGGCGCTGGCGCTTCCTGCGGGTAAAGTCTGCGGGATAGCGGGTAGCTGCAGCCGCGCCGGTAGCACTGGCCTTGCCAACGCTACCGCCGCTGTGAGCTGGTCTCATCGCCAGTTTTGAACTGTTTGACGGCGAGATGTAGTCGACAGCAAAAAAGAAGACTGAACGTTGGTGCTCCATGCCTTGTTGCGACACAGGGCACAGAAAAACATCGGAAAAAGCCTCTCTCTTCCGTACCCGTGCCTGCAAAGAAGCGTTTGATCCGAGGGTCGCGGGATCGAATCCCGGCTGCGGCAGCGGCATTTCGATGGAGGCGAAATGTTGAGGCCCGTGTACTATGCGATGTCAGTACAGGATAAAAAACCCCAGGTGGTTGAAATTTCCAGGGCCCTCTACTTCGGCGTCTCCCATAATCACAGTATGGTTTCGGGACGTAAAACGCCAGATATCAATCAATCAATGAAGCGTTTGCCAAATGGGCTCGGGCAATCTCAAAGGCTGACAAGGTGTTGCAGGAGAACGTAATGGTTGCTCATTCGAGAAAAGATATACTGGAGACCGCAGTAACTGCTCTCATAGATGACAGAAGATGGAGGGAGAGGGCAAGAGGGGTTAAAAGGTAAGGACAGGGAGAGCTAGATATACTATTTGTAGGAAATATATGCAAGCAAAGTCTCGAAGTTCGTTTTATACTCGGCCACCTCGGGCGTTGTCGCCCGAGCGAACACTGAAACCTTGCGTATTATAGACCATTGGTCACGACAGTCTTCCTTTTTTCCCCCCGACTTGTGAATAAACGATGTCACGGCCATATTTATTGTTTCACTGCTTGCAGTCATAGTAAACTGCTTGTATCTGTTCGAAATGGCACGCCACGTCGTGAAACAAAAGGAACGGCTGTGTACCCACTGTCAAGAACTGCCGAAATGGCTAATGTGGTTCTTGAGGCATGCGCCGTTTCGGCACGATATAAAATCAGTACTTAATTAGAAGGCAAGATGGTGTACGCTTCTACAGGACAATTAAATGCCGTTCCTGAGCCGCAAAAGTATCACAGATAACGAATAAAAAGTAGAAAAGTGAATAATAAATACAAACGTCCAAATGTAGAAAACACTGCCGAGAGCATATTTACGGCTCTGGGAAGGGTGAGTGGGAGGTTTACGATAAAATTTACCATTGGAACCCCCATCCTCACAAAAAAAAAAGCCACCTTTTAGTAAATAACTATGAGAACACTGGCGGGGGCACGATCAAAGACGAGAGCATCATTAAGTGGACCGACTTAACTGATGTGTACAACATTTTTCAGCTGAATGTTTCCGCAAGAAAGCTATATTTAAGTTGCTTTTAGAGGTGCTACGCTGTAGGAAGTCTTAGTGAGAGGCTTCATCGAATGTATGTGCACCACATATCGCTCTGATTCCGTCTAGTGCAAGCGCTTTAATGGACATCACCGAAGAACAAACTGCGCGATCCGACTGAGCTGTACGTTGGTACGCTCGCTAAGGAAAAAAAGAACAACACACACACACACACACACACGCACACACACACACACGCACGCACACATTTACGGTTCTAAACTGGAAGTAGCTCTTAGTGTGCGAGGAGCGCTTCGCAATGCCTCTGCTCCATTCCCCGCGCTCATGCCCACAGCGCCCCTTGCGGCATCGTTGCGCTTTGGGGTCACGTTTCCGCTGCCGTTGCTCACACCTCCCCGTTCTAGCCACCCTAGCCACGGGCGGGATTCAATCCCGCGACCATTGACTCACCAGCCGAGTGCCATAGCCACTAGACCACCGTCGCGCGGCGAGTTGAAAATTAAAGGACCTTGAAACTTTTTTTGGTGATCTCGCGCAAACGCATTACTCAGTCCTTCTAATCATTAGTAGACCTATATCTGCTCCCCCTGTTAAATGCGTAATTTAGTACATGGTTTTAAAAAGGCGCGCCGTTAAAAATCGACGCAACTCACCCTACAAAGGCCCCTGCTCATGGGCCTTGCAATGAGTACGCAACAAATCATTCGGTTGATTCATCCCCGACTGACGTCATGACCACGGCAGGGCCAGCCACCGGCGTAGTACACTCTAAAAACAAAGGGAGTGCTGGGCACTCACTTTGGGGGAGTACTTTCGTATCCCAAATTTAACTCCTTTTTTCAGAGTAGATCAACCCCATTGCAGGGTACCGGTACTCTCGCTAAGAGAGAGTAGTAGGACGCCTCCGAAGGGGATTCGAAGACTCTTTTGAAGAGAGCTCTACTACCCCACCAAGCGGGGTGCTAGTACTCCCAGAGGGAGTAGCAGAGACAAACAAAAATTGGGGGACCCTTAAGCTTCGCCTTTAAGAGTTGAACGCGATAGCGAAATCCGGTCCCTAGTGTGCACTTCAACCACTCAGTGCATACTTATTAGTGTGTGTTGTTACACACACACACGCGCACAGACACAGACACACACACACACACGCGCGCGCGCGACATATCTATGGTAATGGTAGAGGTTTCCGATCTATTTAATAGCTCTTTCATTCGTAAATGGTCACATTCTGTCGTCCTTCTTGCGTAACTATCTGACAGCTGTTCGATTTGTTCTTCTGGAGACCTCTTCCGGCCAACCGCAACAAGCATCGCCTTATGGTCGGTGAAACGGCAAACAGCACTTTATCTAATGTTTGCTGTTTGCTTGATATATTGTCACGTTGACGTGACGGTCTTTCTTGAACACACCAGACGAAGGGACTATGAAAAGAATCAAATTGTATTCGGGCGAACCTGTGCCCAAAAGCAAGCTCTGGCTAGACTACGGCGGATGATGATGATGATTGTGGATTAGTTAAGGGAAAGACGCTAAGTTCTGCAGCCCATGTAGGGAGCACAGCTAAGCGTCCGTGGGGGAAGGGGAAAGGGAGTGAAAGAGATACAATATGAACGCCGTAGTGGAGGTCTCCGGAAATTTAGACGACCTGGGGTTCTTTAACGTGCACTGACAACACACAGCAGACGAGCCCCTGGCATTTTCGCCTCCATCGAAAATGCGACCGCCGCGGCCAGGATCGAACCCGCGTTTTCTTGGGTGGCATCCGAGTACCTTAACCACTACACCACCGCGGCGGACAACGGCGACGGCGAAAACAGCATGCGCAGTCGAGCGTCGGCGGTAAGAATGGCCGCGCGCTCTCACCAGTCCGGCACTTATACTCGCGACAAGGAACGCTTTCGAGCGCGAGCGTCTCGTGACATGGTGAAACAGAACATGAGCCACAGTTTTAACAAACGCGGCTCCAACGCTACAGCGACGCGTCGGTGCAAACCATGCAACCGAAAGAAACTGTCACTGGAACACCAACGCTAGCACAGATAAATGCACGTGGCAATATGTCCCCTGTCCTAGAACGGCGGAACCCTATATGCTCTGCTGTAGTCGCATGGCCTCCGAGATGGCGGGCGCGCCCGCTGTCTCGGAGGCCATGGTAGTCGAGACATGTTTTTCACAATGTGTCACAGATGGCAGCACATTATCTAATGTTTGCTGTTTGCTTGATATGCTCAGTAAAGTTTATTCCTCCTACAAATCGCCGAATGAGCCTACAAATCGCCGAATGGGCTCATTTTCGTCGTGACACCTGCCGAACAAAATGCGTTAAGGAGACTCCATCCACTACCTGACATTTATGTGGTGTTTTTTTCCGAGGCAGTTCCAAGTAACATCGTGGCTTTTGGGATTCTGCTTTCGGCCACCGTAGTGTACGGACGCAGGATGCAGGGCTCCGTCGGAGCGGCTACAGCGGCCCTCTCTGGCCGCGGAAACAGGACCACTGAAGAGTACCAAGTGATTTTGCCCCAACTGCCCACAGGACGCGTGTCAATGAATACTGTTTTTCTGCATGGGGATGTTCGAGCAAGACCCTACAGAGTTGAAGACTTCAGAGACGCCGTGGGCCCTACAGGACTGCTGCCCGACGTCGTGGCACTTGAGCCTACCAGATAAACTACGTCTGGGCGGTTACGCTGAGTGAAGAAGCAACGAAGAGAATGTTGTCCTTCGAGGAGCTGCAAGTGAAGGGACATCGCTGTCTCATTGTCGATCCCCAAGACCGGCAGATAAAACTGCGGCTACATTGGCTGCTCCACGGCGTCGCCGATGAAGATGTGCGAACGGCGTTTGCTGCTTTCGGCAATGTTGTGGAAATCAACCGGGAACGCTGGCGTGTAGACGGTGTCAGCGACAAGGGGTCGACGACCAGAACGGTTCTCCTAAAGTTGAAGAGTGGAATGACAGTCGAGGATATCCCGCACCAAATTCGCGTGGCGGGAGAGCTGGCCCTAGTGGTGGCGCCAGGTAGGCCTATGCAATGCCTGCGGTGTAAAGGAACCGGTCATGTACGGCGGGACTGCAAAGTGCCACGGTGTTCCATTTGCCGTCGATTTGGTCATCGAGACGCCCAGTGCGTCCGTTCTTATGCTGCTGTTACAGGCGCTGCAGTGAGCGATGAGTTCGGTGAGCAGACCATGGACGCCGCCGAAGCCGAAGACGCGGCCAAGGATGCAGGAGACGCTGCGAATGCGGTAGTGGAAGGCAAGACTTCTATGCCTGACGACCAATCTGCGTCGAAAACTACGGAGCATGCAACTCCAACAGCGGGAATCAACGAGGACAATGCTGCTGCCGAGGACGACCACAGTCAACCAGACGAGGTGCCTACTGAAGTGGTGGTACGACGCGAGTTGCCCGGGCAAGGAGCAGCACGAGTGCCTAACGCTGGTTTGGCGGTCAAGAGACCGTTAGAGAAGCCTGCCGAGGGCGCAGCCGATGGCAGCAAAGTAGATGGACCACCAGCGAAGCCGACAGCGGCGCGGCGTCCGAGTGCCAGGACGAGACCCAGTACATCTCGGAACAGAACAGCTGGAACGCCAATGGAACTGGAGCAACATGAAGCCGGACCACCGGATGGCACCGGAGGCGTCTAGCGCTAAGCTAGACGTACACGGTAAGCACCATGCTCCGGGCCTGTCTCCTTTTTTTTTATTAGCATAACAATGGCTAGCAATTCGTCACTTGCTTTCGCTACATTAAATGTTAGAGGTTTGGCCTCGAGGAAAAAACAGGCTCAAGTCTACCGCTTGTTAATTGATCGTGATACAGACGTGCTAGCCGTCCAAGAGACAAAGGTTGAAGGGGAGGAGGGGACCCGGAGCATGATGCTACGTTTTACATCGAAGTATTTTGCCGTTGTAAGCCACGCTAAGGGCTCATCTGCTGGTTGCGTACTTTTCGTTAAGAAGGTTCCAGGGATGATCGTCCAGGACCACTTTTCTTGCGATTCAGGCAGACTGGTTTGGTGTGATTTCACTAGAAGCGATATTGAATGGCGCGCCATAGGCATCTATGTGCCAAACGCGGATGCAGAACATGAAAGGTTCTTTGCAATGATTAAGGAACATCTATGTGTGCAAAGGCAGATTGTTTTGTTGGGTGATTTTAACTGTGTTTTGAGTGCAAAGGACAGGTCATCTAAACGGTCAGTTCACGACGGAAGCGTTGTAATGCTGAAGCAGCTACTTGATGAATTCGAATTGGAGGACGTAGCCGAATGCATCGAGGCCGGACGCGAAGTTCGATTTACGCATTTTCAAGGATCCAGTCACGCGCGTCTCGATAGAATTTACATGACAGGGGACGCGTTGTCCAAAAGCAATAATTACTCAGTTATACCTGTTTCCTTTTCGGACCATTGTCTCGTTCAATGTAGCGTTGGCTTGAAACAAAAGGAAAACAAGTTTAATTGGGACCTATGGAAGTTTAACGCTAAGTTACTCCATGATGACGCTTTTAAAGACTACGTTATTGAGGAGATTAAGAATATTCAACTGATTGACTGCTGTAATATTTCTGAGCAATGGGAACATTTAAAGCAACGCGTTAAAATGAGGGCCATCTCGAGATCCAGTGCTTTAAAATACCAAGAAAAAATGAAAGAGAATCAACTTAGAGCGACGCTTCAGGAATTGATAGCGCTTGAAAGTAGAGAGCCGGGCGCATTTAGAGATGACATACGAGCCATAAAGCAGAAAATTGAAACATACGAACAGGAACGCTACCGAGGTGCACTCGTTCGTGCAAGAGCAGAGGCTTGGGCGATGGGTGAGACGCCCACAAAACGCGCACTTGGAATAGAGAAGGCTCATATGCGTCGGAATCACATTGAAGTAATAAAAGAAAATGACATTGAACTAACTACTAACCATGCTATAGCAAACGCCTTTCTTCGCTACTACCAATGTCTTTACGCTGCTGAACCAGTGGATATTGAAAAGTTCAAAGGCGCGTTCCTAGACCGGATGCCGCAGTTATCTAGCGAGACAACAGAGGCTTTAGAGTCGCCTATAACAGTCTCAGAAATTGAAACAGTAATTGACAGTCTCACTCCTGGGAAGTCACCTGGACCAGATGGTTTGGGTGCGGCCTTTTATAAAGCTTTTAAAAAGGAACTTTCCCCTGTCTTACAATCTGTCTTCAAGGAATCTTATACAGCCAAAGCATTGCCGCCTTCATCTGCTGAGACACATACTACTCTTATTCCAAAGACAGAGGAAAAAGAAAAAATGAAGTTAGTTACGTCGTATAGGCCCATTTCGCTTACTAATACTGACTATAAAATTTTTATGAAAGTTTTGGCAGGGAGATTACAGTCTGTGATTACAGAAATAGTTGGCGAGCACCAAACATGTGGAATCAAGGGGCGTTCCATTTTGACCAACACACACAGGATGCGGTGTATCCTTGAGTGCTGCGATGCCCTTCAATCTGCTGTAGCCATTCTGCAGCTCGATTTAGAAAAGGCTTTTGATCGCGTACCGCATGATGCGCTATTTGCTATACTTGAGCATGTTAATGTTGGTTCGGTAATTAGAGACGGTGTAGCCCTGGCGTATCAGAACTGTACTACTAGACTAATTATCAACAAGATGCCGGGAGATCCTATTAAGCTGCAACGTTCTGTCCGCCAGGGCTGCCCAGCAAGCCCACTGTTGTTTGCGCTGTATATTGAGAGTTTGTTTGGCAATCTTACGCAATGAAAGAATCCGTGGTTTTAGTCTCCTCGAAGCCGAAGTTAAAGTTCTGGCGTATGCTGATGATGTAGCAGTGTGTTGTACTTCAAAAGAAAGTGTGCAAGAGACAAGGGCTGTTGTTAGGGAATTTGGACAAATTACAGGAAGTTTAGTAAACTGGGGAAAGAGTCTGGGGTTATGGCACGGTGAATGGTCACAAGCCCCGGATACTTATGCTAACATACAGTGGTTTAAAAGTCCAGGAAAGTACTTAGGCGTACCATTCGAGCACTATAACAGCACCGATGAATACTGGGTTAATCAGGTGAAACAAATTCGGGAAAAAACAACGCGGTTCAACACCACTTGTCTCTCATTGTTTTCTAGAGCTGCTGTATGTAATGTATTTCTCATGAGCAAGCTATGGTATGTGATGCAAGTGTGCTGTTGTAAGCGTGTGAATGTTCAAAAGCTTCATAGAATATTCGCGATTTTTGTGTGGGGTTCCACTTGGGAAAGATGCAGTAGGACGAATCTGTTCAGACGAGTTAAAGCTGGAGGACTCGGTTTGTCGCATCTATTCGTGCGCCAACTAGTTAATCGTTTCCTTTTCTTTCGGGATGTTCAAGATCCCTTTTTGCGAACTGTATGCCAGCTACGCCTCTGTCGCTCTTTACCTAATTATGTTGTTAGCACCGCAAGTATGCCTGGATCTACACGAGGCTACTTTAAGGAAATTGTGGACAGCGTCCGTTTCCTGTCAGGTTTTCAAATGAATATCTTTTTTCAGTTAATCGAAAGAAATTATATAAAGACATTTGTGACATGATTTTTCCAGTACCTCTGTATAGAGCCATAAACGGTGGAGGCGAAGGCCAAGACGTACTCAAACGAGTAAAAAAAAAATATTACAGCATATCCACGGAGTGAATGATGATGAGTGGGCGAAGCTCGGGGTGTTCATTGTAGATCGTGCCGAGTTCCAGATTAATTTAGTTAACGCGCACGCTACGAATCTTCATGGTTCAACTATGCACAGGGGTGAAATCTCCCACCGGCACTTCATTTCAAGATCCAGTGCATATATATATATATATATATATATATATATATATATATATATATATATATATATATATATATATATATATATATATTGTAACGGAAAGAATAGGAGATGGTAGATGAAGACGAGGACGACGAAGTGGAGTGCGCCATTGTACCATCTCCGTGGCTATCTACCTTGGCGATCCCTCATCCCCGCTGACCGTCACTTGTAAATAAACATCATTCATCCGTAACAGTTAGTGGTGGAGGTGCTGGGTATCGATCCCAGTACCTCTTCGTCGTCCTCGTCTTCATCTACCATCTCCTATTCTTTCCGTTACAATATATATATATATATATATATATGGGTTGCCGATGAACGCTTCTCCAACGCGAGCAGCCGGTATTTCTCAATCAAGAAACTCGCTAGGAGACGCTGCCTGCGCCAACGTTGTCTCTCGCGGGTAAGAGCGTGTTGTCCTTCTTTGCGAGCTGGTACAGCGTTCCTCTAAGAAAGAGCGTTTCCATAGCCAACGCGCGCCTTTCGCTCGCTCTCTGTCTCTCTCTCTCTCTCACAAGACAGCAGAGGCACGCGCCGGGAGAGAGAGAGAGGCACGCTCCGAGGCGAACGCCGAGGGCGAGCGCGTGCCTCCCAGCACGCGGGTTACGCCTGACGCCTGATGCGTGACAAGGTTTGACTAAGAGGAGCTTCGCCCCTAAAAATGCAAATTCCGTCAAGTGCAAAAACCTTCTTTTTTAAGTTACACTCTGGTACTTTGCCAGTGCGAACCTCTTTGGAAGAGCGAGGTTTTAGGGGCGAAGCTCCTTAAGGCGTGGGTCGTGCGTCCTCGATGTATGTAGTAGTAGTAGTAGTAGTAGTAGTAGTAGTAGTAGGTAGCCACCGGCGCGTTCCTGCCGGGAGGCACGCACGCGCCGAGGGCGAGCGCGTGGCTCCCGGCACGGCACGCGGTCGCCCGCGAGAGAGAACGTTGGCGCAGGCAGCGTCTCCTAGCGAGTTTCTTGATTGAGAAATACCGACTGCTCGCGTTGGAGAAGCGTTCACCGGCAACCCATATATATATATATATATATATATATATATATATATAGATATAGGCACTGCATCTTGACTTGCAATGAAGTGCCGGTGGGAGATTTCACTTGTGCATTGTGCATAGTTGAACCGTGAGGATTCGTAGCATGCGCGAGATGTTATAAAACTAGATGGCGGTACTTGTAGTTGATGATGAAAGATGCGAGATGTTATAATAGTTTGATGACATTTACTCAAGTGTTTCACTTTTAATTGTGGGGCGAATTGCACGGAAGAGTTTCACGGTTTACCGATGATTCCTTCCGGAGCTTCGCCCCACTCATCATCATTCACCCCGTGAATATGCCGTGATTTTTTTTATTTGCCATGGGGATCCCATTCTTTTATTTGTAGAAAACCAGAGACAATAGATCATGTTTTCTTGCACTGTTGGGAAGGGGTCTATTTCTGGGATGTGCTACAACGGACGCTGAAGAAAGATTTGCCTCTACATCCAATTGGAATTCGGTTTTTAACTGTTGAAAACTATGATGGGCTCCCTTTCGACCTGATAATGCTGCTTGGCCTCCATTGTTTATGGCAAGCTCGAATGGCCGGGTTTCACTGCGACCCGGACAGGCGGCCAGTATATTGATTCGCGAATGCATTGGCCAGTATATTGATGTACTAAATGATCAAGATTTTGTTCCGGATTGGGTAGCCAGGGTTAAGCCTCTGGTTTACCTAAATGAATTTTAAAAATAACACCATCGAGACTACTGTTGTAGTCTGCCTTGCTGTTTAAGAAAAAGAAAACTATGTTACCTGCTATTTATGTTTGTGTTGTGTCAATAAACTGGTTTAAAAAAAAAACATCGTGGCTTTGTGGTAGGGCACCTGCTTGCCACGCAAACGGCCCGGGTTCGATCCTGAGTGGGACCGAAGATTTGTATTGTTTATTTTTATTTGCATCTTTCTCAATTTTTCGTTCACGGTCGATTTTTCGCTCACGCACCGACACCGACACCGACGGCGGTATTTCTGCGAAACGAGCTCTCTAACGCTATCGCGTTAAAAAGCAACCACTGCATTTTTCGACCATGCTACAATTAGCAGGCATTTAATTACATCACACTGAACATAGAACATACAGGCTAACATGACACGAAAGCACATATACGCCAATAACACAATCACAGCAAAGCACAAAGCCCACAACACACTCGCGATACACCGTCTTACACTGAAGTCCCGTATATATAACCGTTATACTTGACTTGCTATGCAGCGCCAGTGGTAAGGTACTGTTCTGCGTAATTAAACAAAAAGTATGCACAGAACAGGTGTATATTTAGCGTTGGCTCATAGGTAGCCGCTCGCCACACAGATCTGTTAATCTAAACGCGCGGAACATATACAATGTCTTTTAGATTAACGCATTCCTATCATGAGCTGGCATTCCGTTTTACGGGCAAACGCGAGTTCGCAGTGCTGGTTCACGATGTAAAATGCACCTGAGGAAGCGAGTACGAACATAATAGCGGCTGAATTTCATCAACGCCAGCGAAGAAAAGCGGCACCCGGGTGCTCCGCTACCACCCGCTTCATTCCGACGGCGTTCCCTTTCGAGTCCGTCGAGCACGTCTGTACGGCGAACAACCTCTGGCGATCACAAAATATGCACTCCTCGTTGTTCGTTATTCTGCACACAGATGAAATATAGTCTCTGTCATCAGAAGTGTTTAGGGTATTATGCTGTTCTTACCAGACTTGCTAACGGGACGGATCGCAGTCACGGTATTTTCACCGTCGACGCGCTCACGGCCGTCATACGGCTCAATGCCGAAGTCGTGGCGAAGCCTTTTTCTTTAGATGTATGAGTTATATCCAGTGAGTCTTCGGAGACCAGCCGTCGACGATCACAACGGCTTACTGTGTCGCTGAAAGTGTATTCCTCTTCGTTTCGCACATGTAAGCGAAGAATCCGAGGCGTGTAGGTTGGCGGGTTTCACTAGCACGGGTACGGCCGTTCGATCGGGGAAAAACACAGGAGAGGCAGCTCGCTATGACTCTCGTCGGTTGAGGCTCGTAGTCGAGGAAGGCACCGTTCATTAAACGTACACTGCACGCGTTTGTACGCGAAAGCTTGTACGTGGAAGTCGTAGGAAGGCCGCTGCTATAGTTCTATCGAAAAACACTTCACAAAGCGGCTGTTGTCTTCTTCAATCGTCCGCTCCCACCCCAGCCGCCATGTTTGCGGCTGCGAATGCGAGCATCACATGGGTGTGGCAGGAGTGAAATTGCATTTTACTCTCTCATGCCGCAAGAGGCATGGACATTTCACTCCATCCGACGTTTTGCGAGAGTAGAACGATGCCCTCAAGAGTAGCTGGGTCGTTTCACTCCTGCGAAACCGGCTGCAGTTTTTAGAGTGTAGCAGTAACTGATGACGCACACTCGCGGTGCTGGCGCACCAGGATAGTGTTCTAGATACTACCAGATTCTATTACATTATAGCCACGGTAGTATCCTAGACATGGTGGTGCCATGTTCCTACTGAGGTCTGAGCAAACCCTGCCTTTCCTAGTTAACGGAGACCTTTTATAACTGAAACCTTTCAAACGCTCGCGCTCTCTGAATGCATGTCCCTTTGTTTGCCTTACGCTGCTGGTTCATTTAACTTCGTTTGATTAAGGTCAATAGTCGGTATTTCCTGGCTGATAAAGATCTTTGTCCCTGCCACAACAAAGTGAACATTGTAGATAGTGCGTAGTAGAGTGTTGGAGCAGCCGCATAGATTTCTGCCCCGAATACTACTTCCTGGCATCACACGACGAAGCAATAGCGAGACGCCGGAGAAAGCTTATTGCTAGGATGATACTTTTGACATCAAGAAACGAGCAGTTATACCATGGCGCAATAAAAACAGCGCAAAACTCGCACGAGTAGTAATGTTTACAGGCCCATATTAACCTGCAGTTCCCAAACGACTTGTGCTATGGTTGAGACAGCTGAAATAACGGTGCTCAGATATAGCAACAGCTTTCAGGCAGGCGGTTTTACGACGTGGAGGCTTACGTGCTCCTGGCCTGCGGTGTTTATGCCTCTTCACGGTTTAACTTCAACACAGAACTTTGTTGCACCGTTTCGAAAGAATATTTTGGCTCGCTTGCTTCTATTTTCCCGCTTCTTGAAGTAATCCGAAATTATACAATGTACTGCACCTTACTCAGTGACGTTAAGTAAAAACAGGTTGAAAGTGAAAGTGGGGGGGGGGGGGTGGACGGCAGGCCAGTTCTGTAGTATTAGAACTGTTGCGATTCCCCAATAAACCCACGACCAGTTTTCTCCAACGCGCTATTACCCCATTTGTGACGCCACAAAAGGTTTGAAGTCCAAACTAGAAGAGAAGCTCAGGGGAAGATGGAGGCTTGAATCGATGAACATATCGCTAAAAGATTATTTAGAACAGGGACTGTCACAGGAGCCAACGCTTCCGACAAATGGACTTGTCTTTGTCAGGACGGCGCCGTTGTCGTCCTGACGAAGACAAGTCCACTTGTGGAAACGCTGGCTCCTGCGACATTCCCGGTTCTAAATCGGTTTTGGCGATATGTTCATCGACACGAAAGATTTGGAAATTCGAAGATGCAGTCGCATATATGGCACCCGAATATTCCGTCGTACTCGCAAACAAAGAACCACCTATGCACAATTTTGACTGCATAATAATAGAATACGCTCAGGCATGATGTATCTAAGAGGAGGGGGCGGCGGCAAGCTTGGCGTTCATCTCTTATCTTTTATGCGTTCTGTTAGTACGTGTTTTCGACTCCATTTCTCGTGATATATTCTTATGTTATCACATGTGCTTTTGTTTATAACCTGCCTCTTGTACCTGTCCTGCTTGGACCAGTTCTTGGTTCGCAGTATTTAATAAAATAAACAAATAAATAATATATCCCATCATAAAGAGTAGCCTTGGTACATTCTTAAAGTTCGCAGTGTATGCACCACGCCTTGCTGGGCGATTTATTTATTTATTTATTTATTTATTTATTTATTTATTTATTTATTTATTTATTTATTTATTTATTTATTTATTTATTTATTTATTTATTTATTTATTTATTTATTTATTTATTTATTTATTTATTTTTACCCCTAAGTTAGCTGAAGTACATTACAGAGGTGAGGGGAAAGAATAGTAGCACTAGATATAACACTGAAAAGAAAACAATGTAGGCTGCGTGAAAAGCAGTTTCATAAAATATTTAAATATACATACGTCTAATTAGTGATTGTAACTTTAACGAAAAGCAAGGGAGTAAAAGATAGCACTGATAGAAAAGAGCCAAGCAATAGAAGATAGAGGAACTAGATCAGGTTAGCTAAAACATGATAATGAGAATTGGCCCACTCGAACGCGGGACCGTAGCACGCATATGTGTACGACAGACACTACAGTTTATGGGTTTGCGGCACCTCACCTTGAAAGTGATCCAGCCACTGGGGCTGGGTGTGGTGTTCCGACGCTAGTGTTAACGTGTTGAGGAACACCAGGACGATGACGATCCAGTAGAAGGCTTGCGATTTGACGCCCTTGCGACAGGCGCGTCGCAGCCTTCGATTCGTGCGACTCAGCTGCTTACTGCGCAGAAGAGGGAGAAAATAAAGAAATTCAATTTGACAGCGTTAGGGGGCGTCGGTTTCAGTAGGACTGATTTTCTTGCCCGCTGGGTGCTTTCTTTTTTCTTGTTCCTATTTGTATTCGTAGACAATTCAGATTCTTTTATTATAGGAGGCATTGATTGTAAGGTATCTATTGTGCATGTCGATCTGTTTTACGGCGGGACGGCAGCAGCTTGCGACTTGCTCAAGAGGCCTTGATAAGAGTAATGCAAAATAATTGGCTAATTGGCGCTTTCCCTAACATCAGAGCACTAGCTAACAGGAAAATGCTGTACGGCGTCACCATCTACGTCAGCCTGATTGTTTGAGAAATAAAGAAAACAAATTTCGCCAAATTTCAGACATTAAGAACCTAACGTCAAGGTCTGGATGCAGTAGATCACTAAGCCGAAAGCACCCAGAGCGTAGCGAATACTGCCACTCTCTTACATCATGCGATAACGTCCCGTCACGAAGTGATGAAAAACAGGCAAAACGTTTACGCGTCTGAAATGCACAAGTAGGCCGCTTATTGTTTGCGTATAATGTGGGAAGTAAGGCAAAAAAATGAAAACAGAAGCTCTCTTCGAGTACCAAATCAAACATCGCATGTGTGTGCATGATTAAAAAGTTGCGAAACATTGAGAGAGTAACTTCTAATACTCATTTCAAACAAGTTAATGAAACTGCATTTCACTGGTCTCCAGCAAGTTCAAAACAGTACTAGTACTAGACACATTAAAATTTATAACGCAGGAAAACTAGTAAGTCCTAATTGCGCGCTAGAAAAACATATCCTGCGCGCTAGAAAAAACTGAGAAAGACTGTGTCACAAGCAGTTGAGGTGTGTTGGGTTTCAATGTACCGGTTACACATGAGTTCTTTTACTTGGCAAGTATCCGCACTTCTTGGGAATCAAGTTTTAAGCGTCATAATAATAATAATCATAATAATAATAATGCCTAACGTCCAACGCAGGGCAAAGGTCTCTCCCACAGATCTTTAATTACCCCGGTCCTGCGGTAACTGCGACCACTTTTTCTTACAAACTTCGTGATCTCACCTGCCTACATAATACCGCCCCCCTGCCAGTTTTAAGCGTACTAGATTAAAAATAGGCACTCAATAACTAGAGGTGTGCGAGTAGCGATACACGGTTAGATCCAATAGTTCATAGACTTCGATGATTTTGAAGCAAATGGAGTGCTACCACGTGTCTGAGGAATGAAAAGTAATAATTTAAATCTACCCTATATAAAAAAAAAAAAAAAATTCCCCTGCTGTCGTTTCAATACGCTGAAAAAGTCATCTCAGAGAATCATTTCACAACATACATTTGGTACTCATAAAAAAGCGTTTTATACATCGCCTAGTTGTCTCAATTCCATAACATGCCCTCGTCTCAAACGTTAATAATGCACAAAAGAACCACAATACTATTCTAGCGTGAACATTCCTATTTGGTTCGAAACAAAGGTGCAGAGAATGGTACTTATGAAGCAACATTGAAGCGAATTACCATACCAGCAGGCTTTATTTAGTAATGAGTTTAATTAGGAGTGTTAAATCGTGTTACGTTCCAAAATTGCCGTACGTAATCAGTATAAGCTCATATAACCCGCTCTAAGAGACAAAAAGTTAATCGTGGCATATATTTCCCAACAGGGTGCAACTTCACGGCAGTGCGCATTTTTTTTTAATGATGCTTCTTGTCATAGCACGCCTAGGCCTGCAGGAAAATAATCTTTACAGGCGGCTTACACGCGGAAATATACTTCCCTTCGTTTCAAGTTCTTCCACGCACGGGACTGTAAGTTCCTGTCGAAGCGAACTCAATTTCAGTAATGTTGGTTAGAATATTCGAACAACTTTAGCACTACAATGTTGTGCTGTAAAAACAAAGCGTAGTACTCATAATTTGTTACCTCGCATATTCCAAGCTTTCGAATATTCGCCGCATTTTTCGAATATTCGGCTATGGTCAGTTATTCGGGAATATCAGAATACGCGTTTTTGAATCGATTATGTTTTTTTTTCAAGGAAAATATTTAGTTTCTATTGAAAATTCGAGTATTGGCACCCGACCCTCTTTATTTAAAAAAAAAAGAAACACAAGGACTCGGACGAAACAGGAAGGCAGCAGGCTGACCGCTGCTACGGAGAAAAGCACTATACGCCTGTCTGCTCTTTCTTGCGGAGGAACTAAACACAGGGAATAGAAAAAGCGTTCGTAAGCTGGTAAGGAGGGCGTTCGTAAGCTGGTAAGGAGGGACCAGTATCGCTTGAAGACACGAGCTACGTCCTGCGTCGTTACGTGAGTCCCCTAGCGAGCGATCTGACAAAAGCGTCACCGGCTATATAGAAGTGGTACGCACCTCTTAGATGCCCACCAGGAGGGGACCACGACGTCTCCGCTCGTCGTGTCCCCTTCCCGCTGTTGCTCCCGGTCGGTGTCTTGACTCGCTGCGCAGGTGCACCGAGAACAGAACGAGCACGATCACACACGGCCCAGCAATCCACTGATGGCATGCTAAAGACTGGTCTATGGGGCACAAAGCGTCACGTGCAACTAAAGTATCCCATAACGAATGTTTCGGTATAAGGGCATGGTAAGTAGAACCAACTTTTTCGGGCTAACCAAACACATCATATTCCGATTGATTCGTGGGTTTTACATCCCAAAACCACCTATGATTATGAGAGACGCCGTAGCGGAGGTCTCCGGAAATTTCGAACACCTGAGGTTCTTTAACGTGCACTGACATCGCACAGCGCACGGGCCTCAACATTTCGCCTCCATCGAAATGCAGCCGCCGCAGCCGGGATCACGAAAATTCTTGACAAGAAGATTCGGACTACACGGTACAAGGTTGGTCTCTTTCTTAGATTATAGACCGTTCCAGTTCATTCAAAGTAAAACTTAAGCCGCTGTCAAAATTCCTCGCTAAGTTATCAAATGAACACTGTGAGCCAATAGATCACGGCTGAACGTTCAGTCGCACGTAACGCAATGAATGTAAATGCCCGTCGAAACATGAATACGCAAGGTGTTGGGTCACATGCCTAAGCCTCTTTAAGCTATTACCTTTAAATTCTTCGTTTTCATTGCGAACAAGGCACCTGCTCTGTTTGCTGAAACGTCAATACACTCTTTTTCTCTTGTGGCTTTTTATTCATAGATTGTTCTAGCATTCAACCTTCAAATCGATTCAGTTGCTTTACGCTGCCCACTTTGAGAGACGCGGATACTGGTTTGAGAGACAGCGATAACAATTAGCCACGGTTTAATGCATGTAATTCGAATCTCAGGGCCTGGTTAGTCTGCTACAACTTTCGTATATATATATATAGAACTTTTCAATTCGTATACGCACACACCGCGCCATCAAACGCAGTGTGTTCGCCCCCAGCGGCGGTGAAGGCGCGGCGAATGCAATGGTGAGCTGCGCCTAACACCTAACAATGCGATACAACGGCAAACATTCGGCTTAACAGGCCCTGCAATACTTTTTGAACGCAATGAAAAAACGGCATTGATCAGTTGAGGAGCCTTCGGTGAAGATGCGAGCCAAATAACATTGCACTGCAAGCAACTGCACGCAACTGCACGCATCATATAATTGGCAATTTGGTTCCAAATGCAGCTACCAATTGCTTGCTCTTCTTTCAGCGGATTTCATCACAGAAACATCTACTACGTTGCTTGAAGCAGAACTAGCATAGGCTGATTACCTGATCGCAGGGACATGCCAGTGATACATTATTTATTCGCTCTCCGTTCATTAAATAAAGGTTATATATGCATAATCTGTAAGTAGTGACACAGAAAAAAAGTGAAGCGACGTTGTCTATGCTCAATGGCGTAACTTGTTTAAAGATGGGCAGCTTATTTATAGCTCTGTTTGAAACCAAATCGGAAATTTTCTGATGTGTGCAGGGTAATATGTCGTTAACATGCTCATAGGGGCCTCTAAGACACTGTTATTTTCCTAGGTCCAAAAATTTCTGCAGGCATCCTCTACAAGGTCATTAATTAGTGCATGAAACAAGTGAAACAAGAAACGTGTCACGAAAGACAACCACATAACAATGAGAAGCCAATCATTGGCATAAAGCGACATGCAGTGTTTGCCGTGCATAACCATGTTCCTCATGCACATGCATAGTGATGCAAAACAACTTCATTGCACAGTGCACTCGAGCAATGCAGCAATACAGGTTGTAACCAATCGAAACGTTAACCAGATAGATAAGCTGTGGGGTTAAGTTCAAATCAGTGCAGCACAAAAGAAAAAAGAAGACATTTTTACCTATTACTTTGATGTTACTGACGTTTTCAGTTATTATTTCTTGTTATACTGTTATACTACTAACACCGGCGTTATGCACATTGTCAGCTATTATTATAATGTTATTTTAAAGGCAGAGGCATTTATTCCGTGGCGAAGGAATTGTTCACAGGGCAGTAATTGCATTCCTGTGAAATGCTCTCATCAGTCTGTTATGCATTCTACTTCGAACATTGCTTTTGATTTGGCTGCAGAAATATTTCCAGACTTCGCCCAGGTACCGCAAAGTTATAAATAGCAATGATCTTACTGGTAGTACAAGCACCTCGGAACTGGTTTCACTAGAAATAAACATTAGCACCCCAAATGCTACTGCTTTTAGCGTTCAAGCCGTTGCGTGAGGCTATAGAGAAGTTTGGGAGCTAAAAAGCTGGAGCATGCCATCCATGTTAAGCGCTAGAAGCTTCAAAGCGAGATGCAGAGAAGAGTGTTGCTTACTAAGACGGTCCTCGGCCGCCTCCTTGTCGTCGGCCTCTAAGTCCTCTGTGGAAAGACAGTTGTTGGCGCGCGTAAGTCTTAGCGGGCTGCTCACGTAAGCATATTTGTGAAGCTGCCTATTTATATTTTTCGAATATATTTACCCTTGCAAACACTGGCATCATAAAAACATTCTCAAACCTATTTATGAAATTCTATGAATAGCCAAGTGTTCTTCCAGCTTTGTTATACACAGCTTATAATCGACAGTTCAAGGTTTCTACTTTTTTTTTTCTGAAACGAGAAAATAGCGCCACAAGCATCCCCGAAACTCGCAGAAATACCGTTTTAATAACTGCTTCAAACATTCGTTCTTCCTACAGGCAGTTAGGGAACTCAATGCATTACAAGAATGTATAACCGGCAGTAGCGCTATGAATAAGCTTTAACGTTACTTCAGAAACAATTGACGAATTGACAAAGTGATGGATAGCTTGGTTCTTGTCTTGAGGTTTCTTGTTATACACAGTAATTAACACAAAATGAAGTGACTTCGTTTGATTTTCACAATTGTGCTAATGCTCGTGACTCATAATTCAGTAGGCGCTATGTGATCAAGCTGACCAGTCTCCGATGGCATCGTCACGCGGTGTCATCTCACCTAGGCGTCCTACGGTAACTAAATTGGAAATAGGCGAAAATAAACTTTTAACAAAAGTAGTTATCAAATTTACCTTCCAGTTCTACATACTAGGAACACTCTGAACATTTCGGAGAAGTTGCACCAATGCACCAAAGCGCAGGCACTTTCCGTAGCCAATCTTTTCATACCAAGCGACATTGTCAAAATTGGGGCGTGGTGTAGCGCTTCAGTATTTCGAGAGTATCCTGACCGAAAAACGACACTTATGTGTTCATGTGCTTGTAGTTACAGTGACAACAGCCAAGTATACCATATTCACAAAGCGCGCACTGTAATCACATGTTCTAGGAAAAAAAAAAACCGAAATTAGGGCTGCAATGCTTCCGGCACGCTTTCTCGATGAAGAACTGACGCCTCCGCAGCGGTATTCGTGCTTATTTGACTGTGAAATAAAAGTTATGTGGGGGTCTTGTGGACTTGATCATGCGCTATGCACCTGGAGGACCTCCCTTTGATATCGCGGCAGGTCCTAGCAACATAATTGCTGTGGACGGAGCCCAAAAAACGGAACTTCTCGAGTATCTTACCGTCCAGGATCGACGTGCTTGTCATCTGTATAGTCCAGATCGCCAACGTTGGAGCTCGACAACAAAGATATGACAGGCCGCATTGAACCCCCCGCCCCGCCCCTGCAGGCTGGCTTGACAGTATATATATATATATATACTTGCAGCGGTATATGATAAATACCCGCCATACATAGCATGTCACCCCACCTGTTTGAACGGAGGTCATTCACACGAGGACGCCTTCGAAGAAAACATCACGCTGCACTCAAAAAAAAAGGCCAAACGCTACTCGTAGAAGAAAATCGATCTCTGAGTGCAACACACCTGCCACGTTATGACAAAGGAGAGAAATAGGCTTTCGGAAGGCCGATGACATTAGTGCGACTTCATACGAATGAATTCTGCAACACACCACAAAGCGGTGGGTAATCAATCAATGCAACACAGACAAGGTCTCTGATGAGTTTACAATAGTTTTGATTTACTAGCTCCTGAACCGTGTGGCAATCCAGTAGTTATCGACCGATGCAACTTCGTCATGGTCAACGTTAAAGAATGTTACCCTTAGTTTGCGTGAAATCGCTAAAATAGTCATGTTTTCGCAAGAGTACATGACTTCGTGGGTGGGGGCAGCAACTGCGTCGAACTTTTTTTTTTCCTGACGAAGACGACTTTTCTAAACGGCGTTGCCAGCAACGATCTCCCTTGAGCAATTTTTCATTCCATTAAAGTCCCACATCCCCTTGAAATTCGTTTCGTTTGGCTTTTACAAGAAACTTACTGATGTCCAATCAGAATTAGAGACACTTCCAAACGCAGCTGTTGCAACCGTGAAGGGACGTTGGAACAGATATCGTGCGCTTGTCCTTATATAAGCAACGATCGCGATGTTCTTTGCACCGCCCTAAGTCAACTCGACCAAAGGCATTTTTCAGAGGACAAGACACTTGACTCATGGCCCCACGCATCGCAGGTTTGCAAACCCACGCGAGTATTTCTGCCTTTCTTACACGCGACCTGGCTGAGCGACCGCTTGTAGCCATGCAATTGACAAGCACGTATATGCTCTAGACCCTGACAGTCATCCCTTCTTTTCCCTTTGCTTCTTTCTCCTAATTCCTTAATCGCTTTCCAGCACAGTAGGGTAGCAAACCGGATGCGCGTCTGGTTGACCCTCCATATCTTTTTTTTTTTCTCATCTCCTCATCTTCTTCCGCTTCGGTTGTACGTTAGTTCAAGTCGCACGGAATAATACCCTTCTAGCGTTTGTATGTGTATTCCGAGTCATTCCACATAGTGTGTGTGCTCTGTGGTGTAACGAGAGCTACACGAGCCGTGATGTGCCCGCGTCAGTGTTGGTGTGAAACGCGACAGTACACTCAGGTGCGCGTGTGCGTGAACACGGGGTTGCGGTGAAGAGAGGGATGAACGAGGTGCGACTGCTTGCCCGCTTGCGTGATCCAGTCGAGGTATCCTCGGAGGTCTTCTTCGATCTGCTGCTTCTCGCGCAGCTTGTGGAAGTCGCCGCGCGCCTTCGCCTTCTCCCTCTCTTTGGAGAACTCCCTGCGACGAGGGTAGAACACGCATACGGCTCAGCAACACACATTCAGGCATCCTTCAGACATTTCTACTCGAACGAATCACACTAAAGTCGTACGTCAGTATCCCACTCATAACAACACTGGTAAATACATTTTATTGCTGCGTGTTATTTCCCAGTGGAATATGCCACCAAGTGACTGCTGTAAGTTGCTCGTCTGTCGCTCCTTTCATTAAAAGCATTCGGGGCATTCAAGTTATTCATATGTTCAAGCAACATATCGCCTCTGTGAATGTTGTTTATCCTGTTTACGTTAACCGCTGGTTGATGCACAATGTGTGTAATTATTGCTAATTTTGTGCATGTTTGTGTTGTTTGCTTGATGAATGGCATTCATTGATTTATGAATTGTGCCCACGTTGCACCCACTCATGCATGGGCTCAAGGAGGGCCTGACGTATTGTACAATAAAATAATTAATTAATTAACATCAGCTGTTCTGCAATGGCTAAACTGACTTGGTTAAGCGCGAGACATACCGCGGAGTACGGCCATGGGACAGGATGAAGACGGGACAAGAGGTTGTCCAGAGTATACGTTGTGTCGTGTTCGCATTTCGCGGTATGCTTCCTGCTTAACAATGGCCAATCAAAATGCCCAAATCCCACATTTTCTTAACTTACCTGGAACACCTATAAACCACGTTGCCTAATATGAAGTAATGGTAGGCTAGCTGGTTATTCATGATATATCACGGCGATGAACTGGGATAGCTCACACGCCATAAAAGGCACAAAAACCAGCAAAATGCACTATAGACAATGAAAAGAAGACTATTTTTTATTGCCTTTTCTGTGTTTCGCAGGTTTTCTATTCGTTTTCTACGTGGTAGCATTTGGCTACGCACATCCGTGCAAGGACCACACAGAACGTAAGAGCAGATGCAAATAAGCGCTGAACGTCGACTCACGCTTGTTACTGACGAAGGCGGGCGAAAGCATGCTTCGACGCGTTCATTGAGGCGCTTGTAGAAAACCTAATGAAGGGGTCAGATGAACTTCTTTTAGGGGCGAAGCTCCTCTTAGTCTAACCTGTCACGCGTCAGGCGTCAGGCGTAACCCGCGTGCTGCGAGGCACGCGCTCGCCCTCGGCGTTCGCCTCGGCGCGTGCCTCCCGGCGCGTGCCTCTGCAGTCTTGTGTGAGAGAGAGAGAGAGGCAGAGAGAGAGCGAAAGGCGCGCGTTGGCTATAGAAACGCTCTTTCTTAGAGGAACGCTGTACCAGCTCGCAAAGGAGAACGCGCTCTCACCCGCGAGAGACAACGTTGGCGCAGGCAGCGTCTCCTAGCGAGTTTCTTGATTGAGAAATACCGACTGCTCGCGTTGAAGAAGCGTTCACCGGCAACCCATCAATATATATATATATATATATATATATATATATATATATATATATATATATATATATATATATATATAAGCACTGGATCTTGATTTGCGATGAAGTGCCGGTGGGAGATTTCACTTGTGCATAGTTGAACCATGAGGATTCGTAGCGTGCGCGTTAACTAAATTAATCCGGAACTCGGCACGATCTACGATCAACATCCCGAGCTTCGTCCACTCATCATCGTTCACTCCGTGGATATGCTGTAATTTTTTTAAATATCAACTCATTATTCATATGTCATAAGCAAAAAAGGCAGGCGATTCATGTACCATTACGACGTTTATGGCTGCTAATGCTTATGTTCTCTATCCTCCTTGCATTTGCTGTGCGCCTATTCATGTTGTAATTATAAGAGCATAGTTGTATCCTGATGGCGTTCCACCTGTCCGGCCGGGCCATCGACTGGCGAAGACTCTGCGCATGCAGCGAAGACTTGCGTTGGGATGGTGACGTCAGTGTGTCCATTGCGAAATCAAGGAGCGTCAAGCGGTTCAGCGCGCTAGCTCGCACAATGAAACCATTTTAAACCTATTCTTTTCCTTTTTAATTGCAGTTTGCGTAAAAATTTTCGTTGTCACGGATACAAGACACTACGGAGTGAGACACAAACAAGACGAAGAACACGTGTTATTAGCTGCTCAGTGCTTTGCAGGGCAAAAAAAAACATAGAAAAGATACAATTGAACACGAAATATGAAAAGCTAGATACACCACAGTGAAAGCTCTACGAAGTGCGTAGCAGTGATTCGGCTGTGTTGGTCTAGCGTTCCCGAATGTGTACGAAAGTCTAGCGTTCACGAATGTGTACCTTTACCCTTAATGTGTACCTTTATTTTATTGTAATAAACTGGTTCATTTTAACCATTATTAATTTTGATTCATCTTAACCGGTTTTACTCAGTCATTTGCAGGCTCTGGCCGTGTCTTCGACTGCTCTTTTCTGAGCATGAGCACGTCATGAGTAGACGCCGAAAGCCCGGGCTCCTAAAGTGCTCCGAACTTAAAAGAAGTGTATCCATAGGCACAGGCATGCCTCCCACGATATATATCAGTACCTTCTCCCCTAGTTGTTTTTTTATGTGTTCGTTATTTTCCTTTTTAAGAGAACTCTGCTTGGAGGCATTCTGGAGGTTTGCAAGTATTGCCACATGTGCCCTAATGTGTCCTCGCAAGAGCAGAGACGGTTCGTGCAGTCGCTTGCTGCTAACCAGTTTTATGCGTACACGTGTGCGTTCATCGTGCGCCTACGGTAAACAGCTGTGCAAACGAGGACATTTCGCAATTTTCACCATTTCGCACCAAGCTATCAGTGTCTTAGTGCCCGATTTCGTAGCGTGAATGCACCTTACATACTCGACTTGTCACCGACTTCTCTGCGTTCGAGTGCTTTGTAATTTCTGTGCGCACATACCGCAAAAAAAAAAAAGAAAAACGAAAAGCCTGTTTGATATCTTCCTAAATTGCAAGCCTTGTGTCAAGAGAGAAAGGGGGTTATTGTACAGCTGTCAACACGATCTCGAACGCTCGGTATGGCGACCATAGCGAGCGGATGGAAGTTGGAGAGGATGGAGAGAGGATGGAGGCTGCCATACCGAGCGTATGACCTCCATCCAAGCCTATGACCACTTGGATGGAGGTCCGCGTTGCAGTAGGCGCTGCTGCCGGAATAGTGTTTATTTACTTATTCAATAAATAAATATTCAAGGGAATGTTATTTAGGCAGCAGCGCCCACCATTACGCAGCGCCGGCCTCAGTGCAAGTGGTCCAGGCTACGCTAACGAGCGTTATTAGAGTTAACCGTTGTCAAGCTGCAGCGTGTATATGATACCGCCGAACGCCTGTTGACTTATAACTGGCTTGCGCCGCTGTAAAGCAACATAACTGCGCATATTTCGTAGTTTTTGTCGCCTCGGCCTCTGCGTATAAAATGTGTTTTATTCGGGTTAAAGACTCAGAGAGCCTAATAAAGACAACACGCAGATAGGTGCAGTGCCTTCCTAGAACGAAGATGCTTTTTGCCGGCCTCCACCAAGAATGGCCTAGCGTCAGCTCCGTCACGAAAGCTATATTAGTAACAAAACACGCCTGTCTAATTCCCATCCTGCGCCACAGCGCCACTGGAGCCATCGTATTGCATGGCTTCTTCCAGATGTCAGTCTACACAGCCATCAGAAAAGTGACACCGACATTTATTGATTTTTATAGCCATTTTTTGTCTGACCATTACCAATTTGACTTTCCTCAAAGTATTTCAGTAGCATTTTGACCACTCTATACGACTTTTATCTGACATTCTGCAGTTCGCCAGACATAAAGGAAATAAGTCTATCACATGCTTGCACACATCGGCAAGTTCCATGCTGGAAGTGCTTCAACATACGAAGAACACGCAAGGCACATTTTAGCAACGTGTTTAGTGAAATCAGGTATGGCCTATTTATTCACTGGCGCGTTATAAATACACAAAACATAGTGCATCGTTTCCTTATTACGCACTGCATATTTACGCTCCTATGAAACCATGTTTAACTTTCCTGTTGCGGTCGACTTCTACAAAGGGAGAGTCAGGTAGTTTATATAGTTGTTGACTACCGATATCGGTTCAATGACCAAGGTGGTGCAGCGAAAGACAAACAGCATCTCTTTTATTGAGACTATCATGAGTTCAACATTTGTTTACGGATACATCGTAATGTCTTTCGCCTCGCAGGTCAGAGCTCGGCGTACATTGACCATGCTGTTTTTCACGTAGGCACATCGCTTCTACCTCGAGTCACGTGAGGGCCTGGGGTTCGCGGAGGAGGCCTTAAGAACCATCGCAGCATAATCACATATACGCAGTCAGGCCCGGGAAACACGCCGACAACACAAAGGCGCACGTGGCTTTTCCGGAAAGTTCCGCGTCTCTATACCCGTATCCTCGATGGAGCAAGGCCCCCCCCTCCCGCTTCGCCTCTGTTCGAACTCGAATCGCCATAAAGCACTTCCGGGAGAGTACCGCGTTCCCCATAAAAGCTGGCACGGCTACTTGGAAGATCGACCGGCCGACGTGCGCCGGACCTTCTTGGGGCGGCCGGGCGCGGGAGGATGGGATCGGCGATCAGGCGAACCATGCACTCACCCGCTCAGGACGCCCAAAACGAGGTTCAGGACAAAAAACGATCCTAGGATGATGAGGCTGATGAAGTATATCCACGGCCATTCGTTGCCCATTGCGTCGTTGATCTGCGAGCAAAGCGAAACAGAAGCGTTATTACGGCCGTAGAGCGGTAGTAGGTGCCCTATCAAACACCCAACGCACGGTGTTAGACAGCCATTACTACAGGTCGAGCGAAAGCTCGCATAGGGCAAACCCGAAAAAGGGACAAGGTACAAGCTCTTCGTTGTTAGGCAGCAACCGTTGTTCAATGCAGCGTATGGTGATAAAAACAGCTCCCGACGCACAGCACATCCTTCGACACTACCACCTTCTTTTTTTTTTTTTCCTGTGCTGCGATCGCTCAATGCTTTTTATTGGTCTTGTACCGCCCGTAACGTCCGCTCACACCATTATGCTGAGCGAAGAACATCGCCGTTGATGACCATACATGGGTTCGTCTCTCTCAAGCAACCAGTATAACTGTCACCTGGCAACGAAATGCAAAATTACCCACGACCGCTACGACGAGGACCGGAACCAGCGTTACCAGTGCACATTAGGTAGGCCAAAGTGGTTGCGGCCATGCTAATATGCAGCGTTGTTTATCTTTTTCTTAAAAGAAACTCAGCCCAACCAATAGCACGCTAGCAATTTAACATCGCTTAAAGCAAGGTTTCTTGTTGAACTGCGCTCAGTTAGCCTCCCTGCCTTTCCTCTGTCCTTTTCTTCCCTGTCTCCTGTGTGAACATGATGGTGACTAATAATTCTCTTGTTCACACTGCAGTGGCACACGCTCCCATCTGCAGCTCCGCGTTTCAGCACGTCCGGACATGCAGCTCCTTTCACTTCTTCCGCTCCTTCCGAGTGAAACACGTCTCGCATATAAGCTAACCGAAACTGAACATGAGAAAGCGCACGAGCCGACGGCGGTGCGACTTCACGTTCGTCGTTCAAACCCTACATTCACGAAATGCAGTTCACTGCAAGTAATGGCGTCAGATTTGCGCAGTTATATTCGGTATCGAGCGGGTAAAGTGAAGCTTCTAGCGCTTTCTAGTGACTACACGGAATTGCAGCGTAAACAAAAAACAGAATTATGTACTCCAGGTGATCTCGAAGCATTTTAAGAATAACCATGAGACGATTACTAGTCGCGCCATACTGGAGGAGTCAGGATTGTTTTTGCCAAACTAGCCTTCTTTAACGGACACCTAGACTAAGGATTCGGTTGTTGTTGTTGTTGTTGTTGTTGTTGTTGTTGTTGTTGTTGTTGTTGTTGTTGTTGTTGTTGTTGTTGTTGTCGTTGTTGTTTCGTGCATTTCGCACCCGTCGAAATTAGTGGAATGAGGGAATAGAACCCACATCCTCGCCCTTAGCTGTCCAACACCTTAGCCGCAAAGCTATACCACGGCGCGTTCGCAACATTATTTTTACGATGAAATCCTTTCGACCACCGCTTCGAGCAATATACGCGTGCAGAAAGTGAGAACATACAAGTGCTATAGGCTGCAGAATGATTTGCCATCCTTGACGAAAGCATGCGCGTCATATTTTCAACGGAATACAGTATAGCACCTTCTGCAACACGATTTTGCATTCTGAAAGGAATAGTAGTCCACACATCGCACTCAGTACGGTCAGTCGTTTTTCTCAGTCGCTGCCGGGTCGAAGCGGTAAGAAACACTGCGCACAGTAAACTGGCAAGACAGCCACTTCTATGGAATGCCACTAGGGAGAAGTGAAAAGAAAAGGGCAGCAAAGTGCTCACGTTGTACAGGACCCCCGTCCACCCTTCGTTGGTAACGCAGGTGAAGACGGTGAGCATGGCGAGCCCGAAATTGTCGAAGTTTGTGATACCGAAGTTGGGGCCGTCCCAGGGGCCGCGACACACGTGACCCTTGCTGGCGTCGCAAACGAAGCCCGACTCACCGCACGGGTGGGGCTCCTCCTCCGCGAACTCCCCTGCGAGGGAATGAAAATTCATTCATTTGATTCACGGGAAAGCAACCGGCCGAGCTCCGCTGCCGTACATTCAAGTGCCCGTCAAGCACGAAAATCACTTTGCGACTCCATTACGGGAGCGGTTTAAATGAACGGGTTTGCGTGAGAAGGCTAAATTGCAGTGATTGGCCGTCACGGTGCAAGAAACATGCTCCATTCTGGCCACACAACACTTGAGGGTTTTGCGAAAATTCTCGGGTATCGGCAACTTTCGAAAATAAGAAAGCCATCCGTTTCATTTTCCGCCGGTACGACTGGAATTTCTCACCCTCCTCTCAACTTGCTACGCTAGGTCTGCAAACCTTGTCTGAGCGACGCGATCTCGAATGCCTAAAGTTGCTGCATATTCTTGTTAATACTCCACGCTACGCATTAACTAACGAATATCTGTCTCCTGATAAACTGAAACCCACAAGGAATAGCCACAAGCTCAACCTGACACCATTCCATCCACGTACTAACCTATTTAAATTCAGCTTTTTCCCGCACACTATAGAAATATGGAATGTATTACCTGGGTCAACTAGATCATTGCCTTTAGAAGATTTCTTGCATGAATGTATTGATTCGCGATTTGTTTGAATTGTAATTTTTTGCATTAATGTATTGATTTGGAATTTGTTTATTAAGAGTTCTATTCTTGTTTGTTGTTCAGAGTTGTATTCTTGTGTGTGCTCATGTATAAAAAAACCCACTCCTGCGATAGCCCAAATTGGGCTGCAGTATGTAAAAATAAATAAATAAATAAAGAGGAGCGCGTTTAAAGAGGCCCTGCGACACTTTTTGAACGTACTCAGGAAACAGTGCCGGTTAGTCGAGGACAGCTCCTGGGAACAGATGAGAGAAATGTTATTGCACGGCACGCACCAGAGAATATTCGGTTTGTTATGAAATGTGGATGGAAACCGGCTGCTGTACATTCAAGAAGAATAATTCAAGAAGAACTGCTCTGCATTCAAGTAGAATAATTTACGAAACTGAAATTTTTGTATAATTTGTATCATGAACGTTATAAAATATCCAGAACAGAACACCTCCTTCAACCTCTCAGACACTCCTCAAGATCTAACCACAACAAGACAATACGGCTGCCTCAAATTCACAAAAACATTCATCAAAACTATGTTTTTCCATCAACAATAGCATACTGGAATAGTCTACCATCATCTGCGGTGAACTGTGAAACGGTGAAATCTTTTGCTCAAGTAATCGGCGATATTTTTTTTTCTTCTAAATAGTGCGTTATATTTTTGTATTGTGCTCGCATGTGATCTAAAAACTGTATCTTTGAAACTGTTGTTTACATGTCATCCAGCATTGAACTGTTTCTTTCGAGTGTATCGATCACTTTCGACACGGTTGTAACCATTTTATGTACTACCACTCCTGCTTGGACCGAAAAGGTCTGCAGTATATTGAAATAAAATAAAATAAAATAAATAATATAAAATAAATAATATAAATAAGAAGTGCCGTCACAAGCAGCACCGACTAGGTCGCGTGGGGCACAACTAGCATTGGTGATTTTACGATTGCGGAAACGTCCTCGGCAATACTTTATTTCTGCGCTTTGAGTCTCAGTCAATAAACATAATGCGTGCGTCTTTTTTTTTTTTTTTTTACAAAAGAACACAAGAAAGAAGAGAAATGTCAAGTGGCGTAGTCGTTGCTCCTTGTGACGCAATTTGTTTAAAACAGAGCAGGCAATCTCCAGTAGCACGTGACGCCAAAATAGAAATTCGTTGGCGCGTGCCGTACAATAGTATTTGGCTCACATGTTCATAGCAGGCTTCCCGGCTGACTGGCACCATTTATCCGACTATATTGAAGAAGCGTTACTGGGCTCCTTTAAGAATATAACTATGTCCCCCAAAACCCCCTATATTGCGTTTCTCTCATACAGATGTCTTCGATAATCAAAAGTTTACAAATTCAATGTGCAAGCTTCAGCTAACGTGAAATAATTATGTTTAAAGGGACGTTGTATTCCATTCCATAAACAGCCGTATGCGTCACAGATATTTATTCGATGATTCTAGTTTCTCCGTAAACTTCCGTTTGCGGGTTACGGGTTGACGAAGATGTCTACGTGGTCAGTAACGATGGTAGCGACTTGTCTCGATGCAAGCTGTGACCAGACACACAAAAAAGCTAATATTGCAGCGGTCTGTAAGCTTTACTTAAGGGCCAGTGAAAAGAATACGGAGCTGCTTGGTTGTACTATGCCTTCAACATGCCTTCGACATGCCGATTCGGAAATGTTTCGGCGTAATATTCCGTGTACATATAATGATGACCATTTGAAATACTAGCTTTCATGCGCTCCTGAAACGACTACGCGACACCATAGGCCGGCATAGGTAAAACTCAGTAACATTTCAGTGACGTCAACTGAAGACATTTCAAAAAGTAAACATAATGTTAGCTTTTGTTTGTTCTAAAATAATGCATTTATATGAAAGTCAGATATTAAGAAAACAACTGAGCCTCATGTGGTCCCACCGTTCGCAAGCAAGGCTGGAACAGGGTTTTCCCATGGCCTCCGAGGGCACGCCAACCTCACTGGCATGGTGGCGACTCATGACGTCAGCTGCAAAGCTGAGCGAAACGAGCGCTGGGAAATTGAAACCGTGTTAAGCAACATAGATTACAGATGGGAAGGCGAGGAATCCGAACACCCATATCGTACAAACTTTTCAGAATACGTTTCACGGCTCCTTTAACTCCTGCGTGAGAAGTACTGACAGGGGTATGCTCATTAACTCATAATGCTTTCATTCTGCTTTTTTTTTTTATCGAGAATACCGACGCGATTATAAGAACACTAAAATGTATTCTATTTAGGCAAAACGCCCAGATGTCACCGCCTGTACTGCTTCTGCCATCAACGGCCCCGTAAACCATTAGGGAATTTTAGTTTGTCCGCTAACACGCAATGCGCAAAGCACTTTCCGTAAGAGCGGTATAAAAGGTGTAAACAGTGCATGCGCATACATGGCCGACCGCCCGGAGCGTATGCCGTCCGCTTCGAATCTTTCGAATGGTTGTCGCACGCTCTGTAGCTCTCGAGTTACTGACGATTGTATTTGCTTTAAATTTTTAACCATGAAGCTTCGACAGTAAAGCATCCGTGACAATTCAGCACCGCTTCTGAGCGCGACATTCAATTTGTCGAGGCTGTAGGCTTGGCGAGTGGCCGCCGAAATTACTGAGGACCGACAGCTGGCCCCACTTGACTGTAAAAAAAACAAAAAAAAAACAGCGCTACACGCTATCCGTTATCCGGTACGCCTTTGCGTATGCCTTTTACCAGACACGCTAAAATTCCTGCTATCCCTTAACTTAAGGACCTTTACTTACGAGGCAAGGTTTTGTACTATTATGAATCGGTATTATCCACTACACATGTGAAGTTTCGCCTCCTTGCCTGATTGCGATTACATTTTATTGCACCAGAAAGTAACATTTTTCATTATACTTAATGCAAACGTCTCGATAGACATGTCCTAAACTTTGCGATATTACGTAATACTTATTACAAATTACTGACACTAATGAAAGATGAGTTACCCTCTTATAGCCTGCATTTCCTGCCGAAAGAAATGATTTTGTGTCGAAGGCAGAAGTTCCTGAACTAAAACCGCCCGACGATACCCCACTTCGCCTCACGATATAAGATTATTACACCAAGCTAAATATAAAAGAGCTGAAACAAGGCTTCGGGAAGAAATTGTGTTTTTTATGTTTCCATGTTTTTGCTCTAATCGTACCGAGTCCTAACAGGTGAACTCTTGTCTCACAAAGTCAATGAAAAGCGAGAGCGAGGAAAAAGAGGGAAAGGCAAGGAGGTACAGCCATAATTAAGTCATCCTGGAGGTTACCCTGAACTGGCGGAAGGGAGAAAGGAAATAATCACATGGGGAAGAATACAGACCTTTAAAAAACGCAATGAAAACGCCAGCAAAATGAAACAGAAATCAATATTAGAGCATGTCCAATAGGTCACTGTCACGCAAAAACTAAATAAACCCTTCGTCGACTTCTGGTGCAAGGACAGTCGAGGTTAGCATGCTAAGGTTGGCTGCCCTGATAGCGACCGGTCGTGCAAGCGCGCAAACGATGCAGTGTTGTAGAGATAGTGTGTCCAAATTATGCACCTGAATGGATATAGCCGCACGAGTTTCCTTTAGCGATCTACATACTTGGAAGCAACCTTCTCAGCGCATTTTTCCCGAGTCACAAACGGCGACACGCCAACAGGCTTTTTCCCAGTGATCACAAGCCCTGGTTTTGTTGTGAGCGGCCCCGCTTGCATTCACCAGTTGATATGCGGTTTGTCGTGAAGCCATGACAACAGGCTCCAAAGACTTCTACGATGACTCCGAGTAGGTAGAGACGATAGGAACGAGTGTCCTCCATTGAAGGCAGCTGTCTAACACGAATGTCTTTCAACACCTTTCGCGACCTTCCCTTCTCCATTGTCTTAGCGCGGCAACGAGCTCGCGTGACGACACACTCACACACCGAGCAAGATTCATATCGAATTTCGCAGCGTTAAATTGCGTGCATGGCGTCGTCAAGCCCCACGAGCTGCTACAGTAGAGACGCAAGGATGCCGTGACAAGCTCTCACATAATGCGAAGCAGCCCACGTGCTGCAGGTTCCTGGTATTATCAACTCGTTAGCGCCAGCAGACACACGACACCCCGGCGTCCGCCTATTGGGTGCTTACGAAATGCCCCCGAGGCAGAAGAAGCCCGTCAGGGGACGTCAAGTGGCGCTCGAAGCGGCTATCTCGGCGGCGTATGCCTTACACGAAGAAGGCGGCTGTAGAAGAAATAATCCGAAAAGGATGAGGCAAAGGCGCGGCATTTCGCGGATGGCTTTACATAACACGACGAGAGCCCAGCGGAAATAAAGCTCTTGTTACAGGAAAGAAAAAGAGCCAATAAACAGGCTCAAGGTGTTACGTGGCCCCGCCTTCCTTTATCCGCCAATTTCCTCATCTTCTTTTCCCTTCTTTACCTCCACGACCGTCCTATCCTGGGCTTGGGTCTATACGTAAGAAAAGATCACGCAAGTCCCTCCCGACCAGCGCTCGTTACGCAAGCAGTGGGTTCCAGCAAGAAAAGACGCCAAATTGTGGACCGCAGTTATCCCGTGGTCCGTCTCCGGTTACGGCACGCCGCGGATGCCATGGCAGGCAGGCGGCCAGAAGATGTCGCTCAGCTGGTGTTCAATTACGAGTGAATGCTGATATGAAGGAGAAACACCAGACTAGCAGGAACATTACCGGAGTCAAGAGATTGTGTCGCTGTTAGAGCGACTGCCGCTTGCAGGAAGGCTAAGTAAAGAATTTATCCGTCCTTCCGATGCCATGCTACCAGACGTATACCAGGAGCACGCATAGCCAGCCAGAAGTTAAAGAACATTGGCCGTGAAGAAATTTTACCTAAAATTAAGGCTTCCTAATGCAAAATTTTCATCAGTTCGTGCGATAAACGTGACGCCTAATAGATGTCATCCCCTCAGCGCCTTAGCGAAGCAAGCACACGTTGCAGTGGAAAAGCAAACCAACCGCGCCATATTATGATCAGTTTCTTTGCATTTATCACAGGTGTAGGAATGGTGGGTGGCTGCTTTTGCAATAATCGACGCTTATTTTATTTGAATCTATAGATATATTATACCAGTGCATGATATTTTTACTTTCCGTACATGTCCTAAATCAGGTTGCCCGCTGTGCGCTTCGTATTAGCCCATCCACCAGCCAACACTCTCCAACACTCTACGAAAGAAGGACCTCTCTCTGCTTCGGTTATTCACTTCTTTTTCACTTATCTCAAGAGGAAGGCAGTAGCCGATTCCGTACACCTACGCTAGCACCTTCTCTTTAGGACAAGACAGGCAATAACTTAAAGGAACACCCAGCGTGCAATGACATATGAAGCATTTCCGTAAATATGTAAACACGTACCTCTAAATTGCAAAGCACCGCCCGACATTTGCGTTAGAGCATGCCAGTGGTCGCTCTAAACGGGACACGCGACATTACCACCATTTGCGACGATGGACGACAGCTATTTGGTCTCTCACATACATACACACAGAAAACTTATTACGGGACGCGCTCTTCTGAAAAGTTCCGCAAGCTACCGCAAGCCACATGAGGGCCGTGTATAAAAGCAAGAGCCGCAAATTGCTGTCCGAGCGGAATTGATTTTATTTTTTCGTCTTCGCTTAGTCTTGAGGGCACTGCGCTGCGTGGTAATGCTCTCTTCCTCTAATAGAACAATTTCCATTACTGCCGAGCATGGAGGAGCTCCCTCATCGGGGGCGGCCGCACAGTCAAACACACAGTCGCTGCTGCGGCTCTCCTCTCTCCCCCATCGCACCCTCCCCTCCTCCGGCCAGGTTCTTCAGGAGGCTCATTAATGTTTCAGCACCTCGTTTATTTTCTCTCATTCACCACCGCTTTTTACCCCCTTTTTTCCCCCGAAGAGACGCCCGGAGCGCCCCCTCCCGCATCGCGCTGCTTCATCTCGCTCGACCGGGGACCCGGGATGATGACCGCGCGAGGGAAATTATGCAGCAGCCGGCATCCCAGGAAGCCCGCACACACCCAGGCAACCCGAGTGGCATCCTTCTTTCTTTTTTTTTTGTTTGTTTTGCCTCCGCTTTTCTTCCTTCGTGATGTTCGGGCGCTGCAAAGCACCGGCACACGCGGCAGCTTTCTTGCTGATTCGTGCCCAGTTTGCTTGCAGGTCGCACTCGGACAGCAGAGGCCCGCTCGTGCGAGACAAATGGACGTTGCTCTCCGCTGGCCAGCCGGTACACGGGAGCGCAGCTCGACGTGAATGTATGAACTCTCGAGTCCTGTACGGCAAGGATCTTGCCTTTGAAGCGAGGCCTCTCTGTTCTGAGTGTTACTCTCATTCTGACAACCATTTTGTTTTTTTTAGGTCAGTGAATGGAATTCATTTGCGGAGTGCGTTATTGGCAAACGAAGTGGTGACCAGAACGTGCACGCGCGCGCGTGTTGCAGAGTGATAAATCAGCTGCTGAGCTACAGTGAACTACAAGAGACACTATAGCATCACTCAGCCGGAAGGCGGCCTGCAAGCACACCGCCCATTGCACTGCCTGCCATCTCGGTAATACGCTTACGTATAACGTTTGGCAAAATTCAAACGAAACAACGTCATACAGAATATAATTTTCTTGTTGAACCGAAAGACGCTGAAAGGAATCAAAGTTATCCACAAACACATTAAAGAGCCACTGTAGAGACAGCCCTCCCCCACTCACCGGTTGCATTGTTATAGCAGGTCTGATGCAGTTTTCCTGAGAACAGCTCGAGCCCGATGATGGCATAGATGATGATGACGAACACCACGAGGAGAGCGATGTGAAGCAAAGGCACCATGGCTTTCAGAATGGAATTCAAAACAACTTGTAAACCTGAAAATGATATAACATTGGTGTAACTAGACCTTCTGTTATTTACGTTATCACATAATTAAAAGGGGCAGTCATCGCCACCAAAAAATCACAGCTCATACGTATTTATTCGGTAAAGAAAAGTCAATTGGCAACCGTAAAGCTTTGGTCAGACGAGCTTCAACGGCATATATTACCTCGTAGTTTCGGAAGAGATTCCAGATTCCAGTCATGATGAGCTCCAAAATATCCTGAATCCTTATAAACTCGTTTGAAATTTCCAGAATTGCCAGGAATAAGAAGCGCCTCAACAAAAACCACCTACTCGAGCTGAAAATTATAGGAACTCCATCAGGAAGTTCCGGGCCGCACGCCAGTCACCAGCTCCAGGAGCACACGGCGCAAGTGTGGAAATGCGCACGTGAAACGGTCGATATGAGACTTCCTGTTGCTTGCTCGGCATCTTGTGCACAGTGGTTGAGCCAAATCTGGCTCAACCACTGTACAAAAAGGTGGCGCTTTTGTCACTTTCTAAACAATTATATATACCCAGTAGCAGCACACCTGTTAAAAAGTACACTAGGACACAAAGAGCCAGGAGTGTAAGAAAATATCGAAGCACCAAGGCGGTAACTAGATTGAGCTCGGCGAAAAAAACCTATTTGTGCAGAAGCAGGAAGAATGTACCTTTGCTGTCACTTTATTAACGTAAAAATGTTCACTCGTTTTTTTCAGTGCTCATGCTAACAAAGTTTTCACGACACGGCCGCCAGCATGTAGTTCTCTATGAAAGCCAATTGAGTCCATTCCACCACACGGTACTTGACCGCTTTAGAGGCTAGAATATATTGGAATAAATACTTCGGCTAGTAGGTGGGAATTCATTTTGCAAGAAAGAAGACGAGGACGCAGAAATAACCCGCCAGAATTGAGGGAAACAACAACAACGCGACACGGCACCAGGCATCCAACTCCGCACCCGGTATCCGATGCCTTAAAGGTGACTGGCCTTTTCGGGAGGTCGATGGGACTTTTAGTCCAATTAAGTGGCTCCAGACGTTTGGATCCAGTTACTACTGCATTTCCAACACTTGTTGTCGCAGCAAATGCAGTGCTATGAACCTGCCCGTACGAGTTATTTGCTTTAACAAAGATTCGGGGGGACAGTTGCAAATATTGCTTCAGTCGAACAGCTTTTTTAGTAGAGTGGACTTTGAAGGTTAGAAACACAGCGACGAAGAAGTACAGAGCTGAGAACACAGCCAGGGATCTTACAATTAAGCCCTCTTGCCAATCATTAAGTATCCAATATGATAAATACTCCAGCGCCAATTACGTCTCGCCTCTACAATTCAAAATTAGTTTGCTCCAAGTTACTTGAAAGAATTCCCGCATGCTTGCTTAAAATACCAACCTACAACACAACGAATTTCATTTTTTTTTCGGTCTTTTGTGTAGTATTTGATCAGAAGCTGCATATAAGGAGAGGCTGGTGCCTACGTGCGTCGGCTGCTACTCCGCTCCACTTACATGACAGTTTGCTCCGCGGCATTGCTTTTGGTGATGCTCAGGTCATAAACGCCTATAGCACCCCATGTACTGCTTTCTTCCACATTATTGATAGCCATGAAGAACGAACAGAACGATAGATGTAATCAGATGCACTTCAGCAGGATACTCACTTGGCACTCCAGAAACTAGCCGCAGTGGCCTCAAAACTCGGAATGCACGCAACGCTTTCACGTCAAAGCCTTCCCTCATAAATGCGGATAAGGCTGTACTGATAAGACTGCAAGTAGAAGAAAGGTGGTTGGGGACAGAGAGAGAGAAGAAAATGAAAATTATGGACATCAGCATTCGCCATCTAAGGTATAGTTCAAGGCAGAAACGAAAGCGAGCAACGATACGTGCATGAAAACAGGCACTTTCATCAACTTTGCATATTCATGAAGCCCCGTACAGCCAAGACTTGCAGTGCACGGGCACGATTCTTTGGAGCGCGTTACCGTGGAGGATGGCCGTCGTCGGAAAACTGAATTACGGAGCTCGAAAAAGTTTACAAGTGTTGTTCCTGCTTGGTGTAATTCCACGCGTTACAGTTCAAGCCGTTGGGAAACCAGAATAAATAAATAATACTCACTAGTAACATGATGACCGTAATACTAAATGAACACGGAAAAGTACTGGTTACGTATGGAATGACTAATGCGAAAGAAAGTTTTACTGCAAGTAACGCACTCTGAGATTCTCGAATGGGTGTAATTATTGGGACAGCAAGGCATGCAAGATAGGGACCACTTTGTATGGTCGTGGTTTTTATGACGTCATCTGGGTGTCCTGGTGGAAATCCCCACATATAAGAGCTACATTCCGAAGTTGTAAGTAGAACGACCATCATGAAGACGTGCGTATAGTCTGCAGCGACAATCCTGGCGAAAATCGACAACCCGGTTAGCACTGCTCAGAGAAACCCAAGCTTATTAAATATCGCAGCTCGCCATGTTAACTGAAATAATGCAGACATATTATAAATGTTACGTTGATCTTACGTCTTGCTCGCTTACGCTGAGCTTGAAAGCAGGTCATCGTACAGGAACAAACAACTTACGAGTCATTTTTCTCAGGAACACTGCAGCTTCACATTGCGCATTAGAATACCACGTGATATCTAAAGCGTCATACAGGGTACGCCGAGTTCGATATCTCAAACTGCAGATTCAAGATCCCAAAATAGCGCATAGACTGTACAAACATTCCCGATATGCTGGAGCACCTGTACTGAAGTGCACACTGAAGAAGTAAATTACCGATATATTACTTATTCTACTGAGTGGCATGGAAATGAAACTGCATTTAACATTTTTTTTTCGCAAATACACAAACTGATCTGAATTAATTCTTGTAGTTTTCTATGATTGGACATGACATAGACAAGATGCAGACATACAAGCGGGAGTGAGATTACAAGTTGAGGAAAGAAACATATACTCACCCTATAACTACAATTATGAAATCTAGAAAATTCCACGAGTTGCGTAAGTAAGCACCTGGGTGTAACAGGAAGCCGTAGGCAATAATTTTCATAAAGCATTCGGCTGTAAATATCACTAGAAATATATACTCCACTTTTTCCTGAAACGAAAAGAAAGTGCGAAAATAAAGGGTCAGTGCACACAGGCATACATCAACAATGTTCACGTTAGCGCTGTTTTCCATAATCAAATGAAAGTAGTGGGCAATAACAGATAGAGTTAGGCAGGGTAGCACAAGCGCTTCCTAGCAACTCAAACTCGTTGAAAGAGAGTGAACATACGCAAACAGAAATCCACTGTGCAATTGTGAAAACTCAGCATTTTAACTTCATTATGGCACATTTCAATAGCACTTTTTTTTCTGCTTGCTTAACATTTCCTCTTCAAATTGGAAGCCGCTGATAGCGAGGTTTCTTATTGTTCTATTTTATGTTTATGTGTCGATATTTTGTGCAAATACGGAGCCAATCTCAACGTTTGGACGATGACAGCATGAAAGCGCAAAACAGTCCAGCTCAGCCAGTGACTACGCCGCATTCTTGAGACACCCGCGATCACACGCATGACGTCGTGAACCAGGTTAGAAGATTAGCTAAGAAAAACTGGTCCGGTCTCACTGCCGCCGATTTTCAAATTGCATGCTAATGATGACAATTATCATTAACTTCTTCGTCACCGATACTGAAGAAGATGTGACCATTGAGTATCAGCTAACACTCTCGAGAACACCTGAAGTACCGATGCTAATTACACTTTCTCACTAGCTTGCTTCTCCGTATTTCCATTCGCGGAACTTATAACCTGAAATGGTGATAGCGAAAGCTTCTATGCGTCAATATATGTTGTACATCTCCAAAACAAAGACCAAATATTATACGTGCTATTACAAGTGAAACGAGAACGCGAGCTACGCCAAGCCCGGTAAAGCTCTCGCATAGGTGACAAGTAGCGTTTGACATATTTTGCGTACTGTTCTTTAACATAGTTTATTATATACAGTGGTCGAGTATTTTTTTAATGCGATGCACAGAATTTTCATAGTTGAGTCACACATACTTGTACTTTGGTATTGCTATAGAAGGAAATGCATCGAACTTATAGATCCCACCAAAAAAATAATGTGCGCCGTCACGAGAAGCGAGTGCGTTAACATTCAACAACTCGAAAGAAAATATTCTGTCACCGGAGCCTTCACCAGCATTGCAAAACGAATAAAAACAGCCATTTGTTCTTAATTCAAGAAGCCAGACCAGTACAGTTATGGGTGCTTCCTTAGAATATTATGCAAACGCGTTACGCACTAGAGGGTGTGCTCTGTCCCTTCAAGGAGCCTGACAAATCAGGCTCTTCTGCGTGGCTTTACACACTGCCCATTTCTCTCAAGGCCAAGTAGCGACAAGCAGGGGCAAACAAGGATTTCACATGAACGCTAGATGCACCTCCTGCGAAGTGGTTCACATCCAAGTTCATGACAGACAACAGACCTGTATGACCAGTTCGCCTGCATTCACATCACACTCGCGCTTCTTACCCAACGAATAATAGCAAGTTCAGCTAAGCCCCTGTAAAAAAAAAAAAAAAATACGACGCGCTCCTATTAGAGAGAATCCCCACGTACGCGTCACGCAAAAATAGCATGTTTTGTGCTCGGTAGGTTCTTGTCTAGCTCGCTCTTGAGTTCCGCTAACGAATTTTCTTAGACAGCATCACCCGTCTATAACCCAGCAACAAGTTCTGTTAAGCACTAACAGGAGTTCTTATTCTTCGCAAAGTGTGGCGCAACTGTGTTTTTTAAGACTGACAGAAACGAGAGACGCGTAGTACGTGGTTTTCAATATAGCGCCTCGAAGCACTTGCAGTCCGTCCCAAGTGAAGGGCCTGCCTTCGTGCCTGTCAAACTGCCACGGGGCTTTCGATCGCGTTCGTATACAGACAGCGTGTATGCATGTCGTTGCACACGGCCTGCACCAGCTTGTCCTCGCAGCACAGGCGCCCTTGGTCCGGTGGTATTACTCGCATGTGTCAAAGTTTCCAGGGGTATACACAGAAGTACTGTGATTCTCGTTCGACGAAGTTGAAAGGCCGAAGCCCTTTTCTGCCTGCCTACACGGTGACACACGGCGCTGCGAAAGTGCGTGGTGTGGGATCGACGAGCGACATGGGATTGCTTCGCAAAGTTTCAGTGATTGAAGTTAAGTTGGAGTAAGCCTTCTCACAACGCAGTAACGGTGAAAGCTATGCTGACACGCGTGCCACGGTGCGCTTGGGGAAACTGTTTGTAAGGCTACTTACTAGGTACGAGTATATATTGCCTTCCTTTTCTTGGGTGACTGTTCATGTTCAAGAAAGAAAGAAAGAAAGAAGGAAAGAAAGAAAGAAAGAAAGAAAGAAGGAAAGAAAGAAAGAAAGAAAGAAAGAAAGAAAGAAAGAAAGAAGAGCAGCCAATTCGTGTGGCCTGCAGGGCAGAAGGCACCGTCAGCAGTCAGTCCGTAGTTAGACGCTCCGGAATAAAAAATGTTGTCCATAACCTAAGAGAATATAGGACTGCAGTTTAGGGCTAAGTAACAGTCGCTAAGCGACGTACTTAGTCTGGCCAAATTTGTTTCGACAGCAAATAACCCATGGTCTGTACGAGGAAGAAAAGTGTGCCACCATATAGAAGCTCTGCACAAGACCAGATACAGAACGACGTCGTACTTTCTGCCAAAAGTTCGTAAACCAGAAGTGGGTGAGGCGACTGCGCCTGCATCAAGATACAAGCTTCGAGGCCTGGCTTTCACAGAAACAAAGTGATGATGACGCTGAAAATAACTCTAGCAAATGCTGGCTCGCAGGCCAACTATGTGTGAATTGTGCAGGGAACATAGGGCGTTTCCAGACCCATGCGTGACGGAGACTTAGAATGACGTTGTTGTTAATAAAAAAATGTAATCAGATGATTCAGCGTCAGCTCGTTAAGTCCAAGGCGCACACATAAAGTAATTGGGAGATGCCTTGGCCATGCAGATGACATAAAAATGGTGCGACGACGACTATGATGATGATGATGATCTCTTAGCCATGTAAGATGTTGTCCCCACGATGTTCCATAGGGTGTACGTTGCAACATCACTGCAAATTCCCGATGGCGTCCTCGCAGGCGTACATTCGTTGGGAGAGGAAATTGGCTTCCCAAACGGCTGGATGCTGAGTGAACAACATTCCTCTGTGAATGCTATGGCCAGCCAGTAACTGAGACATGTCATTAGAAGAAGAGTTATTTTTCGTGCATCAGCACATTAGCCAACTGTTACAGACTCTGACAACGCGTCCGTCTACATTGACTTTTCTCCGCAGCCTCCGCACTTTCCTCCGCAGCGTCCCGTAAATTCAACCACGACAACCAAAGGCCAAAAGTTTTCACCGTCGCCGGCGGCCAACACACGCACGAGAATTTCACATCCTTCTTTACTAGGTCAGAGCATTGCATGTCTCACTGGAAGGTGTGCATGAACGACATTGGTATCCACATGAACGCTGCAAAAGCTGGCACAGAAATATCGCGTGACCGTAGGAAAGCCAGAAGCGGACCGAAACAGCCAGTCATGTGTAAGTGATGAACGATTTAATTTCAAATTTAGGATTGAAAGGTCATTTACAGTAATGATTAGCGATCAATTAAAATTACCAGTTAGTATACCCGCGATAAGAATGCCACGTGACCATAGCAATAGAACAAGTGCGTCACACGAAGTCATGTGAACAAGTGGCAGCGACATCCCGTGACGACACTGGGACGTCATGTGATGAAGCTTGGTTGCTCTACGCATTGTTCGGTCTGCGGTCTGTCGTTCGTAACAGCATGCCTGCTGACGAACTCCTTCAACACTGTTGATCATATGCGCCGTCGCTCCCCTCCCCGCTATCCTGCGTCCCCTCCGGACAAACGAACTGTGGGAAGATGACCTCTGCGACGGGCCTCCCGAGGTCCGCCGGGCCCTAGTCCAACGGGCACGTGTGGTCGCCGAGATCGTCTTAGGGACCCCGGGCTAGGGTTCCCTGCCGCAGTCTCACCTGTATATTATGTCATGAAAATGTTTATTCTCTCTCTCGTCCCTGGAGTAGCAAGCCAGGCCATTAACCAGGCTAACATCTCCGGAGTCATCAATAAAATATTCTCTCTCTCTCTCGCTCTCGATCGTCCTAGCGGTGTGTCACAAGGAACAAGTCAGCGCCGGAACTCTGGTTTGGTTCAGCGCTATGTGCTGTTTTTCATCACTCTGCTTGTGCGTTGTCGCCATTTTAACTGAAGTCGATTGCTGGTTGCTGGAATAGTTCAGTGGCTCAGTACTATTTAAGTGTGCTTATGTAATGTACTTTCCCTGCGCAGCTGCGTTTGAAGATTGATTGATTGATTGATTGATTTCCATTTACATACACCCACTTACACAGGAGTGCTGAATGGAGGCGGATGAGGAAACAAAACCGCACTGACGCGGCTTGAGGGAACCTCACCCCATTCCTCCCTATTGTAACTTATTGTAATACAGAATATCTACCCCATTTCTAACGACATCGTGATTGTTGTCGAGGCGATTTGTGTCGTCTGTGGCGTTCAATATATGGAACTATGATGTTGATGATGATTGTGGTTCGGTCAGGAAAGGAAGCTAATTTCTGCAGCCCATATAGGGAGCACGGCTAAGCGTCCGTGGGGGTGGGGGAAAGGGAGTGAAAGAGATAGAGAGGAGAGAAAGGCCGTAGTGGAGGGCTCCGGAAATTTAGACCACCTGGGGTTCTTTAACGTGCACTGACAACGCACAGTACACGGGCCTCTGGAATTTTCGCCTCCATCGAAAACGGAGGCGAAAATGCCAGAGGCCCGTGTACTGTGCGTTGTCAGTGCACGTTACGAGAGCGCGCTACTATCCGCAAGTCGTCCTCGCTCTCAATGCTTGTCCTTTTGGCAACGCATGTAAAATTTATTCGGAAATGGTTGCTCAAGCAAGGACTTTCATGCATTTGTCATCAGCATAGTTTAAACGATGATAAATAACATTTGAATACATCTTTGCCGAAATATGTGAAAAGTTTCGGCATCGAATCCTAAAGCCAAAAACAGCCAGGGTAAAAGCAGGTTGGCAGTCAGTGGCGTATTGTGGGAAAATGAACGCCATATAGGCGACGGCAGTGTAGTGCGTTTTTTAACAAACTATGCAACATAATCACAAATGCGATGAGTTTGAAACGAAGCTCAAGTAAAATACACAAATATACAACTGATAACTTTTCTTATAAGTAAATTTGAGGAGATGAAAGAGTCCGACGGGTGCAATTCACAAGGCTCTAACGTGCGAACAAAAAAAATAATGTACATATCATTTCCGTGATCGCGGTACCGGTTTATTTCACACACGCGCCGCGGGTGGCTACGAAGAGCTCCGAAAATGCGTCCGTTCCATTGTTTTCCGCCATCTCACATGCACGCCCAAAGCCAACGAGAAACCCAGTCAAACGCGTACAAAAAAAAAAAAGCAACCTTTATAATAACAAGAATCCCCTCGAGAACGAACCAGGGCCAGCTCGCTGCGGTAGCAGCACAAATGGAGTCATTCAGCGCTCGCCACGCTAACGGGTCGCGCTGGAAACGCTAATGCATTTCGACGTCGGCCGGCGAGGGAGCGAGGTACCAGCACGTCGCCGTTGGAGTGTGGGCGGCTCTCTTTCTCTTTCGGCCATCATTCTCTTTTATTTTTCTTATTCCGACCGCGCTAGTTCTGTCGGCACCTATTGTGCGGCAAAGCGGGATACAATGAAACGACGCGATTTCTCGGTTTTGTCTGCTGTTGTGCTTTGTTTATTTTAGCGATCGTTTTACGAAAGAAATAACGATTCTCGAGAGAGGGGTGGAGGGTGTAAAACAGGAGCAGCGCTGTTTGCTTTTTTCCTCGATTCAATGAGACTGCACAACGAGGGCGGCAATGAGGCGCAGTTGTGCCCTTTCTCGCGTACTACGTGCTGATGCGTACGCTGATTGCCTTTAAGGACCGGATCGCACTGGGGACTCCTTCGCGCTGGGTGCACGGAACGAGCTAGCCACGTAAGGCGATCCCTACTATCTGACCGCTTGGTGGCATTTTATATCTATGCTCTTTTCTCTGCACTTTTTACACGTCGCGGTGTCCCCGCGGAGTTTTGCTGACTGTGCGTCTATTTTTTCTTGTTCCTTTTAAGAAGTAACTGTTTTATGCTGAGCTTGTCTTCATTCTCTGAACTTATTCCATGCGACGCTGAACCATACTCCCACACGAAAAACACAGCGGCACGAACTTTTCCTATCAATGAACAACTCCACGCACGTTTCGGCAAGAATTTGCTGACATCATTTCCGTCACGGAAATGACGTCAGTAAGCGAGCGCGATAGTTTCCAACCATCCGCGCAAAATCTTTTTTTTTATTTCAATGCCAGTCAACTTGGAGCAACAACTCCCGTCGCGCAGTCAAGCTAAAGAAACGGGTCCTAAACCAATTCGGTAAGGGCCACCGTCATCGCGGGCGTCACACTCTGTTAAACGGAAGTGGCTGTGAGCGACCAGGAGACCAGGAGCGACCAGGTACTCTTTATTATCACGTCCGCTTAGCGCTGTGACCTGAATTATTGAGTTCAGCCAAGCGGTACCCATCTGAACATTGGATGAAAGAAGATGCAAAGGGGCTTCTCTGTATCATTGTATGCGTTGAACAGCTCCTGTTTTCACGACAGGCGCCGCGCAAATTTATGCAGTTGTATTTTTTACCATCAAACACTATGAAATTACACTGCGTATGCCTGTAAAAACAAGTTTCAAGTTCGCGTTGTGGTAGAATCATATGACAGAGGAGTCAGTAATGTTTGTGGCCTCATTCTCTTGCAGCCCCGCCGCGGCGGTATTGTGGCTATGGTAAATGGCTGGTGATCCGAAGGTCGCGGGAGCGAATTCCGGCCGCGGCGGCTGCATTTCGACGGAGGAGAAATGTTGAGGGCCTTGTACTGTGCGATGTCAGTGCGCGTTAAAGAAACAGCAGGAGCTCGAACTTTCCGCAGCCCTTCACTACGGTGTCTCTCGTAATCAGATCGTGGTTTTGGGACGTTGAACCCCAAAAATCGCTCAAATCAATAATTTCGTCGTATTTTTTTTTCCTTTTTCTCGCTTCATCTATACCTTCACTAACGTCCCAAAACCTCAGTCGGCGTTTGCTGCTGTTTATCTTGTTTCCTTGATGTGTTACTTATTACAGACCGCGGTTTATCAAGGCTAAAGGCATTTCTTATGGTATGTAATAATAATAATTGCGAGGTTTTTACATGCCGGAACCACGGCATGATTATGAGGCTTAATAGGACTTTTTGAGGGCCTAGTTGGTGCATATTGACGAAAATTGTCTAGCGCAGGCTAAAAAAACGGAGCACACAAGCAGTGGCGTAGCCAGAAATTTTTTTCGGGGGGGGCTGGGAATTTTCGACGGGCAGGCGGGAGGGAGAGTGTATGTGTATATATATATATATATATATATATATATATATATATATATATATATATATATATATATATATATATATATGCACGTGACGTATTTGCGTGGACCGTCGCCCAATGAGTATAGATTCGGACAGCATGTGCGGCCTACTTCAGCCTTCAGTTGCCATGTCAACCGAGCACCGAGATAGCAATACTCTCGCACATTCAAAACTTTCACCGACGACAATGTATTGACGAAATCTAGTAGAAAGACTATTTCTCCACGACTGCGAAGATTCGTCACTTGCCCACGCTACTACCTTGATGACCATTTCAAAATGAACTGTAATGATCGATGTACACATACGCATGAAAGAATTCGCGATAGAAGGCGCAGCCGGGAACAGCGGGCAGCATACCTGAGGTAGGTAAGCTGAAAATGACGCCATAACAAACACATTTTTTGAAACCCTTTATGAATTTATTGTGGCGTTGTCCTGATAAACTCCGGAAGACTCTTTCCAACTTAACATGCTAGTAGAGATACAGGACAACATTTTAGTATATATTTCGTATTTATGGTTTCCTCATCCAAACTTACCCGTTCGGCGTTCGCTACATTATACAGGCGCTTCCTTCACCAAATTTTCGATACATTTGCAGGAAGAACAGAGATTTGCTTGCGATAGTGATTCTGAGCAGCTCCAGATCTATCTGTCCTGAACATATTACCACTTCCTTTTTTAAAAGAATTAAGCCTATTGCGTTACAGAAAAATGCCGTCCTCATTACCATGGTAGGCCTCCCGAAACATGGTTTTCTCTCCACTAAGCTCACAAACGTCACCGTCCCGACTCTTTCACGAATAATTACCGACACTCTTGTTAAGCTGGAAAACGTGGTAAAATATCTCTTAATATTGAAAAAGTTTTTTATGCGGTTTGCCAATTCACACTTTTGCCAGGTAAATTAAAAATCCCACGGTGCTGTTGGGACTAACACCCTACAGTTACTTCGTGGCATGCGGAATGCAAGTTGCGATGGATAAATCTGATTTGGAACTCGCTGAAGTGAACTCCGGAATGGTGAGATGTCCCTATACTTAGCGCAAAGGGGGAGGCGGTTCTACACCGCAACACTTCACAAGTACCACAACTACATTACGACTCCGTTCGAAATGCTTCACGTAATCCCACTATATTGCCCCGCCACGGTGGTCTAGTGGCTATGGTACTCGGCTGCAGATCCGAGGGTCGCGGGATCGAATCCCGGCCACGGCGGCTGCATTTCGACGGAGGCGAAATGTTGAGGCCCGTGTGCTGTGCGATGTCAGTGCACGTTAAAGAACCCCAGGTGGTCGAAATTTCCGGAGCCCTCCACTACGGCGTCTCTCATAATCAGAGCTGGTTTTGGGACGTTAAACCCCACATAACAACAACAACAATCCCACTATACTCGCTCACCCCCTCTGTCCACACACCTCAACAACCAATTAACCGAACCGGATTCGTGCTTGGGCCGGGAAGAAAGAAGGCAACAGGCTTAATTAAGTCCACAAAACATGGAATTTAATATGTGAACATGATCAAAGTATACAATTAACAATTGGTAGCCAACGTAATGATGCGAGGCAAACAAATAGCAACGTAAACGCATAGTGCAGCACAGGAATTAACAGGGCAAACAAACTCTTCAATGAACGGCCAATACGAGGGGTAAAACAGCTCACAAACTAATGGCGCAATGTCTCAAGTACGCTTGCTGCCGCCAACGAAAGGAACGCCTATCTGGGTGGGCTCCATCGGCACATAGCTCTCGTCGCCAGCCTGTGCACAGGTGCTTTGTTGGAAACTCGGATGTGGACCACGAAGTCGCCGTAGCTCGCGGATTCTCCCCGATCATTGCTGCTCGCATCCTGCTCTCGAAAAGACTCTCCGAGGTTGGAGAGCCGAACGGGCAGGCTTGCATGAGGGATCGCAAACGAAGCTTACTTCTTCACATGACGGAAGGTCACTGCATCTCTTCGAGTCTCTCGAATCTCCAAAATTCCGCCTTGTCCTCTGTCCCGAGACGAGTTTTTCTCCCTGACAGCTCCGCCTCACCAGGGCGTCTATCCAATGGTTGTCTACGGCAACGTCACCGGTAGAAAACGCACCAGTCCAACCCGCCGTGCGACTATTGTTTGGGACTCGCCTCCACAGTGTAACGCAGTACGAACTCCTCTCCAAAAATATAGAAAGCAAAATATAAACATACACAGAACTCGACATTCGGACACGACGTCGGACAGCCTAACCGGCGACACTTGTATACAGATTACCGTAATGAGCGTTAGCTAGCACCGCTTCCATTCCGAAACACTCCAGGTGCAAGCAATTTGGCGCCGTCTAGGCGCCCTCATGCTGGAAGTGCCCGGTGAAAAGACGCGCCTGTGGGGAGTCGCTCCTCTGTGGCCGGCCAGATGTGCGCGTCCGAGAAGCAGTTCTGCTTACTGCATTGCACGGTGATCGACACATACCGGGGACGCTCCGTTGGCTTTTTTCAGGCACTTATGAGCGCGCTGGGTTCGCTTTGGCGGCATTCTGTCGTCTTCAATGTCGCCGCCTAATGCACACTCTCATCTGGGACCGCCGCACAAACGTCAGCTCTTCTGTCAAAGCGCGGTTTCCTCAAAACTCGCGGCTAACGAGATTCTCTGACCACAGTGGCAGCCGAAAAGTAGGATTGCAGAAGGCCAAAAACTCCCGCTACCCGCCTTCCCGTGTTTCACCCTGCCGACGCCCCTCGGGGCGTCACAATGGCAGAAGGATCCGTATTAGGTATAAAATATTTCCTGTATTAATGACGTTCGCCATAAGCTTTCTACTTACGAAGTTCACAAATGTACTCACTTGATGCAGCACCAGCGTCGACAGATACTAGATTATCAACTAGTACTAGCCGTATCTCACTGGTTTTTGCATACTGAAACTTCATTTGTTTTAACCTTACGCGATCGCTTGCTACACTGAGTTGACAATACTACATGCCTAGTGCTCGATTTAGACACATCAAGGTTAAAGAAGAAGTTTGTAAAAGAAAGCTCTCTTATGGTTCTTACACGCTAATATTTTCCCTGTGACCTTCATGGGGCTTTGTACGTTTTTTTTCTTATTTCGCTCTCACTTAGGTTGCTGTTGAAAAACATGGGGGCTGATGTAAATAACTTATTTGGCTCCCTTACTAAACAAGGTCCAAGAATAGTGAGTTTCCTTCTGCCTAACGGAGAAGTAATATCTCGTTCAGTGAGTTAGAGACATGCCATATTTTCGGCTCTGATTCCGCGCACCAGGCAAGCATATAATGGTAGTGCATACAACCCTCAATTGAAACTATTCCAATGGCGAATAACTGCAGGACTTTCTCGGTGCTTTAACTTGGAATTGAATTAACAGTTGCGCGAAATTTTAGTATTTCATGCATCTAAACACTACTTTCTTCAAAATAAAGCGTCCTGATAAATCTGTTTACTTCAATGAGCAAAGGCTCGATGTGGGTAAGTTTGTTTTGCATGCTTTAAAGGCTTGTCCTTTGTATCTGTTGTCACCGTTGTCTTGCGCTCTTTTTTCTTCATGGAACTCATTTGCACTTTTGCTTGACATTTAGCCTTCTCTGTTCGATTTGTTCGACCAGATACTGTAGCCAAGAAAGGTATTGGTATAAAGAGATTTTTACTCATTTTTGTTTCCCATTGGCTGCTCATTGATTGACTCATTTATTGATTGATCGTTCAATCGTCTCGGCGACCGTACTTATTTCGGCTGTTATGTTTAAAACGCTGTATATCGTATTTAAGAAATGAAATGATTTCAAATTAATTTCCTGGCTTGCTGAAATCAATAAGGCATCATATGACCACATGTGAGCAATAGCAAATGACCATTCAAACATTATCAAAGAATTCACATATAATCCATACAGCTCATCTTAGGCACATTACAAAGTCACTGTATTGTCAGAGGAATAAGGCATCATGTAAGTACAAATCAGTTGAAGAAAAGGACTTAGCATTCGAGGTCTCGCTCGTTTGTGGGCGCTGCAAAGATGAGCTTGCCCAGAAGACGGAGAGCCGCTGCCGTCCTTGAGACATATTGCCGCGAAAGCGACGATACGAATATGGTCACCTCTTCTTGAATGAATGTCGCGACCACCACCTGCTGGTAGCGGAGCTGTTGTGCATGCCCTTGTGCACGCTCGGCGATGAACCACGGCGCGTCTTGTTGTCGACTCGTTATTCCGTAGTGCTTGTGGATACCATTGTAAAGCAGTGCTGTCCAGTTGGTCGAAATTTCCACTCTGCCGCATCGCCCTTCTCAGAAGGGGACACGCCGTACGCGCACATTGTAACCATATGTAAGTCGTGAAGAAAAACAGCAAAAGCGAAGCTGTATTGGGCCACCCATGTAGGGGCACTACTCAAAAAGAAAAAACGCATGCACTGTACGCCATATTCCCCACGCGAGCGCATACAACGCACGAAAAGCGTCGGCGCCCCACAGAAATAGGAATAAGAGGGGAAGAAGGGTCGGGCGGCACAGGGGAAGGCATTGCACGGGGAACAGCCGCATACTTTATCTTGTGCTTGGTTCGCTAGCTCGATGACCTTAGCCCGCGAACGTTTCACCCACAGCAAAACCACGCATGATTCCAGATACGCAGACTCGCCATGTTCTTCCATCACTGCAGAGAGCTAATTGTCAACGCATTGCAAAAGCGTCTGCCTGCCGCAGCACTGTGCTTCAAAGACTGCAAGCTCCCCCTTCAGGCTCTTATCACAGCACTCTTTGCCGAAAAATGACAGGTGCCCCTCGTTTGCCACCACGGTTTCCTGCAGACAAACTACAACATTCCCCGCCATAGAGTGACAAGTCAACTTCCTTTGTGAGTGGAAAGAGCCGCGTTCTTCGTTTTTAAGCCCACCGATGAGACGCGAATGCGCATAGCCGCACTTTCCAAGAATGGGCACCTTTGTTCGTATATGTGATGGGCAGCATAGATAGGCAGGGGGCACCGGCTGGAAAAATTTCGGGGGGGGGCTTCAGCCCGGTCAGCCCATGCCTGCCTACGCCACTGCACACAAGGTCCCTTGTGTACCTTTCTTGTGTGCTCCGTTTTTTGGCCTGCGCTAGACAATTTTCGTCAATGATTATGAGGCGTCCATGACAGATTCCTCCGGGAATTTTGACCACCAACTGACCACCAGTTGACCACAAAATGAGCGTGCAGTCCATGGGCCTCTGGCGTTTTCGCCACCACCTAAGACGCCAACGCCGCTGCCAAGGTCGAAACCGCATCCTTCAGATGACCTGAAGATACCGTAACCATGCACTGTACACTGTAAACAAAAATTACCCGAGATGGGAGTAAATGGACCTGTCCTCTAGCGCATTCCCTGATGAGAGTTTAATATACTCCGGTCATGCGGAGTAAAAGATTTACTCCGCTTGACCGCAGCTGTATTTACATCCATCGAGGAGCTTTTGCGGGTAGCTATGGGAGTATTTGTTTACATCCATCGCGGAGCTCTTGCGGGTACCTATATGGGAGTTTATGTTTGCATCAATGTATGAGCTTTTGCTGAAGCCAGCTAAGCCTAGGCGTGGTCCGGGACAATTTCTTGCATAATTTTATTAATATTCGATCTACCTGGGTAAATTTGGTATCCTTTTGGTCCTTTCTCCTTCCGGTCGATAGCCTTGACGTTTGCTTTCCGATAATCCTGGCTTGTCCGCATACAATCTTGATAATTTCGGAAGCCTAAAACCACGTCAACACTCGCTGGGCGGTGGTGCCCCAGCCACTTCGTAACAAAATATTTCCGATTCGCGCATCACTGTGGTGGTCTGGTCGATGCGCGGCATTCGGCGTCTGGCTGGAGGAGCAGAGCGGTCACCAGTGGAAAGAGCCTGACACGTTTACACAGAACACTGATCGGCCGTTGCAAACTCACTGCGCACTCAAGACTCGTTTAAAAAAACGAAGTGGCGCTTCACTTGGACGCACTAAGCACACGTGCGAGCACGCACAGGTACAAATCCCACCGACGATTCGTCGAACCAAGCAATGCACTGGAGCATCACACGGAAGCACTAAACAGACGCGCGAGCTCAAGCGCGCATACACACACACATCACACCGCCGCAAGAGCGTCGCAACCGAAGACGGCTGTTAAAAACTCCCATGTGGGGGTTGGGACCACGTGAATTGAAACTCCGTGTGGGTAGTATAATAAGGTCATGTCGTTTTTATACTCCGTCACTTAGCAATGGTGGTAAAATGATGTCATGCGCCGAATTCACTCCGCTATGACGGAGTAAATGGTTGGGGCATGGGAGTTCTTTCGGTTGACGCGCTGGTAAAAGCTCCCATCTCGGGTAATTTTTGTTTACAGAGTACCGCGGCGGCGGACCTCTTCTGGTATGATAGCGTGAAGTACGAAAAGCGCAAGCTGTGCTGCCTTGAACATTCATGGCGCGAGTTGCAACGGTTCTCGGACATGCACTCTAAGCCAAAATGGACGAAAATGGGGTATGCTGTTCGTCCTTTCGGGGACTAAGTGGGCTGCCACAGATTTTGAACCAATTTTGGAGTAACTGCAAGACTAACAGCAGCGGTTCAAGTTTTTCGTCCCCTGCAGTTACCACTCGATGGCTTAACGGTTGCCCTCGGTGGACCATTCTAGGCAGACGAACTGTTGGACCAGTTCAGACCAAACGCAAAAAAGAAAAATGGAGGCTTCCTATTGCGATCACATTTTCACTCGATCTATCAGCATTTATATCACACATGCATACTTTATCAGCATTTAATATCGCATATACAGACTCCAATGCATTCAAAGGAACATCACACACACGTAGACACTCAAGCTTACACGCAAGCATATCAAAGTAATGCACCACATAGACCACTCAAACCGCACACCGACGGTCGGGTATATATACTCACATATATTGCCCCACATGTAGTGCCGGTGGCAAGTTGCTGTTCAGCGCAGTTACAAAATATATATTCACAGAAGAGCCGTGCGGTTAGCGTCGGCTCTTAGATAACCCATCACCGCACAGATCTGTTAATCTAAACCCGCCATATCGTGAGCGCGTTTTTAATTAACGAATTCCAATTAGTAGCTAGCACCTCGTCGATTGAAGCGAACGAGCGTTCGCAATGCCGTGCGCGAGCTCATAAAACACCCCTGAGCACGCACAAACACAGTAACGGCAAGCATTCTCCCGCGGCGGCGAAGAAACGCGAGGCACAGTTGCCCCGCCGGTGTACCTTCTTGCCGAAGTCGTCCGTAGGCCTTTTCCGTAGAGCACGGCTGTAGAACAAACGATCACCGGCGCTCACAAAATACCCAGTCCTGTGCTATTTCTACGGTCGTTATTCCGCACACAACTGAAGAACAAGTCTCATCGTCACTGTCGCGGCTGAGATGTGATGTACTTACCCTACTCACAACGAACGAGACGGCTCGCAGTCACGATATGCAGCGTAGTCGCAGCGCGCCGGCGGCAGCACGTTGGTTCGGTCAGCCACGTATCAGCGCTCGCCTTCGCGATAGCTGCTTCACAGTGGTCGTCGCACGAGGCGAAATACACAATTTTAATTACACTTTATTCTACGATACAGACAGTATTTCCCGGAAAACAAAAAGTACTTTTCTTTTCCTTGCGCCGGCGATAGCTCACGACGGCCGCCGACGGGCTCGATGCCGACGGCATGCGAAGTTTCTTTTCGCGTACAAATTGCAGCCATTTACTCTTCGGGCACTCGGCAAGCAACCGCTGACGATCAAAACAACTTACTTTTGTTAGCGATGTAAATATCCGTTGTAATTCGGCGCGTTCAAGCAATGTATCCACAGCGTGTAGGCTTGGAAGCTCGCACTGGCACACACACACTACGCCAGCAAACTCGCCGTAACACTACGCGAGCCTCCGCAGGCCTGAGACGGCAGCCGAGCGAGTGGTGTCCTCCAGTTGTTGAGGAATGCATGTTTGCTTGCTTTTGTATTTTGTTGCTCTTTTGACAACTCACGTGCTTGAGCCTCTGACAGGAAGGGGGGCCTAAAGAATGGCGCAGCGGGGCAGAAGCATGCGAACGACGATCGGCAGACGGACTCGGGGGAGCAGACGAGAAGCGTCTAAATTTTCCCTGAACCACTCAAACTACATGGCGCGGCCAGGCAGCGCGGACGCAGACGAACGAGCGCAGACCAACGGGTGCTTTTAGACCCCCCATTGGTACTTTTCGTGGCGGGCGTTTGCGCACGACACGCACCGGTCGAACGGTTCATCCTTTCGGATGAACCGTTCGACCGGTGGTCTAAATGTATGCAGTTAGTCCACTTTTTCCCAATTCTGGTTTAGAGTGTGAAATGCCGTCTTGCAGGTTACTGCGCACTTTTATGACTTGGCGGCAACAGATTTGCGATGAGAACTAAATTCCAGAGTTCTACGCGTGCTAACACCAGCAGGTGTTCTTCATCACAAGGCACACTGTCGCGAGAACCTCTAGAAGCGTTTTTGCTGCCTGGAGGCCTTTGCAGTGCCGATAATAAAGATGACACTTTCAATCTACTTAAACAAATGGCCGCACAGTGATCGGGCGCTTAGTTAAGGAATGTCACTAAAGGATGTCGCCAAAACGTTTTCCTTGCGCATGATTAGTGATACTTTTGATAGAATAAAACGGAGCCCGCGAACACGTACAAGTATAAAACCTGGTTATATAGCACGGCATACGAACATTTTTCTGCGAGATTGAACTGGACGGAAATACCGTCAACACCCGCGGACTGATCTGATAACTCGAGACACCGTTTGATTGGTTGAATTCACGCGCAATAATATGTACGCACCAGAAACCATTTATCCGTGAAAGCGTAATTTATGTCGCGGGTTTGTTATATGAGGGCGGCGAGCGAACGACATGAGCGCACGACATAATGAAATACGAGAAAAATTTGCGCATGATAAATGCAAATGATAATTTTAGAAGCGACGTACTGATATCACTCTACGAAGTGATATATGTACGCCTCGATACTTCTTTCGAAAGTTCCCTTTCGTAAAAGAAACGCGGCGAAAGAGCAAGTGTCAGTTCATCAATACAGAGTGCTTCCTTAGTGTTCAACCCATCATAAAGGTTACTTGTTCTTCGACAAATAATTCTACGCATTTACAGCAAAACTTGGACTAATCTCTGGCGTAAATCAGCCAAACTCACAATTGTAAGATATATTTTCGACAATATCAAGGCGCCTTGTAGCATCAAGCGATGCCACCCTGAAGCATTACAAGAGTGCGATGTTGCAAAAAAAAGTCATGACATATGAACGCGTACGCAGGGTGAAGCGGAATGGAGAATTATTCATTCAAATAATCACTCGAGGCTTATTCTGGAATCCGGCCGAGGCAAAGATCGGGAATACGCCCAGCACAAACACACACTCGGCGATGCAGCGACCTACATCTCGCGCCCAAACAAACCGCAAAATGATGGCTCCGCGAACAAGCTACGCACCGCCGAACGACCGTTAAGGAATGGAAGTACGCCGGCTGATGTACCGCCGCGAAAAGGGGAAAGAAAGAAATAACGGCGCGAGAGGGAAAAGACGGGTACAAATGAGCGGCCCTGCAAGGGGAGAAACCGAGGAGCAAAACAAAAGGGAGTAAAAGAAGAGATGGGAGTTGCGCCGATAACGAGGAAATGACTCCCAGGGTCGCGAGGTGGGACGACACGGGGAGACCGAGACAGAACGGAGGTGGGTAGAAGTGGGAAGGGGGATACTGCCGTACTTTCTTTTTCAGGCCTAGTGTCGATGAAGTCACGGACGGCGTGCCGCTGTATATTCGAGTGAGGGGGAGATTTAGAGACCGAGGAACATTGCGCTCGTTGAATGCAGGTGCTTCGGCCTCTCTAGCGCATGCTGTTTCCCGTTTTCTACTGCGGCCACTACCGCCACGTTCGGTTTTCCGTTTCACGGGCGCCACGAGGCACTCCGCCACAGGGCGTTAAGCAAAAGAAAAAAAAAGAAACAGACTCGCAGTGATAAGGGAAAAAAAGGGAAGTCTCGTTACGCACCGCAGAGTTCGATTGCCGCCCTCCCCTTTTAAAACGAGATGTCGTTCCCGCTTACCCTTTTTTTCTCCTTCACCGCTCTTTAAAATTTTCCTTTCTTTTTAGGGAACGGGACAAGGCATGCGAGGAACGCGGTTTCATCTTTTCCCGCGCATTTTGTTTCTTTTCCCGCTTCACGTAAATGGATGGCGACTCCCTTTTTATGTTCTCCGCGCAGTCCTCGTTTCCTTTCTTTACTTCCCCACACGCTTCCCGTAAACCCCCGAAACGACGCTGCTCCCTCTTTCGGGAGAACCCTGATCTGGGGCGACCCGGTATTCCCTCGGCGCCGCTGGCGGAGGGAAGACGCCCGTCGCGCCGAATCAGTCCCGGCGGCTGTTTCCCCCGCCGTGGCGCGATCCCGCAGTTGCCCCGTATATCAAACAAACGTTTCCTGTCTCCCGCCAAAGGCGCGCACCGGAAAAGTGACAAGCCCGCCTCGTCGAGCCTTTCTTCCCTTTATTTTCCCTTTGCTTCTATACGAATGGCCGTCTTTCTTCAAGCCGAATGCCGCTATCTACTGCGGCGACCGCTTTATATCCATTCTATGCGCGGAGTGACAGATTTATGAGGACACGTTGACGACGGGTGCAGAAATTAACTGGCGACTTAGAAGGATTGTGTCTGGTCAAGTCGCAGATAGTTTTAAATACTCCATTTCCGCTGCTCCGAGAAAACCCTTTCTTAGTCGCAGTTTATTTTTTTGCTTATGGCGAAGGAAAAGGTGCCACTCGAATCATTGTTGAAAATTTTGCGCTCACTAAACGAACAACACGAATCACGAAAAAGCACGCAAAAACACAAGCATACAAAGTTTTTCCTGTTTAGTGTTCTCGTTTAGCGTGCGCGAAGTCTCAACAACGAAGCCAAACGAAATAGCACGCCTTTCTTTCTTACTGTGTCTCACCGGAAGAAAAATTTAGCTTATTTCCCTTAGGACAAGCGTTACGCTAGGAAGTGAGCACGGCTGTATCAAGATTGCACGTATGTACACTACATTGCATGCACGGACGCCCCCGGACGCGCAATGTGACCCAACTCTATTCATAATAGCGTGTAAATGTTGCGCGTATTCTCAAAGCTCTCACGAGAGGGTCTCACAGTGGCAGCTCGAAATAAATTATAATTGCTGGTAGTGTAGTCTCAAAAAGAATGATTATGAAGCACGCCCCGTAGAAGATAGGTCCGGAGTAGTAGGGGATCTTCAACGTCCACATAAACCTACGTGCAGTCTGAGTCACACTTGTCTGTAGCAGTTGAACGGCCGGCTGTAGACTGCACAAGAGCAGCGTACAGGTAGGGTTTGAGGTACGTTGGATACGAGCACCAAAAACCTGCATGCAGCGTATGGCTGCTCGCGGCTATTTGCGTTGTGAGCCTGTATACTTTATCGCGAGCGACGATAAACGTAATCTGCGCTTTTACAGCGTAAGCTGTTATGAGATCACAACAACGGCGCCGTAGTTGTCCGCCGCCGCCGCCGCCGGTGTCCGCCCGTGTCCGTAACCAATATCGCTCCTCGTGAAGAACAGGACAACTCCTGCCATCTATTGGCGCTGATTTCCTCCGCATAGCCTTCGCAATGTGTTTTTACGAAGCGCTGCCTCGTGAAGCAGTTCTGTCGTATCGCTCCATGCATCACGCGACAGGCGACGTGCGCAGCTCCGACAGCAACCTGACTTGGCTCTTCGATATACCTGATGGCGCGTCCTCGCAAGGTGCGGACCGCTGCTGAAGAAGTGAATCGCAGAGTTGCGCGCGCGGCTGCAGCAGGGCAACGTCGGGCACAGCAGACCGCTGTGCAGAGAAAAGCCCAAACTGCAGGGTTATGGCGCAGGGGATACCCAGCACCTGTACTTGCACTAGTTTCCCCAAGCGTTTACAGTGGCCTCTAGGAAGGTCGCTCCTTCAGCTTACGCGGTCACTGTCCTGCGATTCCACGCAGGCCTGGCTCTTTTTTCTTTGCCTGCTTGATAAGTGAGTGAAAATGAAACACGGTTAGCCTAATACATTAATATCTGATTGATGCCTGGAGACTGACAGATGAATTATCGTCATTTCTCGTGTTGAGTGACGTGACGCTGTAGAGCCAGCGCAGGCACACCGGCGCACATCCACGCTTATCACGAACGGCTACTGCGCTCTTTTCTGTCTCTGTTCCTTGTTTCCTTTCTACTCGCGCAGTGTAATACCCTGTTCGACATGAACCAACTAGCCTGAAAGGAACTTTCATGGCTTCTGTTTCACGAGTGACAGCATGCAAAAAGAGAAATAAATAACAACAACAACAAAAGACTACGACTTCCTTGACCATCTTTCTGACGAAATTTACCGGCCGATATGGCAGTTTGGCCGTGAGTATAAATGACGCGTGCAGCCTTCTGGCGCTCTTAGCCCCCAGTAAAACATGGTCATAACAACTGGGGAACATAATGCATGAACGTAATCACAATAAGAATTGCATTGTAGTTTACTGCTTGTTATATTAGCTGCTGGATCGAGCTGCTGGGTTCGATATATCGAACCCAGCAGCTACTGATAGGCGGCGCTCGTTCAGCCGTCAGCCGCCTGTTCGACCGCTCCAGAGAAATGCGATTCAGACTGTGCAGCCACGAGGAAAAGTTTGGATACCATGGCAGCAGCAAAATCTCCGAAATTCCAAGTAGCACAGCTCTACAACGCGGAATTTCACCAGTGCATCACATTGGTCGAACAAACGCACATAGGCTGAACCACTTGATTTAAACCAACCTACTGGGACTGCAAAGAAAAATGGCTATATGCGGCACCCATTGGTCTCCAAACTTTTGCTCACGACTGTACATGGGGATTTTGTTGCGTCGAGCCCCCGTGCAAACGTGGCCGCCATAGCCGGCCTTCCACACCGCGACCGCGAGCTTGGCAAGCCAGTACTCCAGCCGCAAAGCGCCTTTCTAAGGCTCTAAGTCGGTTTCGTCACAGGGATGGCTTATGAATGCCGACGACCTCCTCCGTGTATAGTGCGTCGCTTCGTAATAAAGGTTGTAAGCATTCACGCGTTTTGGAGGTTCGGTGCGAAAATGGTAACTTGTATTTTTGCAGTATTAAACAGCAGTCATAATTGCCCCAATGAGGGATTCCATCGGTGTGCACATCAACGTAGTAATCGAGGCATACTTTTCTAAAGCGCACATCAGACACTGACCCGGCTGCAGAAAAGGGTGTTAAGCAATGAATTACAACCGCGTCGCCAAGCATGAACTAACAAACCTTCTGAACACAGCCTGCCATTTTATTGAACTCCTGTAGTTTCACCAAATGACAATTGTTCAAGAATACTGGCAGTTATGGTAGAGTATTCTTGCCAAGGTATAGAAGAAGCGCGAGTGATTGCTTGAGCAAATCCACTAGAGCTGAGCGACTTCCTAATATTCCCAGAATAAAAGTGCAAATTTGTCAATTAGGAAATCAATGAACAAAGTTCATTAACTAAGGCGAGGAGACACAGCTTCTTCAACGCAATTCAGTGTCTCCTAAGTGTAATTGAAGTGATTCGGCTGTGAAGGGTCGGTAATAATAAATTTCTGCGAATATCTGATCCAGTGCAGCATGAACGTGGGTTTCCCTTATTTATTTATTTATTTATTTATTTATTTATTTATTTATTTATTTATTTGTTTGTTTGTTTGTTTGTTTGTTTGTTTGTTTGTTTGTTTGTTTGTTTGTTTGTTTGTTTCCTTTGCAAGCATAGAATAGCAGGGGCCATGATAAAAGCCGCCACAAAGCAGTTCGAGAAGCTCTTAGCCCCGAGTAAAACATGGTGATAACAAGTGGAGAACATAATGCATGAACGTAATCACAATAACAATTACACTGTAGTTTACTGCTCGTTATATTAGGTGCGGGTATTGCACATGCCATAACAACAACGTGTTTATGAGGAATGCCGCATTGGTGTGCCTCAGAAATATTGACCTCGTGGGTGCTGAGCCGTGTACTCACATCGCGCAGCACATGGTCTTGAAACATTTACGCCCCCATTAAAAAAGTGACCACCGCGACCTGCATGGAACCCGTTTGCTTCTGGTCTGCAATAAAGCACCATAGCCACTATATATGTACGCCACCACCGTGGAAACCTTCCTGATCATCAGTGGCAGCATAACTTTGCTGCAGTTAAGTGACCGGAGACTTAAGCTAACAAAGTGAAAGTAGGCTTGAAGATTATTACACAAAAGACCGTGCAAGCTGTCGCGAAAACAGTCAGTTGTAGTAGGCAGTTTTTTTAACCTGGGCACGAATTTCACAAGTTTATAGTTACCTATAGAAAGTTAACGTAGGATAATAACTTCCTATCAGTGCTGTATTCAGGTGCAGAAACTTGGTTGTTAGAAAAAATGGGCGCGGATCTGCTATCGCAAACGCCAACGACCAGCAAAGCTATGGGGGCTCAGCGAAGCATCGCAAAGTTACGAAAGGAGAAATAATTTTTTAGCAATGGCACACCTAACTTTCCTTGCACTGTATCAGCGACACAGAAGAAAAGAAACCATCAAAGCATCATTTTCCATGCAAACCAAGTATTTATTTAGTCTACACCAAGGCAATCATCACCTTCACTCACACTCATTCCACTATCTATTCCATATCTTTCTTTCTCTCTCACTTCCTATGTCTTCCTCCTCTCCTATGTGCACCTTCTATCTCTCTGTTTACCTCTTTTGTTTCCCTCTCTGTGTATGTTCCCTTCTTTCTTTCCGTACGCTGATGACGAAAACATATGGAATTGGTTGTGATGTTGTGCACTATAAAATGGCTGTGGTGCTATAAGATATGTTGTAAGTGGGCGCTCGTCCTGTGTACTCTGCGCCTCTGTTATTTCGCGCTGTTTTCTGAAGTCAACCCATGAACCGACTCGCCCAAAACCAAAATCCTCCTTTTCTTTCTCCCTCACTCTCATTTCCTTTTTCTCTCGCCCATAGCAAGTTCTGTTGCAATCGTTGGTACAACGCAATCACATATGGTTCCCATAAATGCATGTTCCGCAAGCGTGTGCGTAGAGCCTAATGGTTATGATTCTCGAGCCTTCGGACCGTCTGCACAAGGGTGCAAATATCACCAAGAAAAATTATTTTGTCATATCTTTCTCTTTCTTTCTTTCTTTCTTTCTTTCTTTCTTTCTTTCTTTCTTTCTTTCTTTCTTTCTTTCTTTCTTTCTTTCTTTCTTTCTTTCTTTCTTTTCTTTTCTTTCCTTTATCTGCGCCTCAACTCCTCGTTCCTCACCCTCTCCGCTTCGCCAGCTCTCCACTTCACCGGGCAGAGTTTTGGAACGCCGGGCATGGCTGGAGCTCAAGCTTCTACGGCTCCACTGTTAAAGACGATAAAATTCTTACAATGTGCGTTGGAAGAGAACATGTTTGCCGTAACCTTAAATACAGGAATTTAGGGATGTTGACAAGAAAAAGAGAAAAGTAGAAGGCGGCGGTCGTAACTAGGATGAAGTGTGGTTGACTACCCTGCAGTGGTGGAACAAGAATGGAAAGCAAAGAGTGGAAAGCGATGTACGTGTTCTCGTGCTCGGGCAGCACCGTGCAGTCCAAGGCAGTCGCACAAACCTGCCAAGACGATGTCTCTCTGTTTTCTGGGTGGTGTATCGGCGGTGACTGCCAACCATTAACTCCAAGCTCAACGAAGGATCACCTACACACCTGAGTACATTAAACGTTGATTGCTTCGTGTGTTCAACCGAAATCCACGCCGAAGAGACCACTAAAATGAACCGGAATAGATGGTCTACGTTTCCCTCGCGGCTGCACACGCGACTGTTTGCCGTTCCAATTAGTGAGGAATAAGCTCTCCTGAAAGTGACTTTCAAACAAAATGGGGCAGCGAAGGGTTGATCGACGATGATGTAGTCCGAGCGGAGAGCCTCCCTCCCCGAGTTCCCGCGAGGGTCCGTTAGTCTAAACGGGCTGATGCATCTTACGCGCGGTATTCCAGCCGCCTAATGAGATATCTGGTGTAGGCCCGGGAAAGCGGGCGCAGCAGGAATTCAACGCCCATTGTTCCCCGAACGGCAGAGGTCGACGACTCTACAGATTCAGTGGGAGATAAGGCATTTTACAGAATTAACTCATTCTAGCTCGTTGAATAGGCTCGCATGAAAGGCCAATCTTTGGGCCAATTAGCTGCCTCTGCATGGCGATCAACTGGCGCTGCTCGATTCCTCTTTTTCACGCAAAAGGTTCCGAAAGTTCTGAAGAAGAGCTGCGCCAATTAAGTAGCGCTTGGTAAACACGTAGGTGTCGAAAAGCCATTCCCACGATAATGGCGGCCGCTTAGGCACAATGAGCCAGAGTTAGTTGGCGTACTCACTATTCAAGAAGACGCAGCAAGCATAAACGATTTTATGTTTTAAAGAAAGATGTTTTGTCACAGTTAAATTATAGTTCCTGTAGAAAACGGTCCTCTTTTTTAGGGCGTCGAAGTCTCCAAAGACCTTTTCTTAATTCCATAGGCTTCAGACAACTGAAGCACGGAGTTTGCAGATCACTAACTCGGCACAAGAAAGAACTACTCCCGTTAGACGGCATGAGAGGAAAGAACTTGCATGATTTTACATTTGCGTGATATAGATGCAATGCTTGCGACGGCTTCAAGAACTCTGTCCGCTTTGTTGAGTGTGAAAGAATTTACGGCGTAATGAACTATGATACTACTACTCATAACGTACTAAATGATTTGACAGCTTCATAACTGAGTAACATCCTCCACAGCTCGCAATATTTCAAAAACCATTGCGTTTAAATTAACGACCTCTTTCTTGCATTTATGTTAATTAAGCGTATTTCTTTCACACCTGTCATGAACAGTCCACGAGTGTCTTCAGGGGCGCTTCTCGGCCACATAAACATTGCTGGGAATGCCCTTCCAATAGTTTATGGTAGAATTACCTAAATTGAGAATCGATAATAATTGTAAAATGAAAGAAGGCAGCCGTTCGCAATGAGCCACCGTTACTCATTTTTCAGCCATAACAAATTCGCTCCTGTTTCTGAAAAAAACCTCGGCACGTGCTGTCAGAATTCTGACGCTCTCTAGGATTCACTTCGCATAACATAAGCGGGGGTGTAAGGACCACAGCTGTCGTTCGGTCGGTCTTAAAGCACATATCCTGGGATACGCGGCGCTCCAACTAGGATTACAGCAAAAAGGAGTCCCCTCATGAACTCAATCAGATAAAACGTAATAAAATAACAATTTCAGCGGTTTTACGTCCCAAAATCACGATATTATTATTATGGACGCCGTTTTGGGGGGCTCCGGAAATTTCCAGCGCCCGGGGTTCACTAACGCGCACTGAACAAAAGTTTCCGCGCTGAACGTGCCCGCCAGAGCAAAGGGGGGTAGGAAACGGAAACACGTGTATGGCTCACCTGTTGCAACACAAACAAGGCGCGCAGACGACGAGGAAACACATGCTATGACAGAAGGGCCGCTTGCTGGGTTCGTTGTTTCGTTGCAGCTCGTGTAACAGCGCGAAAAAGTGAAGAAGGGACGGTTATGTTGAAGAAATAATGAACAAGTGCCGACGGCAGGTTGCGTTAGCTGGCAAAGCGTTAGCCGGGGAGTTTGGAGCGTTATTTATTAGCACCACAGCGTTATCATGCACCTCGTGCCATTATAGCCGATAACCGTTATTCTTTTTTTCTCTTTTGCCTTTCTTTCTTTCCTCCCCTGCTGGCCTTTCATATGCACAGACGATTTTACGTAAGACTCATGGCTCGCGCGATGTTTGGCTGTTACATGAATGATTTTACAGTTCAATGTGCTCTTATCTCAAACTGGAATTAACTGGCGCTCTTTCATGCCTCAAGTATTTTTTTAGTCACATGTAAATTTAACGGAACTCGAAATATATCGCCACGCCTTTCACGCTTCTGATTCCTGCAACTTATTTTTGCGTCACTGTATTATGTTTTCGTGTACATAACTTCTGTTTCAGTAGATCGCACTGTGTAAACTTTCTATGTGTATGTATGACTGAGTTTTAAAAGCGAAGCATTTCTTAGCGAACTTCGGCGAGTTTGAGCGTATCTATCTATCTATCTATCTATCTATCTATCTATCTATCTATCTATCTATCTATCTATCTATCTATCTATCTATCTATCTATCTATCTATCTATCTATCTATCTATCTATCTATCTATCTATCTAGCCGCCTACGATTTTGTGCTCTCCTGGCCGTTTCACCAATGGGATGTTTACGAAGATTGGTATGCCACAACATGACTACATGAGGAACATAAACGACAGGTCATAACATGAAAATCATGACAGGCACGTCATGAGCGACATGATTTACATGCCACGGTCTTGGTGCTCTCCTGGCCGTTTCGCTAATGGGAAGTATGCGAAAATTAGTATGGGACAACACGACTACATGACGAACATAAATGACAGGTCATAACATGAAAATCACGAGAGGCACGTCATGAGCGACATGATTTACATGCCACGGTCTTGGTGCTCTCCTGGCCGTTTCGCTATTGGGAAGTATGCGAAAATTAGTATGGCACAACATGACTGCTTGACGAACATAACTGACAGGTGATAACATGAAAAGCATGACATGCATGTCATGAGCAGCATGATTTCCGTGCCACGGTTTTGGTGCTCTACTGGCCGTTTCGTTAATGGGATGTATACCAAAATTGCTATGGCCCAGCACGGCTGCATGACGAACGTACAGGTCATAACGTTAGAATCATGACATGCGTGTATGAGCGGCACGGTTTATATGTCACAGTCATGGTGCTCTTGCGGCCGTTTCGTTAACTTTATATGTACCAAACTCGGTATAGGGAGACAACAATGCAAATCCATTTTACGTTCCTGATGCATGCTTCGCATTTCCTTGATTCCCACTGCACGTGGGATCTGCCAATTTTTAATTTTTTTTTTTGTAGGAGTGCAAGTTGCTAGGTCCGTGCTTCATAGATTTCAAATTCCTTTCGTTTATATATTGTATTGGAATACTGTGACAAACTGCGGAGGGACAGGAGCCTTTGTCAGGCTTGATTGCCTTTAGCCCCTCCTCCTGCAGTGAGCTGTGAAACATGCTTACAGTTAATAAAGATCTTCTTCTTCTTCTAATCTCAAACTAGCAATGTCACAACACGTCAAAGAGGCACATTTGCTTTCATGCGTATCAGCCTGTAGCGGTATCCTTCATTTAGCTCCTACAGATACAAAACAGCAACGCTAACGGGCCAAAATGGCGGGCGATACTGAAACGGATGCGTAACATTGTCGATACGTACGCCTAATATCGTCAATAGAATAAGCAGTTGAAGGTCAGCGCATTCCCACTGTGTGTCTACCCTCCTCACCCCTTCAACTTTTCGAGCTGTTTCCTGAGTTACCTTCTATGCATATGTGCATCTTCGCCAGACATCGCGCTAAAATGAAAAACCGCGAGGAACCACGTGATCACACCTCGGCCGCCCTTACGAGGTTCAAGTTTCGAGGTTGAAACCCTCGGAGGTTGACAGCTGAAGCGTGATGTTTGAAATAACCGGCCGAATGTGGTCCAAGCACACGATTTAGACAAGCGACGCGAACTGATAGCAAGCAGAAAAACGAACAGTCCCATATGCACCGTGGAGCTGAAGACGTTCCGTTACGTCTAAACGCAAGGGCACGCAAATATAGTGCGCGCTCGGAAAGATCCCGATCTTATGTTCCACTTGCACATGTGAGCCACAGTTTGTGGCTGCACGCTGAAGATTCACGCTGAAGTATCCAAAGCTTTCTCTCTAAAAAATCGCGACGTAATTTGTCAACGTTTTGGCTACGCAGCGGCCTCAGTGAATGAGAACTTAAAAAAAAAACCTTTTCGTTATGGCAGGCGCAGCGTATTGAACATCATCCGCAATTTTCTTGCCTCCTTGCGCTTGCACAATCGAGTTCGTAATTCCATTCGTAATTTTCTTAAGGCTTTCGCTAATGAGCTGTGAGGTCGACATTCGGCTCACAGTCTTGACTCCCCTTTCTTTTGTGCCGTACTTAGAGCTCTTCCTAAGCAAATCATTCCATATCAGGAAGACAACCTAGCAAATATAAAATAAACTAAATAAAAGGCGCATTTCCTCACGCATACATTGTTCATTTCTTTTTAAGATGTCGGTAATTTCCTCTAAGACCTCGCACTCGTCGATATAAGCATAACGACGTTTCTCTGGAACGTCGACCAACACAAAATCAAATGTTTAGAAACGAGCGCAAGAAAGTTAGCAATACCGGCAGTAATCTTTATTACAAATCGGCCAAGGAAGACACTGCTCCTAGAGCTACGCGTTTTGGATAAGACGTTTTTAGGCATTAATTCTTGAGATGCAATACATTTTATTTTGCTGTTAGGCATGGTTTTTCTTAATGCGACAGTTGATCGTAGGCTTCCACCTTTAGCCCTGCATTTCTTTTATATTTTACACCTTCGCGATGTCTCCTTTTACCGTGTAACAAGCCTGCCAGTATATTTCATTTTCAGAGTATAGCTTCATTTCTCTCGACACTTCGAAGAACTGTCCGGTGACATTAATAATCCTGCTGCCCGTTTTATCTACCTTCGACCATAGAAGCACATAGACAAGCCAATTGGGGAAAGCACTCTTTCGAATCGCTCGCTAAAAGAACACACATAATAGAAGCTTCGTTATCAGGACCAGCGATGCGAAGACTCAAGGTAGGAGAGGGGGAGAGAGAGAGAGATGATGGGCGGAAGGCAGGGAGGTAGGAAGGGAGGTAGGAAGGGAGGTAGGAAGGGAGGTAGGAGAGGGATCATAAAGGCAGTGATGCCGCTCTCTGCGGAAGATAATAAAATTATACGGCGTGATCCATCGTCATTCCGTCGGCTAATTCCACTTCTTCCCTAAAGCAAAGCTCATTTTTCCTCATTCCTCTCTTTTCCTCTTATTTTCAGCGTGAAAGAAACCAAGGCATCTTTACTTTATCCCGTCTTCGTCAGGTTAACGCGCTAAACATTACCGAAACTTCGGCGGGAACCAAAAATGAAAAAGAAAGAGAGGTTTATCGAGCGCTGGACCGAGAAGAACCAGTACCCCTGGAGAATCGCCGACGGCAGCGGGATAACAAAGATGGCGGTACGATCATCGCGGACGTAATGCCCCCCTCCCCCTCTCGTAAATTATAATGGTGGCACGAGTGACTCCTTCGCAGGACATGCACCATTCGCGTCGCATAATCCCTCCCGATTGTTTGTCTCCAGGTGCACTACGCAGGAATGAGGAAAGCTGATGGCCATCTCGGGTTTCGAAACAGCCTGCAAGACGGTGTTCTCCGCAGTGTGCGAGCGTACGAAGGAGGAGCACGCTTTGTCAAAACCAAGAGGCCCCGTTCTATGTGATGCGGAGCGAGGAAGGCCTCATTGCGACATTTCGCATGCGTTCTTTCGCGCAATCGCCGCTTTAGCTCGCGGCTTGCCGCACATTGAATAAGCACATCATCGCCGTCCTCAGTTCCATGCGTCCACTTCCTTCCAGGACTGTCCGAGCTAAGGACGGAACGAGCGTCTTCGCCGGCTAACACAAACTAATGACCGTTGGGGACCCGTCGACGCTAGCGTAGCAGATAAAGGAGACGTGGTCTGTGGCGCACGGCGGACGAAGTCGCCGTGCGCGGCAGTTATTCTTTGACGTATGCGCGCTGTGCGTAATGCGGTTAAGCGCGTTACGAATAAGCGGTGTTCTAGCACTGTCGTCCATGGGTTCCGCATCTCCTCGTCTGTCTAGTGTGCGCACCCGCGAAAATACCTCACGCCATAGTTTACTTATTTTTTACATTGACGTAAGCGACCGCTGCAAGCGTCGTGGCCGCTTCAGTCAGTCTTATTCCTTCCTCAGTTTAAGCCCAAGTAGTAGGTCATACTCCTGAAAATTGCAAATTGGCTGCCACCATACTCAGCGACAACGTACATCTATATTGATGCCTGTTTAGAAGCAGAAAAAAAATTCCTTTGTTTGTTTTACTCTGGATTAGTGACAAGCGTCTACATTATTGGTGTATTTTGCTTTGTTGTGTTTTTTTCTGTATAATCGTCTCCTTTTACTTTCCATTTATTTCCTCTCTTTCTCCCTCTATTTATTTCCTTCTCTCAAAAGAGTAGGCAGGCGTTGTGCCCTTCTCGGTGGCAGTTGTCAGCCTGCTCTCTCTATTTCCTTCATGTCCTTGTGCGTACATGTTTCCATAAGAAATAAATAAACAACAATAAATAAGTAGCAAGCGCTCTTTAATACATTTAGCGACTAGCAGTCTGCAGCCGCTTGACTTTACACATCCAATTAGGTGCGCTCATTTCCCAGAACTTTCGCGCTTTTGCACGTTTATGTCGGTTGATCTACCACCGTTACAGAATCATATCTGTGTCGCGAGTCGTTGGGTGAACCTTGAATAACCTCGCAAATTTTATGAGGAAATTCCTACAAAGCCGGTGGCGGGGAGAACATCTAGAGCAAATCCTCGAGCTCTTATTTTCGAAAAATCATAGCGTTTATATTCGCAGATCAAAACAAACTACCCCACCTAGAGTAGCGTTCCCGCAGAGGAACGACGATAAGGTTTACTTCGCGTTCCCGCAGAGGAACGACGATAAGGTTTACTTCTGTTATGAGTGCGAAGCTCGATGTAATCAATTGCTACATAGTCACCAATTGTACGCGCTTTTGCGGAGTCGTGAAAACGCAGAATTGTAATACAAAAGTCCTTTATTCTGGGGTCCACCACAACACCACTACGTTCCCTCCGTAACGGAAGTGACGCAGTAAAATTTACATGTGAGAACAATCAAGAAAACACACAGAAAAATTTCCTTGGATGCGCTGGGAATCGTTGCCGGAAAGTTGCCGCCATTCAGAGTGGCGAAGTGAAGCTAGATGTCTCACTTCGCCTCTCCTTCATGGCGGCAACTTTCCAGGCACGTTCCAAGGTCCGCATTGATGACATCGCGCGGAGCCGTGTCGCCGGTCACCTTTCGTCGCGGATGACGTTTCCCCGCGGCCTACTCTCCGAGCGAGATGCCAACAAGAAAACTGCGGCATTAAGCACCCAAGGTCGAGAGCGACGTTGGCGGGTAAAGGTGGCGCAAGTACACATAATTGATACCTTTGTCGCACGGCATTTGCGTAAATATCGACTGCGTCCAGTTATTACGTAAGCTACTTCAGTTACTACAAGACGTTGGTCATGGATTATGGAGTCGATGCCTGAGCGTGGGTTCATCCACGTCAAACGGGGCCTATCAGCGAAACACCGATAGAAATGTGCAAGTTCCCCTCCTTGTACAATAAACATTCAACTGCTTATGTGAAAACACATCTCACTTTCGTGTTATACCGATTCCTAAGACAGAGGGATCAGCGACGTTTTTCTTTTCTCGAACATTGAATGCGACGAGCATTTCCATCCTTTAATGGGCTGATACTACGCGTGTATTCATTTTAAAAGGTTTGAATGCCAAAGTGTCAAGCGCATATTCCCATAGGTTGCTTGTACTACTAAGCAGGCATCATGTGGAAGGAAATGTTCCTCGCTGAAATGAACATGTTCACCGTCCGCATACTGCGTGTTTGCTGCTATTGTCTTGGAAGACTTATTTAAGTAAGCAAGTTGTTGCCTTTCAACACTGTCGGATTTATATTGTAGCAAATTCGATAAATGTCTTGGACTAAGCTTAAGAAGAGCTCAAAACAGTGTTTAAAAGCTCTTCCCGCTGCCTCCTTTGCGTTGATGCGCACAAGGTGGAGATCACGGTGTCGCCGAAGGCGTGTGTTCAATATCCTCCGCACGTTGTTGACAAGCACGTTCATTCTCTGGAATCTCTTTTGAAAGATTACCCAAGGAAGCAGCAGAGCGCACAACCAGAATGGATCTTTACCACGATACATGTTTGCACGAACTAACAAAAACAACTGTCCTTGTACGGAACACCACATATTAGACATTTTGTTTGTTTATTTTCAATAAACAAACAAACAAACCTCGCCGAGCGTCACATAGATTTTCATGCACCGAACTTTAAGCAGTCTGTAAAACACTTTCTCTTAAATTCTCAAATATTTTATGAATGAAATAGACCTCACAAATTTTACAGATATACCACTTTTGTCTATGAATATGTGTATATATGTGTATGGGCATGTATATATGTATGTATCTATGTGTGTATGAATATTATGTGTATATGCATCTATGATATATGACTATCTATGAATGTTTGTATATATGCATATATATTTTTCAGGTTGTATTGAAAGCTTATAATGAAGTCCTTAAATGTTATGTTTTGTTTTCTATGAAGTGTCTCTTCGATGTATTTTCTTCTTCCAGCGAACACTACGCATGGTGCATATTAATTTATTTATCGGGTTTTTTATTTGTTGTTGTTTTGTGTTTTCTTCTACACAAATGATGTACTTGCACGCCGAGTGCGCATAGGAGTAAGAGCCCCCGTCAGGCTGCCAGTCTCTATGTCGCGACCATAGCAGGCGGGCATATAGTTGCAATGCAAGCGTACATTCAAGGTATAATATAAAACATGCATATATAAAACCAAGAAAGAGGCAAAGCGCGACATATATCTAAGCAGTGCACCATGAAATGCACAAAAAAAAAATAAGAGAAAAAAGTGCGAGCTATATAGGAACATAACTATTTACAAATTACCTACACTAACTTTATACAATCCAACAAAACAAAAAAGACTGGTAAAAAAGTAAGGACAAGCTTAGATAAGCATAAAAAATGGTGCTACCATTTATTCGTGACTGTCTTCTATCATCTTACAGAAAGATGAAGATGATTCTATGTTCGTTATTGTTGAGTCCAGGTGGTTCCACTTCCTAATAGCAGTAGGGAAAAATGAATGCCTAAATGTGTCCGTTCTGCAAAAGTACTCACCTAGTGATTTATTATTCTTATGTCGTGAAATCCGGGACGTAGAGGAAGCAATATATTTTGAAGAATCTGTGTTTAAGCGGTTGTGTATCAGGAGTTCATCGTGCACGAAAGTCTCTGGAATGTCTCACAACACCCAACGCGCTCGCATTGCCCCAAATTACATACTGAAACGTTTTCGCTTGGTATACCCCGAATAAAACACGAGCGCCACTACGGGGAACCGAACCCAGGACCTTAAGCAAGCGGACATGTTAGAGGGACAGTAAAGGCAAATGTTGAGTTGAGCAAGATTGAAACATTATGTTTGTTTGAGAACTAGTTCGCCATTCCTTGCGATAACAGTGCATTTGTAAGCGACATAACGACGAAATTCAGGAATCTGGAGAGGCGTCCTTTCGCGCGGTTTGTGGGTACCGCTTTAAAATGCGGTCAGCTCACGCACATTGAATTCATTGAATACAGCTTCAGATTTTAAATGAAGACTGAATAAAACAGACTTTCAAGCTAAACATGCAGTAGCCGCAGGTGTTACTAGATACTACGGCCGTCGACTCACTGCGCCGTAGTGTGGGTAGTCGGGATCGTGACGTCCTTTTTCCGGCGCGGGCGATTCAAATTGAGCGGCGGTACCAGAGACTTTCAGAGGCAGTTCTCAACGCAAGAAATTCGTTTATTGGCGCGCAGAAGGCGGTGATAGACTGTAACACAGATAAGAAATTCATCTAGACAAACTTAATATTTTCCTTTGTATAGTGACCCTTCAATGTCTTTAAAGCCCTTCACATGGTCATGAATCAAGCGTAATGAAAGTTCAGAACTTCATGGTACCTGCGCCGCTTTACAATGGCAGTGCGAACAGTTCGCGTAAAAATAGCCCGGAAAACTCCTAGGAGACTTCCTTCGCGGAGGTGGAAAATTTCTTCCTGCGAGCAGCCAAATCACAGCCCGTTACGTTTGTGCGTTCTGTGAGTACATACGAGAATAAACACCAAAAAACCAAATGCGCACTTTTGCGACGTTCAAAGACAAAGAAAGGTGCGATAAGCTTTTTACGTTTTTAAACCGGCGAAAAAGCGGAGCCGTCGCGCACACGACAAACGAAGAGAGTCTCTTCACTCGCAGCCTGTAATCCCGGCTATTTTCTCTCTCTTGAAAAGACCTGCAGGCCTTCTTTCTTTCTTTCTTTCTTTCTTTCTTTCTTTCTTCTTTCTTTCTTTCTTTCTTTCTTTCTTTCTTTCTTTCTTTTTTCCCCTTATTTCGCGGTTCACATGCGAAATGCAGGAAGCGGCTCTTCAGCAAAGCCGATAAGAAGGAGGCCGACATTTTCCGCCTGCAGCCGCATCAGGGTATTTCTACCTCGTTGAAGTTCTCCGCAGTTCTGTGCAATCTCTTTCTCTCTCCTCTTTTTTTTTATGGGCCTTCTACTGCTCGTTTCTTCTTCTTCTTCAGAACGAAGGACAATTCTCCCGCCTGATTCTTGTTCTCGAATACAAGTATGCTTTAGTCCTACGCCTTCGGGCATCCTCCAAGCCGCGAGGCCTGAAAAACGCGAGTGGTGGTTACGCTCCAGCCCGAAGCATTTCCGCGATATTCCTGGCCTAGTAGCGAATGCGTTCTACGTGGAGTTCTTCAACATCTTTCTGTTCAAGTACTTCACTTTCTGACATGGCTTCCTTAACGTAAAATATAAGAATAATCAAAAAACGAGAATTAAGATACCCTTTTTTTTTCTTATCTGTCCGGACAGGGTGGTTTCATTTTTTTACAACAATGAAAATTTATTCCTTCTCCGTCGACTGAACACGAGACTCCTGCAGTCAAATGACTGTAGAACTGCCGCTTCATATGTTTCCACTGTAGGCGGCACTCAGCTAATTAAAAACGTCTCTAATCATATCCATCGTTGAGCGGGATTCCTCCCGCGAGATACTGGCTAAGATATAGTGCAGTCAATCAGTTGAGAACCTTGGGGCCTCCCGTTTAATTGGCAATCAGCATATTGTTAAAGGAGATTAATCCTGCACCTGCCCTTGATGGAAGCCAACTAACATTTTATAGCAGCATATAAAAAATCTTTGCATTCCTCGATTCCTAGGATTTTACCTCTCAAAACCACAATATCATTTATTTATATATTTATCTATTTATTTATTTATTTAGCAATACTGCAGTCCATTAAAGGACCAAGCAGGAGTGGGAAATCAAAATACAATTAGTATAAATCGGGTTTACGAATGAATAAGGCCCTTAGCGATCAAACAAGGTTACATCACTACACATATAATACGTACTTAGTAACAAGCAAAAAAGAAAACTTGAACAACAATTTTTCCAGTGCCCTTTTGAAACTCAGCCTCCTCAGAAATGGTTTTAGGAAGAGCGTTCCAATGAGAAATTGTCTGGGGAAAGAAACGTGTTTAACTGCAGTGGTAATAGCAAATATCGGTTTCAGTGCATGGTCATGATTGTGTCGAATCATTCTGGTGTCTTAGGGTTTCATATATGAAGGTATGGACATGTCAAATTTACCTTTCAACATGTTATGCAAGAACACTATAAGTTTTTTTTTTTTTTCAAAAATCCTTTAGCGCACAAACACATGACCCCGAAGAGCAAAACACACAAGGACGAGCGCTTCTTCGTGGTCGCGTGTTTGTGCGCTAAAGGTTTTGGGGAAAGAATGTATCAGTTCCAACTAGGCCGACTCACAGTTCTAACACTACCCGAGCATATTTTCGACGCACCTGTAATGCTGTAATCCCGTGTTCTTGCATAAGTTTATCAGGGGAGTCACACCTTTTATATTTGCCAAAAATGAATCTGATTGCCTTTCTGTGCAACATCTCAAGTTTATATATATATATATATATATATATATATATATATATATATATATATATATATATATATATATATATATATATATATATATATATATACTGCTTAGTCTCGGGATAGGCGCCGTGGTGGAGGCCTCCGGCACCACCTAGGGTTTTTTAACGCGCACTGACGTCGCACACTACATGGGCTTCGACATTTCGCCTCCACCGAAATGCAGCCGCCTTGGCCAGGATTCGGTCCCACGACCTTCGGTCCCACGACCTTCGGTAGTGGTGATGCCGAATGGCATCACCACTACTTCACCGTGAAGGGGCAAAATAGTTTAGCAGTTTAATATTCCATGCAGCAATACAGGTTTCAGTGCCCCACTACAAATGAGAACAGGTCTGTGCGAAAAAAGAAGTGAATTGTAGGAAACTGAAGCCCGTTTTACAAGACATGTTTGGCTTTCGGTTATTGTCAGTGGTTTGAAATTCATACAACGAGACTTGCATTTGGTTGCCAAGGTAAAAAGGATAAAACAGGAGTTTCAGAGGTCACTGCTGTGGGTGTTGCGTATTTATTCCAAGGACGCTTAATGAGAACATATGGCTCGGATATCTTGAAAATTATGTCCATATGTCTATTTTTTTCCTTTTCCTTGTGCCTGCCAATTACGGCTATTTTTCATACACGAAAAATACAAGGAAATAACAAAAATAAGAAACCAAGAGTTGCATGTTTCATGCTACGTAATCCTGAGATCAGTTTGTCATCAGCAATGAAACTGTATAAGGATAGTAAGTGCACTCTGAAGATATTCATACCGCGTACATCGAAAGAGTTGAATTACCTTCCCGCGCTAACGGCTGATATAAAAGACTATGAATTGTTCATGCGTGTTTTACCAGTGACATCGTAACTTTTTTTTTTCTGCATTCAGTGTACACAATGTAACCGCTATGTTTGATTTTATATTATGCACAGCGTTATTTCCCTTTTCACGGCTTTGTTGTATTACTTTCTTTAAAATTTTACTCTTCACTTGTCATTGTCAAGCATTACTAGTTTACTTATTGTGTTACTTATAATGTATGGATGTTGTGCAATCCTATACTAACTATTATTGTATAAATAGGAATGATCACTTGTTTCGTACATATAACCACACCCCTCTGTAACGTCTTTTGACCCTGAGGGTAAATAAACAAACAAACAAACAAACAAATAAATAAATAGCATAAAAAACACTAAGAGTAAAGCCACCTCCACGCCCGTGAATCTGTGTGAACAGCATTATCGCTATCACTACCCCCCTCTGTTAGCAATGGGTACAGGACAATGGCGCGGGTATTGAATCAACGGCAAGAGAGGGTCTGCTTATTTTATCTTGCATTCACTGGGTAAAATGTTGTTATAAAACATGCACCTACAATCGTTCTTCGCTCTGTGTTTTACCGCAGACAATTTATAGAGGACACGATCGAAATATATAACTTGGAATTTGAGACATTTATTGCTTTTACTCTTCTAATTCACTAATTTGGCCACCAGTACTTGCGCCTTGCCTCTATGTTTTCACGTGGCTCTGACGATGAAGGCAGCAAAATGCAAATCGTGTTGGAGGCCATAGCCTTTATTGGTCGAACCTGTGCCCAGTGAGTAGATCACACTTGAAGGCGACAGCGATGAGCCAAATCATCGTTTGTCAATAAGTAGTGATCAGCGGCAAAATTTGCCGTCTTTTATACGTGCGTCAAGGTACGTTCTTGCGTTATTAATGATTCTCGCGTGAAATACGCAATGTACTCAAACGCGGGCATGCAAAGTTAGCAGAATAATCTCATAAACATTTCAGAATCTTCATCCATGTTGAGGCGCGGCCTGCTCTGTCCGATGACCCGCGTAACGGAGAGTGGAAATGTGGTCCTCGTGGAGGAAAGGAAAACATGTATGTGTATATTTGTATATTTTCTCCGATTTTACCGCCCATTCACCTATATTCGCTCCACGGTACAAAAAAACAAAAAAACAGAAGAAAACGTGTTTCTGTTCCGCTTATACTGCGTGCATTTTCAGTGGTGCTTGGCAGAAACAACACGCGAAAGTTGCTAGTGACATCTAAGGTGCTACTTCGTTATTATAACTGAAAGAATACTGCTTCGTGTGCGAGAAAAAACTGTCGCAGCGATACGACGAAACAAATTTCTGGGTGAATTTTTTTTTAAACCTGCAGTGAGATGGATGTTGCCCACTGTAATCTCTGACAGCCACAGTTTGGAATCAGGCGACTGTAGGACCCCTATACTTCGTTTATCGTGCCGATGTGCCTGATAAAGAAAGTACGGCGTTGTTTAGCGGGAACATCCGTCTAATAGACAATGTTCCTGATAAACAAAGTGATGGTAATAAAGTAATAAACTACCGTATTAACACCACCTAGAAAGGTAATTTGGGTGGTGTTGAACGGACACGGGGATACCGCATGCAAACTGACGAATGGGAGAGGGTATTAAGAAACAAAGTAAACGCTACAGACTAGCATTTTCTTTCGGGAAACACTCAACGAAAGTTAAAGGAAATTAGATTTAGAAGACTCCAACCGATCCTGGTGCGTGTGTTCCTTTCTGCGTAACGTGTAATTCAATTCGAGCTCCATTTTTGAAAATTGCGGTACCAGTCAGCCCACTTATTCATCCAGAAAGCCAGCTTTTAGCAATAACAAGATTTTTCCACTAGTTAATAAACTTAAAACAATTCCTGAAGTTTTACGCACCAAAAGAGCGGTTTGCTTACCAGGCACGTCGTAGTGGGGGCGCCCGGACTAATTTTGACCACATATGGAATCCCTCAGCGCCAACCTAAATCCAACTGCGCGACCCGTTCTCACATTTCGCCTGCCTTCGAAATGCCGCCGCCGTGGTTGGCCACCGCATTTTGAGGCATTTCGCATCAAGTCGCTAGATGTAGACAACCACTTCCTGCAACTCGCTGTGCTTGCTTCTATCGCTTAATATTATCCGCCTATACATTTCCTTTACTATTCAACATCTCATGAGGACGATTTTCTCGACGCGCTTTCTTGTCACCTTAGCTGCCCGTACTTCATTTTTTTTTTTCAAGAGAGTCCTCACTAGTACAGTTATTTCGTCATAAGTACACCACACGATGCCCTCCATATATATCACGGGCTCACACGCTAAAAATCCATGCTTGTGCACCATGGGAAACGGGTATTGCAAGAGGTATACGGCAAACCAAGCACTGATTTCGACAGCCTTTCACTTGTAGTCCAACAACGGCTGCATTTTATGAACGCGCACAGCCTTTGTACCAACGGAATACCTCTCATCAATCAATTATACACTGATCTGCTTTCCAACGCACAGCCCTTCTTTCTATCACACCGCAAAAAGCGAAAGCTCTCCTTCCTGCAATTTGTGAGAAATAAAAAAAAAAAGGCAAAGGTGGTAATGACACACAGCCATCAAGGCTGTGAAAAGTAAAACCGCGTATAGTTAGTTAATAAGGAAACAAGCACTGTAATGCCTGCGTAGTCATTACCGCTAACGGGTCGCGAGCTTCCTGGGGGTTAATTAGTGTATTTCAACGGGAGAAACGACAGCTGCCGCGAAGTGCCCGAAGCACCAAGCGAACATTAGCGAGTACAGAAGGGCACCGAACGACGAAAGAAAGAGCGCATACAGCGGCAAATAAAACAATAGCGCAGCTCGCGAGAACATGCTTGATCGAAGGAACGAGTCGTGTTCAACGGGGCCCCATACTGATTTGGGCAATTCCAACGAGACGCAGTTCGGGCTTTAAATCGTCAAACAGAAGACAGGTGAACGCGGGCCTGCGAAGTTAACCTTGTTAGCAGAGTTTTCGAGGACCACAGTTGCTCGCTGAGCCTGTTTATGTTATCTTATTTATTTATTACAGAGAAGCTGTTTATGACTGGCCTGAATAGTATCCGGCGGTGTTCGCCAAAAGAAGTGCGCGCATTTGAGCGCGCCTTTCTTCTATTGCGTTCGATCCACTATTGCACTCAGAACACTACTACCTGATGGTGATTACGTGAAACCAAATGCGCGAGATTTATTTATTCTTTATTTATTTATTTTTTCACTTGACGCATACTGTTAGCCTCATGTCTAAGACTGTTGCAGGAAAAGGGATGAGGCAGATATTCAAAAGAAAATACAATTCAGTAAGGCGCGTACCCAAGTCCACTTGAACTGGACACAACATGTACTATCCAGAGTAAACTGCACAAATGATGGAAGACAAGCAGCAATAAACAGCACGTCATAAAGTTTAACGATAAAAGAAAAGCAATAACTTAACATTACACACACGCGCACGCACCCGCACACGCACACACAACGCCCCATCAAGGCGGTCTAGTGGCTATGGAACTTGGCTACTGAACCGGAGGCCTTAGGATCTAATACCGGCCAATGGAGGCAGAATGCTGAGGTTCGTGTACTGTGTTATATCAGTGCATTCTGCATACCAAATTGTCGAAGATTTAGGAGCCCTCCACTACGGCGTCTCTCATAATATATAGCGTGGTTTTGCGATGCGCCGCTGTTATCGCTTTGACAAACAGCATGGCACTACCAATAATGTCTTCGATTGACCGTACAATGAAAGCTTTACCAAGCGTTCTAATAGCCTGGCGTCAAAGCTGTATAACTCAGAAAGGTTTATGAGCCTTTCTACATTAAATGAAAACACATTGTAAATTTATCTTGTTCTGAGTAACGTACATGAATTATTACGAGTTTTACACCTCTTTCTCTCCTGTGCCACATCTGTACGGTATAAAATTGGGCCCCTTGAATTTTCTCGCTTTCATTTCTCATCAGCAAATTCGCACGGTGCGGCCGCGGCGGTCGCTTTTTCGATGGAGGTGAAGCTTTTATAGAGCCACCGTGTACTGTGCGCTGTCAGTGCACGTTTAAGAGCCCACTGGTGGTCAACATTTCCGTTTCATTCGTTTCATTCCTTTTACCCAATGAATGCTGATCCGTGCTCTCACAAAGGCTGCAGAAAATAGCGGCCTTTCCTTAACCGGGTCACCATTATTACGTAATAACATGTTTTGCTCCGTTTTATCGATAAAATTTGTCGTTTCTTATCACCTTACCCTTTAGCTACGTAAGGGGTAGCCAATCACACAATCCCCTCTGACTGATCTCCCCAAGTCGTTCGGTGTTTCGTTCCTACCCCTGATAAGTGAAAGTTGAAAGAAGGAATGCTCTTGTCTTTTTGTGCAAAAACGACAAATTTGGTTTATTACTGAACTAGTGGTCTTATGGGCGAAGCACTGTCGATGACGAAAGAGGATCCTGAGGTTTAATGAGTTTGAAATTTTTCCACAAGGTAAAGTCAGCGGACATAATACATACTGCATTTCACTAGAGAACCTCTGCGTCCTACTGCAGGCATAAAGTTGGAGGAGTACAACTATAGTCAAAGGGAAACGTGGCATTCCAAGGACTGGGTGAGTGAGCGGCTCACAACAAGACTAACTGTGGCCTCAAGATGGAACGGTAACTGACGTGAATGCTTATGCTGTTTGGCATAAAATGCGAAAGAACAAAATTTTAAGGAATTGGGCAACGTTTAATTTCCAAGCGAAAGTATTGTTTGACCATCCCATCCGTATCGGTCTGTCACGAAGTATCAACTCTGTACGCACATCGGACACGAGTTCCAGCAAACCAGTCTGTACAAGGCTATAGGAATCAGATCCAGTGAGAGGAGCTTTGTTTTACACATTCAAACGACATAATCACGCGCAACCTTTGGCAGAGCTTGTGGTATTAAAGAACATCTTAAGGCGATGTTAAGAGTCACTTCACTAGGCCTAGTCAGCTTACTCCTAACGTGTCCTTTAGTCTTGCGCCACGAAAATCGTGTATTGTCGAATAAAATAAATTTTAAAAATCCGATTGCTCCGAAACATAGCTTATACTGGTGTCGCACGGGCGTTTCGAAGGCCTTCGAATCGATAGTCCATCGACTCAAAGGTCAAGTTTGAGCTGCTACGCGAGCGGTTTCTACGGCCGTCGAGTCGATAGTCTATCGAGTCAACGGGGCATCCTACAACTCCTTCGAGACTTCGAAGGCCATTGAGCGACGGAAACGGAAATGGCGCGGACTCCGAGACTTGGCGCACCGGCAGCTTCCGCGCGCGTTAGTTTCGGAGGCCACGGCCATATTTATGTCGTATTAATAAGTATAACCAAACACCGGTGAAAAATATTGGAATCGTGCCGAGGGGCCAACGTTCTCACTTTATTGCATCAGTTCTAGAAAGAATACGCCGTCACTGCCATAAAAAACAAATGCCATGCAGCTGGTGGGAAACACTGCGTGTGGCGCCGTCCGGTGTCTATGAATCAAACCACTTTTGAGGCTCGCGCTGGGACTTAGGCTTAGCAGCGTGAAAATCTGCACGTTTTCTGAATAACGACTGCAAAATGTCGCACATATTTTGTCCCTTTTGGTACATGAGATTCAGAGATAGCTCAATTTAAAGTTTGTTGCCGTCGGTGCGAACAGCAAGCAACTAGTGCGAATTAGAATTGAAGCGGGTGCTTTGGTTGCCGCCATGTTATTGCGAAATCACTCTGCGCACAACGGCCGTTCAAAACTGCCGTGTAGCAGCGCCAGAACTCGATAGAGTTGTGGGCTTTTCGAAGGTCCTCGACTCGAAGGCCTTCAAATGTGCCCGTGTGACACAGGTATTACTTTCGGCCTTCTTGGGATGCTAAATGTTTTCAAGTTGTAGGCCAGTCGTCCAGAATGGTCTGATGTCCCGTTGCGCAGCCGCGCCGTAAAAGCCCTGATGCCCTCGTGCATCCGTCGCACTTACCCATCTTTAGCATTAATTCTTAGGCGAACACTATACTTGTCATAATATTGTTACGTCGACATCATCCATCAGCTCCATTTCACATTTGATCTTCGCCATTATACCGAGGAATGGCAAAATTAAGAAATATCGATATTCACAGACAATATATCTGTAAATAAATCACTTTTTGCTCTGTAGCACTCCACGAATACTTCCTGCAGAGCTAGATACGTCAACATATGCTTGGGAACTGTGTAATTTTACGCTGAATAACGAATATTTTAGGGGCGAAGCTCCTTATGGCGTGGGTCGTTCGTCCCTTGTAGTCGTAACCACCTCGTTCTAGGATTGCGCTCGATAGCTCGCGCGCCGGGAGGCTCGCGCTCGCCCTCGGCGCGTTCCTCCCGGCGCGCGAGCTCTCTCACTCTTCCATCTGCTGTCTTGTGTGAGAGAGACAGAAAGAGAGAGAGAGAGCGAAAGACTGTCCGTTTCTAACGATGATGATGGGTTTGTGCTAGCGCGTTACGGCGCGTGTAAGAAGCTGGTGTAAGACGCTGTGGCCTCTCCGCCTTATACTCTTTCAGCAGTCATGTGATGGCGTCGGCAAACGCGGTGCGCGTTCCGGCCTGTGTAAGGGGCTGCGTAAGACGCTGTGGCCTCTCCCCCCTTACTAGAGTGTACTGCATGTTTCTAACGCGTTTGTGCTAGCGTCCCCTTAAACGCGAGATCCCAGCGTTCGAATAGAGTGTTTCTCACGTCTTTACATGATGATCGACTGGGCGAATTACACGGAAGATTAACGGTTTACCGGTGATTCACTCCGGAGCTTCGCCCACTCATCATCATTCACCCCGTGGATATGCTGTGAATTTTTTCTCATATAGGAAACCATACGCGAAGAGGCATACGTTGTAACTTAAGTACAGAATAAAAAATACCCGAGGCCGAGTTCACAAGTTCGCGTTCGTAAATACTCTTTCCTGTTCGTGAGCGTAGCCCCTCTCTGTGTGGAAAAAATATCTTCTGGATAATTCTGGTGTAATACGTTTCTGTGAATACGAGCTTGGGAGAACTCCAACATAGCTGGGGCTCTTATGTAAGGACATAAGAGACCTAGCTAACTGCCCCGTATGCTTTTTTTCTTTCCCTAAGTGCTGATAGGCGACTTTGAGGGCGCTCAAGAGCTGCGCCAAAGAACAAGGTCAAGCCGAAGAAATGCAGAGAAACACGACTAGCGCAGTGCGGGTGTGCAAATTCCTTCCGTTGTCTTTGTTGTTTCGGGCACTTCTACGCTTCCTCAAAGCATGAACAATGTAGCCCGCAAGAATGCGCCACTAAATGTGGACGAGTGCCAGAGGCATGACTGCGACGAAGCTGAATAAGTCGGGTGCAAGCACAAAAGTCGGGGCTCTCTGCGGACTTGCCGAGATCGCTGGCTCTCGCGATAGCCTTGCAACTACTGGCAACATCCCAGACTCGCCACGCATAGCCGCAACAGTGAGCGCTTTCGCGATTCAGCGTTATAACGTAGGCAGGTGGGCCGGCTTGTGTAACCTTCTGGACTTACAATTTTTAACCGCCTTAAATAATGCATTTATTCTCCATACCTGAAGTACACTATAGTAGTACACGCATGACACGAATATTTGCATACTGTTGCAAATTTTAACCAGAATACGCAAGCATCAACCGCTTGAAAACCACCACCGCACGCTCAAAGCAACAACCGTAAGGAGTCTTTTGTTTCAACGTTTTGTAGCGACCCATAGCAGAGACGCCGACTGATAATATGCGCATGCGCGCAAGTTATCTACGGTTCGAACGCCGCCTGTTGTCTCAGAAGAACAGAGGCCCAGCTCCCATTGAGATTTACTACAAAAAGTGAAGACATGAATGCCACACGTGCTTGAACTTCTGAAAGGGGCCGACTTTACGATATGTCGTACTTTTTTTTTTACATTTGTCGCTTCTGTTCCTAACAGTCCCTAACAGTCTCTAACAGTCCCTAACAAGTCCCTAACAAATACGAGAATCATAATGACAAAAATATATAACGCCCACTGCAGCACGTGACACGCCTCAGTCTACACCTTTGACGCAGATCTGCGCAGATGACCGGTTTCCTCCAGAAAGCAGCGCAGAAGTTCTATCGCAGTCTATTTTATTTTAAACAGTCGAACACTCTCAGTCTACTACTTGTCCGTAAGCGTCTTGACACTTTACAGTGCTCCCGCATCGTGTAGTCGACGCTCTGAAAGCATGACTTGATATTACAAAAATGCAAGCCCATGCACTGTCTTATGTAACTGCAAGCAGCCGTTAAATTATATATCTCAGTTGTATTTACCGCTCTTTAGCCAGATACGAATGCCCCGCAGGCCCAATTTTTCCCGTTATTCCTTTTAACTGCGCATGTGTTAGCGATCGCGGCTTATTGAACACGCTTGCACAACGTGCTAACGGGCTTGTTAGGCTTGTTAGATAACGGGCTTGTTAGGCTAATATTACGTATGTGTCGTTGCTGGGAACCTCCGTGCTGTGAGTACCATGTGAATATTTTGAAAACAAGTTCAAGGCAACGTCGCATTGCTTGTCACTACTGCGACTAATGGCTTTGCTCTCTAGCCCAATATTCTGTACATTTTGTGCTTGCGTATCTGAAAGAAATTTAAAGGCGTTTTAACGAAAATTAAGAATTGCGGGCGTATATTGCCCGCCGACCTTGCTACTATCTCTACTCGTGTTTGAAACTGCTTGACACCAAATCAAGATACGTGGAAAAGCAGAAATGAATTGAAATTGAGGAGGAGGAGGAGGAGGGGAGGAAAGGGAGGGAGGTACCACCCTCCACTAGAGGAAGGGATTAAATGAATAAACTAGAGAAAGATAAAGAAAGGGTAGATCAGAGGGTAGACTGTCAGAAGGTAGATCACACGTGTCTGTGTATTGTGGACCTACAGGCGGCCACTAAACCCTGTCGAGCATAAAAACTGAATGCCCGCGTAGCTTTGCTAGCCTGCGATGCGTATAGTCCATGGTCCGAGAATTTTTTGTTCTGGCAAAAGTCTCTGGTCAAGACGACTTAAAACAACGCAAAGATTATCGCGTTCATCGGTAAAGCGAGCACAATCACAAAATATGTGGTCTATCATCTCTTCAGAATTGCAAGAGTTGCCTGTGGAAGTGTCTACATTCCTATGCCGTATGAGTAGGCGTTTTTAAAAGCCACACCTAACCATACGCGGCGCAATAAGGTTGCCTCACAGCAGGATAAATTCGATTGAATTTAAAGCTTTCGCAACGGATCATGTGTTCGTACACGACGATTCCAGACGTTCTGGTTATTCCACAAAGGGTGGGACAATGTGTCCTCAAGTGAATGAAGGCCCCTTGCAGCGTCTGTTCTCGACAAGGGTATCGGAACTGTAGCGGTATTCCTATGGGAATACCGCTACAGTTCCGTGCAGCATCATCAGCGATATCGTTCCCAACGGTGCCACAACCTCCCGGTAGCCATCGGAATACGACGTCATCCATTGGCGAGGGCTCGGTGTGATACTCTTCTTGTCCCGTAAACTAGTTGTTCATGTACCCTCCATCGTAAGGCCGAACGCGGACTCTAAAAGGATGCCTTCAGAGTCCACGCTTCTCGAGCACCTCACGGCTTGTACCGATGAAAGGACTCAAGTACAATAGACGCTAGATACATATTGCTGTAAAAATCTGCATGAACAGGCTGACCAGAGTGGATAGTACACTGAATGCTTGAAAACAGAAAAATAGTGCACCATGTAGCTATACTTATTAGCCTTCAAATTGTGCCTTACAAAGCAGCGACGTCACGTTGATGAAGATCTTTGAAGGGCAAACGGTAGCGTTCAATCGAAAACTTTTCAGCCACCTCTAGCTGTAGTGTGTGCCTGCGAGGACTGCTCATGTGCAGAATCTGCAATCGTGTGCGAAGGTAAATGTATAAAAAAAGTGCATCTCGGCTTAGGATGACGCTTTACTGAGAATACAGCAAACGCCTTCTTTGTACAAGAGGCTGCTTACGGTGATCTGAAAACGGAGCACATAGTAGTCTAAATCTCCTTCACTTCGTTCCAGATGCGGAACCTTGCAGATCTTTCCAGGTGTCTCGAGTGTTGCGCTTAGCTCGCGTTCTCCATAAAGATCTATTTGCCAAGGATTGAAATTTATTGTTGTTTCCCTGTCTTCCCCTCTAGCAGTTTCCCTGTCTTCTCCTCTACCATCAATTTACAACACGAATGCAGGCACGGACGGCATGCGTTGCTACCACAATATGCGAGGGTGAATCCTATAAATCACTACCTAAATTAAAACAGAGTTACACCGCCACCGTACTTAGACAGAGCGTGCGGGATAAAGAACTCCAGCTTCAATATGAGGACGCCTCAGCGAGCCAAGGAAGAACGGTGCCACGGAAAGAGAAATACGAGCGCACTTTTTCACGCGCTGTGATAGTCCAAATATACTGCTCACACTGGGAAGCGTGGGCGTGGCCGTGAATAAAGGTGGAATAAAAATTCGCTGCAGGCGCGACGTCGGCACCACGGCAGTGGAGCACTTAGAGCGCTGTGAAAGGCGGCGCATGCGCAAAGCGCGTGGCTGCGCACTCGGTAGAACAGGTGGCGCCACTTATACCTGCGAGGCCTTACATTTACGGCTAGAATGGAAGGTGTGGAAATACTGTTGCATAAAGGAAGAAAGCACAGGAGCGTGGTCTAGAGTACGTTTACACAGTGAACATTCAGTGAACGGCCCAAGTCGTGTTCTTCCTGCCGTCATGCCACCGACTTCACCGCAACAGTATGTGCCGTCTACAGCACTTTTAACGATACCGCGAGAGCCACGACCGCGAGCAGTATCAGCGCCTTACAACGTAGATGGTCTGAGAGACCGGCAGTTACGTACGCGCCGGCACACAAAGCATCGCTAGCACTTCGAAACCGTCGATTGTCGCGATAATCTGCGGCCTCGCAGATAATTGCGTGCACAGCAGCGTCAGCGGTGCTTAGTGTGCCCGTGCGCGGTCGGGGTTCGAGGGGTATGGTTAAAAAGCTGGAAGCTGTATACCCGCTAAAATATCTTTCCTCACTCATAATGCTTTTGAAATAGGCATGCATGCATTTAGTGTCAACTCTCCCTGTATGACGCTCCACTGCATCCGTCAGCAGATGCAACAATATAACACAATCGATGTCTGTTTTCAAATTTGAGCTGTCACGCTGGTATTCGTGCCAAAAGCACTATATTTGTTTTCTCTGCGTGCCATGAAAGCGTAAAGTATGCATGGTGCTGAGAAGCGTAGAGCTCCGGCTTCCGTGCACGTGAGCTTGGAGACCCGCACGAGAAAGATACTTGGCTCGTAGAGGTGGTTGCTTCGTGCGCTTAGGAAAACTGCAGCCGGACTATTACGTAGACTACCGAGAGACAAGCGATAAGCTGCCCAGCAAAACATACGATCGCTTTGTTCCTGTGCACGAAGTTCGTGCTTCACCTTCCGGGCCACTGTGCATGCATGTAGTACTATCGGCACGTTAGCTGCATCGTTCATATTCAGGTCACACAATGCATGTCGAAATACGCGAATGTGGCATCAATTCGTGAGCGTTCAGACAACCAGCCTTTTTATCCCTCGAATACATAAAATTTTGTCCATATATATATATAATAGCGGACGTGTGCGGAACCGAAAACACACGACTTCAAAGCAACGGAAATACGTAATTATCCGCATTCAAACTTATCCAAAGAAAATAGGAATAATTATTTCCATACGTCCGAAAGTTCGTGCCTTCCAGAGCTTTTAGAGGCGAGAAAAAAAATCTCAAAAGAAAATTCTAAAAAGGAAACATGCACCACTTACCAGAGTGGCATTCACTTGGTTGGAATCACTGTTGGGGTAGGGAGTGTAAACAGCTAAAGCCACACAGTTGGCGAAAATTGTTAACAGAATTAGATATTCAAAAGGCCTGCAAGAGAAACGAGAGGAGAAGGGCGCAGTCAAGGAAAATTATGAGAATGTGCGGAACTAAGGAAATCACAAGCCTCGGCAAGCACACAACACCACAAAATAGCCGCACATCGCCAAAAGAGAGAGATAGGGAAACGCATGGTCAGTTAAAGGTAAGAAGTCATTTCCTGATAAATCTAATATCGTTAACATTGTCATCGTGGCTTCACTGTAAGAACAGGCAATAAAAATTCAAGGCGAAATTGCTTTTAACTCAAATGTCGGAAATCGCACCAGCCCTTCTTTAGTAGACTTGATGAAGATTATTTTTTAAATTATGTGCGCTTTGGAAGCAGTCTTAGAAGCAAGTGCTATCGCACGCAGCACACAGACACTTCCCAAAGGGTGGGCTGGCTCAGACCATCTCATCCAATGTGCGCACAATCCACCATGTGGGTTATTTATTTATTTATTTATTTATTTATTTATTTGCTTGTGTATTTATTTATTTATTTATTTCCCCAAGCATCCTGGCATAACCAATTATGTGCGCCTTTGCCTCAACTAAATTTCTATTGATTACCCTGGTGTTGAAGGACTTTTTTTGTGCTAAACCCATGCTCTCAAATCTCTCTCTCATTCAAATCCAAAAATAGTTTCTTAAAGGGACGCTGAAACGGTTTTGACGATTTTGTGCAAACATGGTGATCCGGTAGAGCGGGTCACTAGGACCATTACAGGACAGATTTTAGCGCTGTGCGTAAAGTGTGTAATTTACAATAAGGTTTTGAACACGCGTATCGCAAAAGGTCGCAGCGGCTCGCCAAAAAGCGTTTTCAAACGCCCCCGTCATCGAGCGATCGAATGAGAGGTCGCTGATTGGCCCCGACCCAAGTGACCTGCGCGTAATTTTCAAAAACTAGCTGCGAACAACGTGCTTCTACAACGTACTCCTTCGTTTCAGCCAACGGTATCATCGCGGCATCTGGCGGCGTCACACGAGCCGCCGGCGCTCTATTACAGAGGCTAGCACTACAGTGTACTAGAATATACGGGTAGTGGGCTCAGAGAGCGGGCGGGAGTGACGCTTCTCACGTTGACGGCACGAGATGGCGCCAGTAGAGCATGGGCTGTATGCAGTACGAAGCTCGAGCAGGCTCGCGCACCATACTCGCGCTGTGCGTTACGTCCACTACACCGTGGTTACGTCGCAGCATGGAATTGTTGCTCCGCATTTCAGTGCCTGTCCCGTGAAACAGTTACTGCTGCCCGCAAGAATCGCCGGGCTAAATGGTATACGTAAACGATATTGTGGCTTGTAAAACCGTACAGCATGGCTCGATGTTACATAGAGAACATTCCTATGATAAACGGTTTGACAACAGATTGAGAGCTGATTTGGGGAGCTCGGCGCGGTCTTGCCGGGGTCAGCTGATGAAAAATTTTACTGGGCATAAAAAGGAGAAGCCTGCATCCCTACCTATTAAGTTTCGACCTTGCATCATACCGTACGCGAGAAGTCGGTGTTGAAAAAGTGAAAATTGTGAACCATCAATTGCGTGAACGATTATTCCCAGATTACATGTAACTTTGCACAACTTTTCGGCCACGATTTGCAGAAGTCCGCCAAAAATAGGTGTTAGGTTGGCAGACCTAACTCGTAGCTTTTTCCGGATAGACCATTTTTATCATTCCATGCATCCTATGATGTTTCCGGGTTCGCAAAGGACAGACCTGGTGGTGCGACCTTCTAGCTAATCCCAAAGTCCGGTGCTGTCATTGATTAATAGCGAGGTTCCCTGGCTGCAGAGAGCTATATACTGAGCGGCTTTAACATATGCACTTCCTACCCTCCGGAGAAACCAAAGTGTTGGTGAGCAACAAATAGCCACTTGCGTGTTCTGTAAAAGGGAAGTACAAGAAAGACATGTTTTCATGACATACCCATTCTTTATTTACAGCCGTGCAGGTGTTTTGTGTTCCCGAAAGTGCATAATTAATAGGGTGTCCCCATCATGCAATAAATTTCTGAGAAAGGCAGAAGTTCTAGAAAAAATTTCTCAGCTAAATTCATACTTGCAGTAGTCGTACGTGTGTACTTACAACGGCTACATTTTATGACTAAGTGTCAATTAATATTCCTTGTAATTAGCAGACTTCATAAATACTGCTTTAATCGCTAACAAGTCCGTGCAAAGTAGTAGTCCGCCTCAGATAACCCAGACATCAAGCATTTCGAAAATAGACGCGTGCTTGCGCACCGCTGCTCAAGCGTCCCGAGTGATGATTTAAATGCATGGGGCTGCATGCGTTTGTCATCGCAGCGTACATGTCTTCGCCATGCAAGGAGGTTCGAAAAGTGTCACGACTTAAATGGCAGCGAGATAAGCGTAAGCGTGTTCCGAGATGCTTCATGTAGCTATGTAACAGTCAAATATTGCCAGCAGCGCGCATTCATTTCGCATTCCACGTATACTTCAAGGCTGCTTGTCTTTACTGGTAAAAAAAAACAACCAAACAAATATGACAAAGTTCAGCATGAAGGGAATCATTCCCGGTTTATCTGAAGCGAGCTGTAACTTTCTAACTGAAATATAAGGGATTAAAGCGATATTTAAAATTTTGAGTAGGTAAAAAATATGTAATTGATACTTACTGATAAAAAAATACTGGTTGAAAGTACACGTCACTGCCCACAAGGCATGTGAGACTATTTCGCTCCAGCTGTCAGATATATTAAATTCTTTGTGCATGGTTGTTGAGACACGACCCCGTGGGGTTCTTTCAGAGAACATATAGGCCGAAGAAACAACTACGAGCACTCACTCAACCTCGCGTGCAAGTTTTCTTCCTTTTATTTTGCTTTGGTGCTTTCGGTGACACATTAAGGCCTTTTACAAGAGAGTGAAGCCTTCTGGCGGCACCAAACTTAGCGATTCTGGATGTGAGCATCGGGGTTAAGCACTTCGTGGTTCTCGCTGCATCCTAAACAAGGAGTCTGAGCTTTGCACAACAGCATCACATTGACTGTGCTGTAGCTGCAGAACAGCGAAGGAAACGCGAGTTACTTCATTCTGCGCTCGAGGTAGCGGAGAACAACTGCACACGACACAGCGACGCAAACAGGACAGTAAAAAAAAGCAAACCCAAGTCACTGCTACTGCAGCAGGCGGGAGTGCTGGGGATATTGCTGAGCGCAGCCGCCGAGCGTACAGCCCACGCTACCGCAGCGCCGCCGCATACATACGCGACCCGTCAACACTCTCCGCCTCACGCCAGCGCGTGGAGCATGCCCTCTCCTGAACCCACTACCCATATTCTAGTGCACTGTAGCTAGCACTGCCGAGGCGAGCGACCTCAGTGAGGATATGGGGGCGCTATGTCACTACGGGAGGCTCGGCAGAGCGGCTCACGCGGGAGGCGCTGTCGTCGCTAGCGCGCACTCCGCAGCAGATCGAGTTGAGGAGGAACAGCAGTGGTAAGGAGGGAGGCGACAGAAATAAGCCCATAGCTGCCTTAGCGCATTGTGCTTCGCTTTATTTATGGTGTGAATGATTTCGCAATTGTGTTCCCTAATCAGTGACGCAATGTCAAAAAAACGTTTCAGGGACCCTTTAAGGTACCATCATTTTTTGCCGTGACATCCAGGGATGAATCGAAGGTGCCGCGCAAGACACAAAATGCTGCTTGGTGTCAGCGCACAAAAGCCAAAGTATTGTTGAATCTTTTGACCAAACTAGAGCCCCTGAGCGACAATATAACGTCGCCAATCTCAGTGTTACATTCCTCATTTGGCCATCTTGGCTCCTTAAATTTTCCCGGGACTCGCGTCACGGATCTCGAATTTCAGACACTGCGGATTTCCCTCTGTATAGTGCTTCTCTATGCTTCAGGACTGATCGACAGCACTTAGCTATGAACACTGAACCTTTGTAGCATCGTCGGCACTTCAGCGAACAATTTTCTTTTTCCCTTTCACTCTCTCTCCTCTCAATCTTTACCTCCCCATTCCTCCTTCCCCAGAACAGAGTATCCAGCCCCAGCTCAGGTTAACCTGTCTGCCTTTCCTTTTGTCCTTCACTTCCTTCCTTTTCCTTGAGACTCGCTGTGGCAGGAACTCGAGTTTTGGCCTATAGTTGGTATTTACTGCTATGCTAACCAAGAACCTTCTTCTGGGTTCTTCGCACGTGCCATATTTTTATTTGGCCGCGTTTTGTCCTTAATTAGGTCACTTGAAAGTTACGGAGGGCGTCCTCTTTCGTCATACCGAATACATTTTCCCGTGAGGGGAGCGGAATGTGTACGAACGTGTCTAGGCTGCCGCCTGATAAGAAATACCTGGATGTTTCATAACGCATACATTACTAAAGACGAATGGTTCTAGTAGGTGAAAGAACGTGTCTCCGCACAGACGTCACCAAGTAAGAGGTCAAGCCTCGGCGGCAATAAATGGGTGGACACCATAATACCCAATCGTATACACAGGACGGCAGCGTTTCTACATCGACCAGCAGCTTTTGTCTTTGCCGCAGGCGCAACTGTGTCCTCTTCAGGACGACACAAACTCTGATATGTAACAGTGTTGCTGTCTGTTTGCTCTGAGTCACCGAATGAAACATTCGCTATCTTTGCATGGCTTGTTTCTGCGGACCTTTCGTGGTCGATAAGCGCTTCCCATAATCCATCCTTTTTATGGCGTCGTCTGCATCACATATCCATTCCATTACTTTTTCTCCAGAGGGGGTATGACAGAGAATAAATGCGTTGTTAAATGTTTCGAAACAAAAGTCGCGATGCCATAGTGGCATCTGGCATGACAAAAAAGCATCTTTACATAGTATGCGTCTGTCGCCCTCTAATGAGACGCTGGTGGTTATCGTGATGAGGGACGTCCCTGCAGGCAGGATAGAAAGAAAAAAGGATACTTCCACTCGACTACGCTGATGCAGAGCTTTCGTAGCGGGTTGCCGAGTCCGAGGCAGAAGAGCGCCCGCAGGGGCCTCTCGACCAGCTTGGGGCCCTTGCGCGGGGCCCTCCGGCGCTCGCGTGACGAGGCGCCGCCAGAGGCGCCCCCTGCCGTACCGGCCGAGGCAGCGGCGGCCGCCCCGCCGCCGCCGCCGCTGTGCTGGCTGCTCAGCGTATTCATGGCGTCGGCGGCGCCCAGCGCCGTGTGCCACGCGCTGGACAGGGGACGGCCCGCGCTGCCGCTGCTGCCGCGGCTCCCGCCGCCAGGGCCCGAGCCTGAAATAGCATTCAGGAAGAAGCAATCGTATCAGACGAAATGCTGACCTTAAAGAGACTTGTCTTTACGAAAGGGAACACGCAAGTTCGCCGCCTCTGCTCTGTAGTGACAGCATGCGACGCCACTTACTGAAAGCAACAGTAACCACTTCAGCTCTTCACATATTAACGGCCAGAAAGAAGCCCTTGTTTATCGGGGGAGAGAAAAGCGCCGCCTATCGGCGGTGCCGGTTATTCTACGCGCCAGTAAATGATGCCAAAAGCAGAGGTATTTCCTCTAGACGCCGCTCTCTGGTGCTGTAAGAGGGCGCTGCAGAGCACAGGAAACGAGCTCACGTGTTCCCTTTCATAAAGGACCAACATTTTCCGACACCGCTCGCTTTTCAGTTGCCGTTGCAGCGACACGCCAAAATATAGTTTGATGACAAAAGCGTCATTCGAGACAGTCGCTATAGCGGCTGCTGAGACCGAACGAAAAGAGATTGTGCGTGAGATTTTGCGCCCAGTTTCACAATCCCTGGAAACGCCACGGGCTGCTTTGAACGCTTGGTTACCATTCAACTAAGAGGGACCCAGTGCACTGGCAACCTTTCAGCATTAGGTCACTGGTTATCTTGTGAACGCACGCAGGCCGCGTGGCTTGAAGTCTAACAAAATTTCATCTTATACAAGCACTGATTGCCTGCTTTATAAGGAACGGCTAGCATTTGCGGAGATAAAAGAGAACATCCATAACACAATGAACCCGTCTCTCGATGCAACCAACGTCATACTTGTATTGCATTTCCAAGGCAGATGACCACAGAATATACGGCTACCACTACGTTTCTGGTCTGCACCTCTCCGAAGCCCGCATGCGTGCCAGCAAGACGTTTAAGCCATATCCTTTGTCCCGAATTCACACTGATAAATTCGGCGAAAAGATAGGTGTTCACTACAACAGAGGAATTTTTCAAAGTGTGTAGCACTTTAACGGCCCGCCTTGTCGACGACCGTCGCCTGTCGCATCCTCCTGTAGCGTGATCACGCTCAATAAAGTTTGCAAAACACGGTATAAAACAAGACTAAGACAGCTCAAAACCAGCTCAAAATGAACAAACGAGGTCTAAGGTAACTTAATTATTTTAATTTAAATAATCTTAATTATATAGGCCCTATAATTAAACGGAAAAACTAATATTTGTGAGAAAAACTTCTGAAAGCTCCTGCCAATACTCGCGAACCTCCATAGAGTGCGCGGCCGCCTCGCCGAGCGTGCTATATCTCCTCCAAACCTCGCTTCTCCGGCCCACAACGGGAATCCCTTGGTAGCACGTGCTGCGCACTTTCTCAAGTTTCACAGTGGTGGAGCTGTTTCTGCTTACTAGGCGGAACGCCTCGCGCGGTGCGGCGCTACATTCGGTAGAGCGTGCCGGGCTGCCGACGCATGGTCGGGCACGCCGCGTGCGAGTGGATGGGGGGGGGGGGGGGTGTCTTCCAGACCTGGGTTGGGCGGAGATACCCGAAAAAAGTATTCCGGAATATAGATATCGAAATACACGGTTTGGAATCCTAAAATAAAGATACTGAGATACATTTGTAGTTGACGTAGCGGGATATTTCAGAGGTACTTTTGCAAAAAGATCAAAAAAGTATTCCACAGTACAGATACAGCAATACTGATACTTAAATACTTTTTTCTGTGTCGGGGATGTTCATACTCCGTAAATACATTCATTAAGTGCAGCATAGTATTTAAAATGTTGCTGTGCATTGGAACTTGCAATTTATTCATTACTTTATCACAGTACTCTGAGTTCCATTAGGGCATTACAAAGGAGGCTTACACTGTACATAATTGTTAATAACGAAATAAGTGCAGACATCAGTTACAATAAAAAATTATACTGTATTACAGCAAGAGTAACATACATTGTACACGGAAATCGACATATTTGGCAGTAGCAGTATTACCTATGCTAGAAACAGGATACCTCAAGCGAAGCGCTGGAATCACTAACGAACGAATTGAGAAATACAGTAGACTCCCTTTAAGACGAACTCGAGGGCACCATGACAATTTGTTCTTCTTATCAGAAGTTCGTCTTATCAGAGGTGCCTCCAAGATTGGATTGGCCACGTGCCCAGGTGGATCCAAACACCTTATTTCAAGAAGTCAATCAAGTAGACTTGCAATTGGGAAAAAATTACAAATGAAACCATATTTTCTACCCAACTTGGAAACTGTCTTCAAGCACTGGCAAGCAGCCATAAATAACATTTCATCTAATGATTTTAAGTATCCTCCAGTATGTCCATGCTGCTGGGAAAGGTTGTTTATTAGAGAACTTAAGCAGGCACAAGCTACCTCCCATTTTCTTTGAAAGCACTTCAAGCACTTCTTCAGTGAGCATGTCAGTTGTGCTGCCAGTCAATGTGTTAGGCATTGTGGTGCATCTTTGAGGATACTCATGTACACATTCATATCTGCAAGGATACCTTTACTGCCTGGACTATAATAGGCCTGTCTTTCTTTAGAGCAGTCTTCATGCACTTGCCCCAGAAGGTGCTGATAAGCCAAAAGGTCTAATGTGTACACTTTGTTGTGGATAAAAAGCAGCATTCACTTTTTTATACCCCCCCCCCCCTTTTCTTGCCCCTTTGTAGGAGCCCAGGTCCTCCCTTTTTGTTTTGTTCTGCGTTGCTTTACCACTGCTCTACTAGTTGGGGGCAGGGGGGGGGGCAACTTTATTAAAGCACCCAGAGTCTCTGTGTAAGCCCTCTTGGATTCTTTTTGCCTTGTGTTCCTTTGTACTCTCCTGTAGGTACTGAGCAGAAAGTGGGGAGACAGGCAAAAGGGCCCACGAAGGCAGGGTGCCCCCTAGCATTGGGGTCCCCCAACAATAAAACTCTGTAGTTTTATTGCTGGCACCCTAGTGGCTTTGATTACTTAGTCTTTGGTTCTTTTTGTACTCTCTTGGTGGGGAGACAACAAAAGGAACACAGGTATCCAGCCCTTGGGACCCCCTGCAATAAACTATAAGCAGCTGTCCACAGCACTCTGAAAGTTCCTCTTAACAGAAAGTTACCTGTGAGGGGGTTCGTCTTAAGAGGTTTTCTTTTGCATTGAGTCTATGGGAAACCAAACAAACATACCTATGTTGTTCGTTATATCCGAGAATTCGTTATAACCGGGTTCGTTATAACGGGAGTTCACTGTAGTATACTTTTTCTTAACAAAGATCTGTATTGTTGAAAAGTGTGGCGTGTTAATTACACTTAAGCAGCAGGAGCTTCTCAAACAGGCCGTCATCTAGACATCATCGGCACCAAATTTCCGCGTGGAAACACGCCATTGGAAACACGTCTCAGCTCATTCCCGGAAAAAAAAAGAAGTAACGAGATACCCCTGTTCTACATAGTATCGCGATACGGGCAATATATTGTAAATCTATTTCACTACCGAGACACAAATACATTTTTCAAGTGTATCTCTATATAGATACTCAATAGTATCTCTGAAATACTATCGCGATTGCGTCGTACCAGTTGGTACAGCATGCCGTCCTCATCGGAACAACGAACAGTCGAATCGGTATGTATATTGCCCAATAACCCACAGTATAGCTTGGAAGCCATCGAAACGCGATGCTGTCTCATTTCTCGACTATCGCGGCAGCTGGTAAACCGTTAGGACCAGTTGTTCGTGCGGTCCGCGACGCAAACCAGGAGTGAAACAATGAATGGACTCGTAGTCAATGAGTACGCTCCATTTCTTGGACGGTTCATCAGAAATCGTCCCAAGTGCCCAAAGAACGGCGGCAAGTACCGCGGCAGCTCATGTAGCTTGGTGACACACAGTGATACCTACAGTGCTATCTCGCAGGAAAGAGCACCTGCTCTGCAGACGCGTCAACCTTGGTTGAATCATCTGTTACGATTAGTTATGTTTATGTACAGCCTGTGCGAACACAGGCTGTACAGGAGGTCGCAGTTTGCCATAGCGTACGAATCATCAATCGGGCTAGTGCACTTCAATAACAGCTATATTTCACGAACAGTATTCTACGCCAATCGCAGAGGAGGCCAGGATCCGAATATTTCTTAGTAAATGCTCGCAAGTGCAACCGTCTCAGATATGTCCGAAGAGGGAGGCCTTTTGACGTCACACCGACGAAGCAAAGAACCCCAGATAACGAAAATTTCCGGAGCCCTCCACTACAGCGTGCCTCATAATCATATCGTAATGCTGGCACGTAAAAGCTCTATTATTATTATTATTATTATTATTGAGAAAAATACTAAAAAATTAACACCATCTTCCCAAAGGGAACCCTGATGGGATGCGAAGCCGCAGCGTTGCGCACGGGTGGCGTCACGGGTTGAACGGCGCTAAACGCGGATGCTTCGCATCCCATCAGGGTTCCCTTTGGGAAGATGGTGTTAATGTTTTGTCGGTCGCGGCAGCGGAGCGAGCGGCGGTAGAGGCAGGTGTTGCGGGCGAACGGACGAGGCGGCAGCTGCGGGGAGCGCGCGGCAGGTGAGGGAGAGAGTGACGTCAGCGCGCACTGCGAGGGGAGCGTGACGTCAACGCGCAGCTGCGGCGTGACCTACTTGGCACCGCTCCAACACCTGCGGCGAGGGGAGCGCGTTGCCCTCGCCCTCGCCGTACGGACGCACAAAGGGCGTTACACAGGCTAGTCAAAGAGCTGCTTCGCATCTAATATATATGTATGTACCATATTGTCCAGTGCAGGACTAATCACGAATGCGTTCACGTTCTTAAAGGGCATCTTCGGAGATTTTTCAACGTCCACCGATCTTAATGACGTTTTCCCTCGGCACTGTAATGCCAAACCAGGCCGTTGTAAGTCATTTAGTTTTCATGGAAATGAATATTAAATATTTTAACTTATTTTTGTGCAGGCCACCCTGTGTTCTTGACATCATTGCTTGCCTACCCGAGCCTGCCGGTCAAAAGCAAAATGGCGATACTTGAGCGCTGAAATTGTCGCTGGCAAGTTCAGAAAAACTGGCATAACTCAATACATCATCGAATACTTCACCACCGTCATTTTTATGGCACCAGCTCCATAGTTCTGATGTCGGGGAGGCTGTGACGTCATCGCATACGCTGCACGAAGCGTCTGCCCGTTTCGGTTTCGCTTTGAGCACGCATTTCAGTCGGTTATTTAAAATTATTGTTGTGTTTCTGAGCAAACTGAACCATCCTGGCTGCTACAGGACTATCAGTACCATTGGAAAACATCGATATCAGAACATGGTGAAAATACCGCCGGAGTTTCCTTTTGAGTAACACGCCGTCACTGTTCCTTCAAACGGGGCAAAAAAGGGCATGTTTCTGCATCCGTGTTGAATTAACAAATTTCTCGTGAAACGAGGGAAGTGTCCGACGCGGTGGTACACTGCCCCAGTTGCGCGGCGGCCTGCCCGATGGCCCAGGGATCGATCACGGCAGCGGCGGTCGAATTTTCGATGGAGGTGAAAAATTCTGCAGGCCTGTGTGCTGGGTTCACGTTAAGAAGCTCCCGGTGTTCAAAACTTATGCAGCCCTCCGCTGCGAAGTGTCTCAGTATGTTATCGTGATTTTGGTACGTAAAGTTGCAGTAACTAATACCACTAAACTGAAGATGTGGTACGAGTGTTAATGCGGAAAGGGCAACAATGAGTCCAGAAGTTTTCCAATCAAAAATAATTGCTGTCTTTCGGGCGCACTTGACGCGCAAAGTTTGCAGCCTATCGATTAGCCCGCAAGGCAGGTTCTGTTATGTTGCCGCTCATAAGGCGATTGTGCAGAAGGGACTACGTAGCACCGTACGCTATACAAAGCTTCTTTCTCGGCTCTCTCTCTGCATGGTCTTGGACAGCAATTATCAATGGAAAGCAAACTGCTCCCATTGAGCGGCTGGTCTCCCACGCTGGCCCCCAGGGGTTCCTGGTACGAGACCCTTCCCTTTCGCTGAACGTCGCTCGGGGGGGGTCGCGGCTGCGCGACCGTACCTGTCCCCTCAGTGGCCGTTTCGGGGAAGAGCAGCTCGGACGCGTAGGAGGACAATGCATGAGAAGTGCGCCCTCGCTTGAAGCGACAATGCGCTTGGCCCAACCAATAGACCTGTCCTGGGGTACGTCACGAAAGGGCCGTGACGTCAGCCACGTGACCCTAGCGCGCACGTGCGAACGGACTGGTTGGCAAAACATTGCAGCCTTCGGCGTGGTTGCATGTTGGCGTACGGGTGAACCGAGTTCGTACTCGTTTGTTTTGTGCGCGTGCACATGGCCGCTTTGACATGGTGGTTAGCTTTTGCGATGGAGGATATGCCAAACGCGCGATAAAAGGCAGCGGCATCGGGTCCTTGTTTTTTTCCCTCGATTTCCGAAGTCCAAAATACACAGTGATGGAAAGCCTCGGTGCGAGCTGTGCGCAGTGTAAAACAGCAGCCGTCGGACAGCAAGATGATTTTTGGATTACATTTCATCGCTGGTAGGTGCTAGCCTGTTACCTAGAGCTCCTAGGCGTTTTGTTATTTGTGCTTCCGCAGCATTTGTGAGCATGTATATTTTATCAACTCGGGTGCCCCGTCTCGATTTTCTGAGCTCCCGGAGTGGGTAGCTAACGTGTTTGCTAAGAGGACTACCCTTGAAACACAAAGAAAAAAGTGTGAGCGTTTTGAACGCGCTTTGAAACGGAAGCATTCCTTCAGTAAGCGGTAGTTCCGAATGCTGTGCAGATTTTCTCATTTCGCGCTCACTTCGCTGTAACTTGCGTCGGGCTAGCACTCCAAAGGAAAATTTTGTTTGTGTTTTCGGACGCCATAGCAGTACCAGTCTCGCCTGTTTTCGACCGTATAAAAGTTTAGTTCCTGAACAGAAAGAACGGAAGGAAATGCACATGAGCGCTACAACTCAATCGGCCATGCAAATACAGTGCGCAGTGTGGACGCTGCCTGCAGCTCGTAAGGCATGGCGGTGGTTCTCCGCGATGGTGTTTGCTTTGAAAAACATGCATTCCATGCCTGGTTGGCAAAAGTCGCAGTGTTCGGCGTGGTTCCATGCTGCTGTACGGATGGACCGTGTGCGTACTGGTTTTTGTGCGCGTTACCTGGCCTCTTTGACACGGTGGTTAGCTTTTGCGCTGTAGGATGTGCCAAATGCGCAACAAAATTAAGGCAGCGCATCGTAACATTTTTTTTTCTGGATTTCCGAATGACAGCAGTAGACGGAAAGCGTTGGTGCCCCAGTTCGAGACAAGCACTAGATGCACGTCGCCTTTCACTAAGCCGTACGCTTTGAGCGATCAGTAACGCTCCATGGCCTCTGCATTGTACGGGCCAGGCATGCTCGCAAGGTACACACACAGCTGAACCTTTGGTCAAGCTTTTAAGGTCATTCTTCCATTCCGAAATGGTGCAGGGGTATAGATACTGCATTCCACGAACTTGCAGCTTCTTTTCGACAAACCGCCAGCGCGCAACCTCGGGAAGGGACAGTACCATCGCGTGCAAAGCCCGAGCAAACTGCTGGAGCCGCCGGAGCTTTTTGCCAACCACTGCGAAACTGGTCCGCCGCGATGTCGATGGCGATGCTCTGCGTGACGTCACATTGTTGACAAACAGGGACAGGTCTATTCTTTAACGACCGGCATGCGCTCTCGGCGCGCCGACTGGAACGAAGGGGTGAGTCGCAGCAGTGTCCGAACTGCGGGAAAGGCGAAGACACGCTGTGTTTCCTGGAACGACAGGGTTCGACTGGATGAGCGTGGGAGATGGCCCGAATGCCGCAGGGCTGCTACGATACCGATATTTCGATTGTGAGAATATCTGAGAGCGTGGGATAAGGAGAGGGCGAGCCATGATGGGAAAGAATGCCAAAATGCCTGTTTAAACTGCAAAGACGCTGCTGTCGGGATTAGCGACAGCCCACTAGGGAGTGGCTTAATCTGAGGATAAACAGATTGGATGACAGAAGGTTGAGGCGGACCAGCAGTGGCCACCTCCCCTCTTTCTTTGTTACCGTAAGGTACTAAAGACTGGACGGGATTCGTTTCCCTTCAGTCTAGGCTGTAATCACTTAACTGATCGATAAGTAAGACTCCGTACGATGCAACTTCTGTCTGGGCCGTAACCACTCGGTGGTCGAACAGTGAGACTAAGTTCGTTGTATGTAGTAACAGTGTTCTAGGCTCTAACTTAAGAAAAGTTAAGTAGAAGAGTAAGACGCTGTTGATGTCTGTGTTATCATCAGTGTGCTTCGGCAAGATGTACATATGACTGTAAATATTTGCTGCAATATACCTTCAAGTTCATTACCTCCAACCTGCCTCCTGCTTCATCGACGTCGATCATCTCCTTGACGGGACTTCAATCCACATCAAGGAGAAAACGAACAAGAAAAACATAACTGGCGCAGTCGGACAGGGATCGGCGAGCTCTACAGCATCATACACTGGACCAGTGCCGAGGAGACCGAGGGGCAAGGCATCCGTCAGCCACCAGCAGCAACGTCGAGACGATCCCACAGCAGCCAACTCCGGCACCGTGGAAGAGATCCAGGAACGACAGTGCATACAGGAAGGGGTGAGCAGGATTTCTTGCGTTTTTCTCTAGTTGGCATGGCAGTTTATGTGTAGAGCACATGGTGAGAACACGCGGGGGTGCTGAAACAATGGAGTCTAATGGAGATGAAGGTGCGAGTGCGGTAGCAATGGATCGGAATCGAGAGCCATCAAATCATGGTATTCTAAATTCTGATCAGTCAAATGAGGCGAGAGTGCCTACTCAGAGGCAAGAATCGATGCAGCTGGCATCTCAGGTTTTGCCGAATTCAAGTGAAACGAGAACGCTCGAACTTGAAATTCAAAAGGCTCAATCTCCAGATTGAGTACGAAAAGCTATTGCAAACTAGAATGAACGCGGAACGTCTCAATGGCACGTTGTCCAACTCTGGGTCGGAGACGGGCGATCGGGGGCGACGGTGTTTCGATTCTGTCCAGCAATGTGCAAAAGTGCTGAAAGGGTTCCGCCTGCCGAGTGACGCGGATGTGCCATTATGGTTTGAGGTAGTAGAAAAACTATTTGCTACTTACCAAGTACCGTATGAGAGTCGCGTGCATTTGGTTATACCAGCACTAACTGAACGAGTTCGTTACTTACTGCGTAACCTCAACTCCGAAGAGAGTGCAGATTACGAGGCAGTTAAAGCAGCAGTACTGACGGAACTGAAGCTTTCTCCGGCAGAGTATCTGCAGAGGTTCGAAACAGCGGTAAAGCGGAAGGAAGAGACGTGGGCGCAGTTCGCGTCCCGCGTGAAAACTTATTTCTCCTACTACCTCCAAGTGAGAGAGGCCGACACGGTAGAAGTGATGGCAGAACTCATGGTTGCTGATCGCATAAAATCGGGCCTTAGCACGGAGGGTCTTGAGTATGTGAGACTAAGAGAAGGCGAGGGATGGCTTAGGCCAACTGAGATCGCTAAAGTGCTGCAAACTTTCGAACAAGCGAAAGGAAAAGGGCGTGCTTCAAAGCAACCAACTGTAGAAATGGGGCAGAAGCCGGCGACACGAGTAGAGAAAGGGGCTCTGAAGTGCCACTTATGTCACGGCTCAGGCCATTTCGCTAAAGAGTGCCCGAAGTCTAGTGATAAGGAGAGCAACCCGAAGAAGGCTACCGAGCCAAAGCGGAAGGTCCAAAAGGTAACGTTATCCCACGAGACGGAAACTGAAATACCTGATGGAGTACTTAGCGCAAAGGTGAAGTCTCTAAAACACGAGGGTGAAGGCACAAATAAACTGCAGTTAATTCCCGTATCATGTGCAGGTATATCCGCAGATGCAATTTTGGATACAGGGAGTGAAATAACTGTCTTTCGGGAGAGTCTGCTTCCGAGAAGTTTAGTAGAGCCGTCTGGCAAGGTGAGATTGGTGTCTGCTTTTGGTAAAACTATCGAGGCAAGGCTAGCTACGTTGCCGGTCAAATTAAATAGCCCGCGAGAGGTTACGGAGCCTCAGAGCGTCGACCTACTCTGCGCGTTAACTGATGAGCTCGTCGAGGGCACAGATTGTTTGTTGACCGAGGAAGATTGGAAACTTTTGTCGAAGGCCAGCAGCCCTCTGGCACCCTGTCGAGCACCGGCCGAGCCTGCTCCCGAGGCAGAACAAGCAGTAGAGAAACCAAAGGTCGTGGCATGCAACGTTACTTTGGAGAAGAAAGACGTTTCCGGCGAAGATGCGCAAATTGATGAAGAAAGGGAGGCATCATTAGGCCAGAGAGAAAGCCCCGCTAAGTATTTACAGCAACTTAAGGAGCAGCTCGAGACGGCCGCTAATATTGCTGAGCTAACTAGTGCAACTCATCAGGAGAGTTACGCCAGTGCCTATAATCGCAGCACCAGGCTCAAAGCTTTTAACGTTGGCGACCAGGTTGTGGTTTTCGACAATGATCGGAATTGTAAGATGTCACCTAAATGGCTAGGCCCATTCACAGTGGTTGGACGTGAGCGCGAACACTCTTACCGCGTTGAAACATCTGAGGGAAAGGTGAAAAGTGTCCACGCCAACAACATTCGACCTTACTATACAAGGGTCAGTCATATTGGGGTAGTCTTCGATGAGGACCATGATTTTGGGGAGGTGGAATATGCTCCACAACCAACCACTATAAAGCGGGAAGAGCTAGTGCTAACGAGCGAGAAGGTTGCTCACCTTGATGCTGACGCGCAGGCGGAAATACAGGCGGTGTTCCAAAGACATTGCACACTCTTTGACGGCACCCCGGGTATAGCGAAGGTAGACGAACATAGGATAGAAATAGAACCGGGCCACCAGCCAAAAAAGGTGTTTCCTTATCGGGTGCCGGAACTATTAAAGAAGGAAGTCAGCCGGCAAGTTGACGAACTTTTGACTTGGAAGTTGATCTACCCCACGGAGAGTGAGTTTGCACACCCGGTAGTATGCGTCGGAAAAAAGGATGGGACTATCCGCATGTGTGTGGACTACAGGGCGTTAAATGCCGTCACCAAAGCGGATGCGTTCCCTATGATGAATCCTCAGGAATTGATTTTCCGAGTAGGCAGAGCGCAGTTCATTACGGTAGTGGACCTTAGGCGCGGGTACTGGCAGGTACCGATGGAAGAGAAGAGTCAGAAATTCACCGCGTTTGTAACGCACGAGGGTCAGTACGCATGGAAAGTGATGCCTTTCGGGCTAAAAAATTCCGCGGCAACCTTTCAAAGAATGGTGAATAAACTCTTGTCGCAACATCAAATGTATGCCACGGCATACCTTGATGATATTGCTATTTTTTCTAGCACTTGGGAGGAGCACTTAAAGCATCTCGACATTATTCTTAAGGTCTTAGAGAAGGCGGGACTGAAAGCCAGTCCGGAGAAGTGTCAGATTGCGCGATCCCATATACATTACCTGGGGCATATTGTCGGTTCAGGGACACACGCACCAGACCCTGAAAAAATAGCAGCGATTAAGAACCTGGTACCACCGCGCACCAAAAAGGAACTACGCAGCCTGTTAGGACTGTGCGGTTACTATCGCGAGTACGTCCGAGGATATGCAGAGGTGACGAGCCCGCTCACGCTGTTAACAAAGAAAGCGGTACCTAATAAGATACCCTGGCCGGAGGAAGCTCAGGCAGCATTTGAGATGCTCAAACAATCTTTGTGCGAGGCCGTGGCGCTAAACACCCCAGAGCCATCTCAGCCCTATTGGCTTTTCACAGACGCCTCAGCTACGGCGGCGGGAGCATGTTTGGCGCAAATGTCAGCCGATGGGGAAGAGAGGCCTATCGCCTTTGCAAGCCACCGCTTCTCACCGACCCAGATGCGTTGGTCGACAATTGAGAGGGAAGCGTTCGCAATAATATGGGCCTTAAAGAAGTTTGACTACTGGCTTTTCGGTGCCATAGTAAACGTCGTTTCCGACCACAATCCGCTGTCGTACCTTACAACTTCTACTCCGCACGGGGCGAAATTGACAAGATGGGCGCTGGCTTTACAGCGATATCATGTCTCGGTACAACATCGGAAGGGTATATGTAACGGGAATGCGGATGCATTATCGAGGCTCCAGAATAGTTTAGTGGAAGCCATCAGAATAACAGTGCCATGCCAACTGAGGGGGGAACGTGAATGTTCCTGCCCACTCGCTGCTGTATATTGTGGACTGTGTGATTGACAATCCAAGAAACAGACACTAGTGATCTTACTGCTTGAAGCAGCAATGGTGTGCTTGATCGTTTAGCATGTATTTGTTTTCGTTTCTTGTATTCTCCTGTCGTGTTGTCTCGCAATTGTGTTTGATGTTTGTGTATGCTGTTGTATGCTTAGAAAGTCCAGTGACCTAATCGCGGCAGTGATTTATCGTACCACTGAGCGTAGAACAGCCCAGCGTACTCTTAAGGGGGGACGTGTTATGTTGCCGCTCATAAGGCGATCGTGCAGAAGGGACTACGTAGCACCGTACGCTATACAAAGCTTCTTTCTCGGCTCTCTCTCTGCATGGTCTTGGACAGCAATTATCAATGGAAAGCAAACTGCTCCCATTGAGCGGCTGGTCTCCCACGCTGGCCCCCAGGGGTTCCTGGTACGAGACCCTTCCCTTTCGCTGAACGTCGCTCGGGGGGGTCGCGGCTGCGCGACCGTACCTGTCCCCTCAGTGGCCGTTTCGGGGAAGAGCAGCTCGGACGCGTAGGAGGACAATGCATGAGAAGTGCGCCCTCGCTTGAAGCGACAATGCGCTTGGCCCAACCAATTCTTTAACGACCGGCATGCGCTCTCGGCGCGCCGACTGGAACGAAGGGGTTGAGTCGCAGCAGTGTCCGAACTGCGGGAAAGGCGAAGACACGCTGTGTTTCCTGGAACGACAGGGTTCGACTGGATGAGCGTGGGAGATGGCCCGAATGCCGCAGGGCTGCTACGATACCGATATTTCGATTGTGAGAATATCTGAGAGCGTGGGATAAGGAGAGGGAGAGCCATGATGGGAAAGAATGCCAAAATGCCTGTTTAAACTGCAAAGACGCTGCTGTCGGGATTAGCGACAGCCCACTAGGGAGTGGCTTAATCTGAGGATAAACAGATTGGATGACAGAAGGTTGAGGCGGACCAGCAGTGGCCACCTCCCCTCTTTCTTTGTTACCGTAAGGTACTAAAGACTGGACGGGATTCGTTTCCCTTCAGTCTAGGCTGTAATCACTTAACTGATCGATCAGTAAGACTCCGTACGATGCAACTTCTGTCTGGGCCGTAACCACTCGGTGGTCGAACAGTGAGACTAAGTTCGTTGTATGTAGTAACAGTGTTCTAGGCTCTAACTTAAGAAAAGTTAAGTAGAAGAGTAAGACGCTGTTGATGTCTGTGTTATCATCAGTGTGCTTCGGCAAGATGTACATATGACTGTAAATATTTGCTGCAATATACCTTCAAGTTCATTACCTCCAACCTGCCTCCTGCTTCATCGACGTCGATCATCTCCTTGACGGGACTTCAATCCACATCAAGGAGAAAACGAACAAGAAAAACATAACTGGTTCCTTCACTTGAGCGCAAGTGTTTAGGAAACCGAGTTGCAGGCAATCAATCAAGAGAAAGCGGCAATTTTGAAAATATGAAAACGCAAACCTGTTTTTCGATAATTGCTTTTTACAATCAGTCTGCTTGAAAGTCAAATAAACTAAGCGTTCTAATCGAAGCTCACGTACGCCTCACGTACGTGCAGACAAGGTGCACGTACGCACATAAAGTAGTTCTCGCAAATAAACGCCAGAATAAGGTGGTTATTTTATGCAGAACGGCTACTAGAGTAACATCGTTGATATACCCAAGAAAATAAGTGTAAGCAACACACGTATGATGTGTTATTTATTTATTTATTTATTTATTTATTTATTTACGTCGGTGTCTGCCAACGGCCTCAGAGCATTGCTGAAAGGTCACTGGTGCTACAACAGCGTCGAATAAAATATATCCGCCGGATGTCATTTCCATAATGAGGCTCCGCACAAGGCAAGATTTGGTACAAGAAATTTAAGAAATGACAATACCTACTACACCCGTTCACACCAAGCACTCTGCGCTTCAACTTTACTCCCAGGTTCCATTAAAGACATCCACGTGATATCAGTAGCATGTGCAACCAGCGCAGTTACACGTTTGCGATGCCGTGTTGATGTGCAATCTAGGACGTATGAGAGGGAATATAAGCGGCCCTTAAAGGCCTGACCACATCCACGCGATGTTCCAATGACAGTGACAAGCGACGCGATAGGCAGCCGATGTCGCACTAACTCATCGCGGGCAGGATGCAGCCACATCTAGGCGAGGCGACAAGGCAAAAAAAGGATGATACTGGTGGCACCATACATCATTGCCTCCGAGTTTTGGCGCACTAGCAGTCCCCGCATGCGCCACTTCCGGAGGCCATGGCCATATTTATGTCGTTGTACCAATAAGAGTCGTACACCGGTGAAAAATATTGGAAACGTACCGAGAGGCCAACGGTTCTCACCTTATGTCGTTAGTTCTAGAACAAATACGCCGTCACTGCCAGCAAAAACAAATGCCATGCTGCTAGTGGGAAACACCTCACGTAGCGCCATCTGGTGTCTACGAATGAACCCACTTTCGAGGCTCACGGTAGCGAGTTAGGCTTAGCAGTGTTAAAAATCGGTAAGTTTCCTCAACTATGACGGGAAAACATCGCAACCACTCCGTCCACTTTAGTACATGAGATAAAGTGAAGGTTCATTTTAAGCTTTGTTTTTTGCCGTAGGTAAGAATAGCAAGCCAATAGTGCGAAGCAGAAGTGAAGCGGGCGCTTTCGTTGCCGTCATGTTGTTACAAGATCACTCGGAGACAAGCGCTCTTTTCTAGCTTGCCAGATGTAGCGACAACGTCAAGCGTTGGTGACGAATGGTCCTCCGCGACTGCGAAACCGGTCGCTTGCCGCTTCGCGGTCGCTCGAAAATCGCGTGCTTGCGGTGGGCCTTTAGGATCTTCTAAGCGAGATGCGGCGCAGAGGATGGTGTGGCTTCAATGAATTAGCGGAGCTCATTTCAACCTAACGCAACGGCTACGGCCACACGTCACGAACTGGTGACTGTACGTAAGCAAAAGGGAAACAGGTCGGTGGCACTTAGAGCGCAAAGCTGGCTTATCGGAGCGATCAGACTTATGGGAGCGGATGAACCAACGCGTGGTCGGCGTGGCTCAGCGTCTCACCGCTAATTATTAAAGAGAGAGAGAGAACACTTTATTGATGAACCGGAGATGTTAGCCTGGTTAATGGCCTGGCAATTATTAAAGCCACCGAAGCACAAGTGTACACTAAGATGTCTTCTCGTGACCTTTCGGCGAAGAGGTATAGCGTAACGTGAAATAACCTACCCTTCCACTCGCGTCACGATGCAAAAAGCGAAGCTTGTTCTTGTGCGTATACGCCCATCCCTTTACCCTGCCTTCACCTTCGACTATCCCCCATCTCTTTAGCGCACCTTAACGGTTAACTTTTTCTTTACACTTATGGTTTATTGCGCCTATATACCTTTCCAATAGAGCCCTCCTGGGCGCCGCCATGAAATGCCGCTAGCGACGTCTAGCGGCGGCGCCATCTTGGGCTGTTTGCTCGCCGGGCTCTCCGTGCGGGCGCGTGCATTCGTTGTGTGTGTTTCAGCAAGATCTTGCTTTCGCTGTTTGTAAACATCGCGGAGTCGTTAGGTAGGTTAATTTGTGAGTATGTGGGATCTGACTGATAGCAGGACAGTTGTTATCGGCATTGTTTTGCGTCTTATTGCGCGGGCAGAAGCGGGATCAACGGGGCCGGTTGGTAGCAGTAAAACTGGGAAACCGGGGACATTGTCGCCTCTTTGTTTGAGTTACTGTTGTAAGATGACTCGTATCATAATAAATATACTGTTGCTTTTGCTAACAATGGTGCCACTCATTAAGGCGAAAGCCCTACTGTCTCAATTAGAGTAACCTTAATGTTTCAGTCACCTAAAATGAGAGTGGTTCCAAAATTATGGAAAATTATCACAAGAAACAATGCCTTGAGAAATAAATGACTAATCACGTAACGCGATATATCAAAGGAACCCTTGATTTAACGCAGACATGACTCGGGCATAATCAGCATGATAGCCAGGCTTTAAGTCATGCTCATGACTATAACTATGAAAGTGAGCATGTGCACCGTGATAATTACCAAATCACGATTAAAGAATGACCTGATTTTACAAAGCATGTTATTAATGAGACATAATACAAGGAAAAGCTTGAAACTGTAAGAAGGCGGTCGAGATGGGTGTCAAACGAAAGGTGAATCTCGAAGGATGTGATATTGGTCATAGTCACGTTCATGATATGACATGATGTTCTCATGTCATGCTATGACATGAGCATGACTCTGGAAACACAATACTATTGGAAGGGGATCGATATGGGTGTCAAACAAAAGGTGCATGTCGAAGAATGTAATATTGGTCATAGTCACGTTCATGACAAGACATGGTGTGCTCAGGTCATGCTATGACATGAGCATGACTCTGCAAACATGAGACCACTGGAAGGGGATCGATATGGGTGTCAAACAAAAGGTGCATGTCGAAGAATGTATTATTGGTCAAAGTCACGTTCATGACATGACATAATGTGCTCAGGTCATGCTATGACATGAACATGACTCTGCAAACATAAGACCGCTGGAAGGGGATCGATATGGGTGTCAAACAAAAGGTGCATGTCGAAGAATGTAATATCGGTCATAGTCACGTTCATGACATGACATGGTGTGCTCATGTCATGAGCATGACTCTGCAAAAACAAATGTAAAGGAAGGAGGTCAAGATGGGTGTCAAATGAAAGATACAGGTCCAGAGACGCGAGTTAGTCACGTTCATGACATGAAATACATATGACACGAGCATGACGAAGCAAAAAGCAACGGGAAGGGGTCAAGATCGGTTCCCAACGAAAGATATAGATCGAGAGAGGCGATACGAGTTAGTCATGTTCATGACACGAGATACGTAATATGACATGAGCATGACAGAGCGAAAATTAACGGAAGGGGGTGAAGATGGGGGTCAAAGGAAAAGTAAACCTCGAGGGATGTGACGTACGATATACTATAATCATGTTCATGACATCGCTTACATGAAATGACATGAGCATCATTATGCAAAAGGGGGTTTGATACCGGTTGTAAAACGAAAGGCACAGGAGAAGATGTGATATGAGTTATAGTCATTTTAATGACACGACATGGTCATGGCACGACATGATTATGACTCGACATGAGAGCTTTAAGGGGATTGAAATGGGTGTCAAACTACAATTCGAGGGATGTGATATTTTATAATCATGTTCATGACACGACATGATCGTGGCTCGATATGGTCATTACTCAACATAACGACAAAACTCAATAAGTAGTGCAACGGCGTTCGGACACTGCTAACAAAACAAGTAAACTTTAACAAGGTGTGATAGTCAGTCAGTAAATGATACAGTATATCTGTGTGCATAACAACGTAATAATGTTGTGGCATGATGTATAAGCCATGGCATATGTGCGGCATCTACTCAATTAAAACCAGCGCTAGATAGCTACTCTTGGCTAGAATTCCTTCAACTGTCGGCTATTGCGTGCTGACTTTCTCTTTAATGAATAACGTTGGCTAATACTTACAGTTACATCGCTGGCATCTTGGCATAATATTGGCTCCCACGGTGCGTGAGACCTGGATTTTTTTTCTAATCGGGTTTCTCATTTATCGCACTCATGGTCAAGAAGCAATCATTCGGCTCCGTTCTCGCAGCCTAGTTCATTATCGACTTCTGTCGAGCTCTACACTTTTTTTTTCTTTTGAAGGAAGCGTCCGCGTCACATACCCACCTGGTTTGCACTGCACAGGCCGGAGGCATACATCAGCAAGGACAAGAGCAACAAAAGAAGGAAAAGAAAAAGGAATGTCCGTACCAAAACCCCTTGCTTTGGTAGTACCGTGAAACGCGTTTAGCTCTCATGGTTGAAGCTAATCAAGTAGTGAGAGAATGAAAGAAGAAATCTGGGACATTCGCACCATATTCTAAGAACGGCACTGACTAGGGTTGATGGTGTGTTGGCGACATTAGCGTTAGACCACATGGGAACATGAGCGGTGCGGCGTCTTGGCACGAGTACGTCAGTGAGTGCGCAGCCGCACTGCTCCTGCGCAACGTTGTGCTTGGTGCACAGCTGTTTACGTGCAGCGTTTCTTCTGGTTGTACGTGCAACCGTAGACTGTTCTTAAAGAACATTTTAAATCGTTCTAGTAAGCGAAAAACAGCGCGCGCACCGTGCAAACACGGCAAAACGTATGGGCGGCTCGGCGCAACAAACAGCCCAACGAAGGGGGGCGTGGCGCGGAGAGCCGTAGCAGACGACAAAAACAGGTTCCTGCTCGCCGGTGCGAGAGTGCCGATGGAAAGGTGTATAGCCACTGTTCTCTGGTGGCTATGGATCTCGGCCGCCGATCCGAAGGTTGCGGGAACGAATCCATGTAGCGGCTGCTGCAATTCGATGGAAGAGAAATGTTGAGGCCCGTGTACTTATGTGCGTTGTCAGTGCACGTTAAAGAACCACAGGCGGTCAAAATTTACGGAGCGCTCCACTACGGCCTTTCTCTCCTTTTATCTCTCATTCCTTTTCCCCTACCCCCACGGACGCTTAACCATGCTACCGAAATGGTCTGCAGAAATCAGTTTCCTTTCCTTAACCGAACCACTATCAGCCATACTCGGCATGTTCTTTGACAGAACGCACGACGCGTCATATTCCCGTCCGGTTGTCGCCACACCTGTGAGAAGCGGAACCCTCTGCTGAGGCACCACGTGCGCTGTTTCCCTAACATATTTTTCTCGGGTTTTACGTCTCAAAACCACGACATGAGTATGAAAGACGCCGTAGTGCAAGGCTCCGGAAATTTCGACCACTTGTCGTTCTTTTAACGTGCACTGACGTTGCACAGTAGACGCACGTCTGAAATGTCGCCTCCATCGAAATGCAGCTGCCGTGGCCGCCGTTCGGTTCCGCGAACAACGCCAGTCCAGTGCTACAGCCACTATACCACCGCGGGCGTCGCGTTCTTTCCTTCTTCGCGGCCAAGAGACGAGACTGATTCGCCCTGCTGCATTACGTGAGCGTCCAGCTGCGATAAGTATTCGAAGCGCAATAGAAGTGCGTGCGCACTACTTTTATGATGATGATGGTGACGATGATGCTTTTTTTTTTGCAAACCGTACTCTCATACGGAAGTGTCCCCGTACGACTTCACTTGAAAAGAGTTTCACAAAAAAACACGAGACTAAAAGCGCGTCTGACGTTTCGGGGTTTCGTGCGAACAGCGTCGCTATTTTGTGACAACGCAGGAGGGAGCTACGTTCGACAGAAGAGACAGAGAACGCCGGGGCAGGCGAGAGGAAATGGTGGTAGTTTTGTTTTTTTCGGTATCTTCATGTTAGTCAACCGTCGAGGCCTATAGGCCACAGAAACCAAAAACCTAAGTAGAGCAAGCAATGACTTTCGCGACACTCTTGAAGTATCGTGACGTCAAGAGCTTTGTGCTAAAGATGGGTGGGTGTCAATTTTCTCTTAGATACCATGCGAACTTTACGTGTTTCCACTGTCTGCCTTTTGTAGGTCGCATCATGTTTCAAACGAAACTTTGGTTTAGCGATCTTTCATAACGCTACTTGCTCACAAATATGCTCACGCGTGAAGTATTTTACTTCTGACGTACAAGTACTCCTGGTATAGAAGTTGCAGTAAAAACATCAGTGTGCTCCCACACACTAAAGATTAAAGGTACGATACTGCACATATTACCTTACACAACGGCGAAGAAAACTTTAGTGGTGTACATTGAGTATCCATGCAGTTCATTACACCCACCGGCTGTACCGGCAAGGACAGCAAGATGTTAGACGAAAACAAAGTGTTAGAAAATGAAGAAAATGAAAAAGAAAAAGGGTGGATCACCATCCCTCAGTGTTCAAAAGAGCATAATTAGCTGCTATATTTCCTCTCATGCATGAAATCAAAGATTTCCGGTCTCATTCAATGCGTGCTTCTTCCTTTTTTTTTTCTTTTTTTTTGCGGAACTGTGCTGTGCATACCCCTTATGGTCCTGGTGTTTGCTGAGTAAACCTGGCGTAGTGACGGCGTTGCACGGAGATGAGACTCTATAACAATAATTTATGCCGTTTTACGCGCGATACCCATAGTGTGATCGTGGGGCCCACCGCAGTCGAGGGCTCCGCGTTAAGTTTGACAGCCTGTAGTTCCCTGAACGGCTCTGAAATGTAAACAAAGCGGTGTTCATGCATTCAGCCGCCATACATAGATAGATAGATAGATAGATAGATAGATAGATAGATAGATAGATAGATAGATAGATAGATAGATAGATAGATAGATAGATAGATAGATAGATAGATAGATAGATAGATAGATAGATCAACCAACTATATGTCTAGGTTGCGGCTGCTCGCAATAGTGGAATGAGACATATTAGCCATGGCGAACGCAAAAGGCACTCGCAACGACAAGCCAAGTGCGCGGGGTTCTTGTTGCATTAACATTCTTTGTTTTTTCTTATCTTATTCAGGAGGTTGTCTACAGAAGGTATCGTACATAAGAACTTTCCAGACAGAAAGTCGATCTGCTTTGCTGGTATTGACACAGAGGCGTAACAGAAGCCACACGAGAAACTGCGGCAATATATCTACTGACCTACATAACACACGATGGAATTATACGCTCACGTTGCACCCATTCAGCTTCTTTATATACCTTTATTTCCTTGTTTTATTTGAAGCCCGTAAATCCCCGCTTCACAAACGACGTGTTCCATTCAGAAGTAACCGGGCACGTCCTTTCCCAAAGATAAAAATAAAGAAGCAAGAACGCACAGGGACGAAACGGGAACGTTGGAATTCATATCGAGCGATACATCGCCCTGACATCCCCTTACTGTTTCGTTCGGCCCGTTCGAAAACGCCTGCGCTTTCTTTTAAAAATCTATTTTCCCTTTTCAAAAGCGGCGCCGATCTGGTTCCTATCTGCATAAATCGCCGACAGTATAGCTGATTTCGGGAACGCCCCTTCGAACGCCTTTCGGAAAATAATAGAGTGTCCGCGGAACGGATAAAGAATGAAGAAAATAGAAGAGAAACACAGCGCAAAAAATAGGCAGTGAAAGTCATACGCAAAACGAGCCCGTCGAACAAAAGGAGCCGTTCGTAGGCGTTCGAAGAACAGGAAAACAAGAAAAAGCAGTTTCCCCGAAAGCACCGAGTGAAACGGCTCACTGTTTGGAAAACGGACGGAGGCCGTCGAGAACCGAAGCACGCCTGTCAAATTGAAGCTCCGGACACGAAATCAAACAGAAAGTGAACGTGTTTTTCCAAGCTTACGCGCCAGGCCGTATAGCAAGAACGTGTCTCGCGCTGAGGATCTGCGAGGGGGACCGCGAGAGAAGAGATTCGCAAGGACAGACTGCGCCTCGACACAGATGCACCAGGTCAACGCTATGCATCACCCTTTGAGAAAGGACACTCAGCTAAGCGAAGCCATCTCTGTATTCCTGATAGGCAGTGCAAACAGATGTACTACCAAAAGTATCCAGTGTTTTCTATGGAGGATATGAAATGTTCATATTATTTCATTTCACTTTGCTTCCTTAAAGACCCCACATGGGGGTATTACATAAGGGGTGGGGTCAGCAAAACATGAATAACAATGCCACGCGTGTCTATATACAGAAAAGATGAAAAGTAAGGGGTAAAGGGCTCGTTCTTATTATATCTTTTTTTTTGTTAGGAACAACTTAATGAGCAAACAGACTTTCTTAGGCTTCATTGTCTGTTTGCTCATTAAGTTGTTTATAGACAGAAAAGGTTACCTAAGTTTTCAGCGAATGATGATGCACAGGAGATGTCGACGATATGTTGGGGAAGGCCGTTGCAGTCTGTAGCTGCACGTGAAAAGAAAGAAGCTGAAAAGGTAACAGTTCGGACCCGTGGACGAAAAACTTGAAGGGTGTGGCCGGTGCGGTGGGAGATGTTCACACTCATACTTTGGAGAATAATAATAATAATAATAATAATAATAATAATAATAATAGAGAGATACAAGGGAAAGGAAAGGCAGGGAGGTTAACCAGACGCGCATCCGATTTGCTACCCTACACTGGGGAAAGGGGAATAGGGATACAAAGAGATAGAGGAGAAAAAAAGAAGAGTGCCGCCATATCCCAGAGTGTACATTGTCACAAGAGTCTTCCGGTGCTGTCAGTAGAATGTAGATTCTGGCCTTGAGACATGTATCCCAGGCATAGGCGTCGGGCAGTAGATGAGGAACGCATGCGAGGTTTACGAAGACGCAAGCAACCGCATGGCGTAAATCGCACGTCGAGCAGTCCACGGAACGTAGTAGCAGAAGAAACATCGGTGTGGATTATTTTTTTAAGCTATTCTTATTCAATCAGTGCAATTTAAGTGGCTGAAGGGGCATTTAAGCTGAAGGGGCATGAGAACGCTCCGGTGTGCGATGGCATACAAGATATGATGGTCTCTTGTAATTATCAGAGAACTGTTGAAAATTAATTCAGTGGGACCACTAACGTTATGCAAACAACGGACGCATTGCGTCCAGTGTCTACAAGGCACTTTGTGCAGACGGTGTCGCAATATTGCCGAGAAATGTGCAAAGAGCATCTATCAGAGGCCGCATAACGAGGGCGACCTCCCGGTCTACCTCTGACGCTTGATCTGATATAGGTAATGGGTTCAGTGCTGCCGTGCCTTGAGGCTCAGAGGATGACTGGCACCTAGAGACGCTCAGTGCAGAATCTGTCGTCAGCCTTTGCACAGTATCCTGATCACTGGCATCTTTAGCTTCGATATCGTGTGTGCTCGGCCTAGGCGGCAGAGGAGGCGAAAAAGAAGGAGGTGGCAGGCGTGTAGCCGAGCTTGTAGGAGTCTTCGACGAACGTCGTCGACGGGAGCGTCGCCGGCGCTGCTTCCGGATAACGATGGCAGCTTCTCGGTAAGACGAGTGGTCCCTCTCCATCTGCTTTAGTATTGCTTTTTTTCTTCTTGAATTAGGGGACACTCTTTTGAAGAGGCATCATGATGCCCGACGTAGACGTGGCTATTTCAAACTCTGACTTGCCAATGCTTATGAAAACGGTCACAGAAAAAGCTGTTATTACGCACGTTTCCCGCATTGGCAAGTCGCGCTGTATGAAGGTGACTTGCAATGGCGAATCTCTTCCGCCATATGTTTATGTTGGCCATTTTTTCCATGCGGTTCGTCTCTTCGTGCCAAAACCGCTTAGTGCAGGAGATGCATGAAGCTTGGTCATGTGAGCCGGGTGTGCCGAAACGCAACTACTTCCTCCCGCTGCTCCGCTCCTCATTTAACTGACAGCTGCAACATTACCACTCTGAAGTGCGGTGATAATAATGATAGTAATAATAATTGATGGGGTTTTAAGTGTGAAAACCATGTATGATTATGAAGCGCGTTCCGCAGTGGATAGGTCAGGAGTAATTTGGCCACGCGGACTTCTTTACCGTGCACGTAAACCTGAGTGTACGGGTGTTGTTTTCAATTCGCCTCCATTGAAATGCAGCCGCCCGGATTCGAGGTTCCCAAGCCAACACGTTGCCGCTAACTACCGTGACGACGGCTAAACTATTAGAGATATAGCTTGATGTCACATGTTTATTTACTGCGCAGTCCGCTGAGGTCCTTCGTGCCAAAACGCCAGTACGATGTTAAAAGACGTCGTAGTTGACTCCGAATTCACATTTACCCCTTCGTCTTCTATGACTCACACGCCTTTCTCTGTTCTTGTTATTATTATTATTATAGTTTGTTTGTTTGTCTGTCTGTTTGTTTGTTTGTTTGTTTGTTTGTTTGTTTGTTTGTGGGTTATTATTCATCGACATAAGCTTTGTAGGAGGACAACGGACTACATTCTCAACAAGCCAGAAGCCTATTTCGGAGTCCATACTGCCAATTTTTGCCTCCAGCATACTTTAACCAGCACTGACGTCTTGGTGTTTCCTCTAGTCATAATACACGAACAATTAAAACGACAAGACAAATGTGTTTTCCTTAATGTAAAAAAAAGAACAAGGAGGACGCTTAAGTTTCGCTTTAAGAGTGAACGCCAAGGCGTCACTGGGCCGCGTTCTCATCACCTTCTCATAAAATAATTATGTTTTCCCGTACATATATAAATGCCTACTTGTTCCTCGTAGGAATGGTGGACAGTCCGAATGTGGTTTTTGCGGCAGAGAAGGGACAATCTCCCACGTGCTCTGGCGCTGCGCATCCTATGCAACCCAACGGAGCGAGTTAGATGTGTAGCTCCACCCCGCCTTTATCGATGACTACTCTCTGTGGAGAAGATCCTGGGTCCATGGCTTACGCGCTCCTGCATTCTAAAGGCTACAAAGGCGCTGCTGTGCTTCCTGAAGTCGACGTGGCTTCACGAACGCTTGTAAAAGACGCGCCCGTGCGAGTACTTTGTCGCTTTGGGCATGCCTTCTGCTAACTGTCGCCCTCTTTACTTTTAAAGACGATAGTCTTTCTTGGGATACTTGAACGCAGAAATTTCGGCCTGTCTTTCTGTTTGTCTGTGTGCCACACGATTCAGCCACCCGGCCAAAGTTTAATCACTTGCCTAACGCCCAGCCATCTTGAACTGGTGGTTGCGTTCATACTTGTGCACACTGCCGGTCTAAAAGCAAATATTACGCATACCTGAGGCGCAACGTCAATACGTATTAGGTGGTGCGTTCCTTTACTGGAAAATACACAGATACGCAATTCTGCAGACACTAGTGTTTCGTAGGCTGCGCTAAAAATGCGACGCTATGCACGAAAAAGGCCTCCGCCGACGATTTGGTGCTGCCACCTGGAAGTTTCCCAGGGATCCTGCACAAGCTCCTGTTTCCCGACGGCGCTGCCAGATGGCGTCCATACCTCACTCAGCGCCTCCTCTATTTTATCAATGCCAGCCAGGTGCGCCCGATTCAACATAGAGGAGGCGCTGTCTGAGGCAAGGCAAAACATAAATGGCCGGTTGATACAATACAACCCACTCTACAAGACATGCCCAGACAACGCAGGGAAAAGAGCGACGACTAAATTGCAGCGGAGAAGCGGAAATGGTACGAGAACATCATCACGGGTGTTCCCTGCTTTCCATTTATCAATATTTCTCTTTCCCGTAAGCTTAAAATTGCAATCCGACCTATCACGTGCGTTGGTTTTAGTCAAGTCGTGGTCTACAATTATTCTGGCTGACTTTACCTTGAGGAATCCAACTTCGTTCACTAACGCACCTGTGACATTGAGGAGGGCACGCATGTTCAGGTGCTTGGGGAAAAAAACAGCGGCATGGCACGAGATGATGTTATTTCCGCCGTGGACGCCAACGCCGACACCGGGTTTTCTGCGACAAGAGCCCCTTAACACGACGGCGTCAAAATGCAGCTGATGACATTAGATAATAAGAAAGTCAATTTTCTGCAATGTAATGACGCTCGCCTTTACGCCGCTTTTATCCAGTACACGTATCAAAGTATTTGATATCATCTTGGTCGTCGCGGTGGAAGAGGTGCCCCGCACATTTATTCTAGCTACCACAAAACCGGAACTTTCTGTATAAGAAAGAAGTAAACTTCAAACTCTCAATCCTCTCAGAACTACCGCTCGAGCGTCTTTGTTAATCTCTAAGTTTCCACCACGTAGGTTGTTAATAATGGCAAAGTGCAATCCTTAAAGGAGTACTCCACGAAAATTTCCAGTTGGCGCTTTTTTTTTTTTTGCATGAAATGAAAGGCCATGACCTCCAGAGCCCAGAAAACGTACTGGTAAGCGTGAGCGCGCCGTGAAAATTTATTTACAGCATGCCTTTAAAAGCCGGTTTCGATTCCTACTGTAGCCTGACGTCACGACACAGTATGTGCATAGCAATGAGCCCTCGTGACGTGTTCCCGCAAAAAATCGTGACGTTTTCGCCTAGTGGTCTCTCGCGCACAGCGTCTGCAGCAAGTCCGGGGTCAACAATGTACAAAATTTTGTATAGTGACTCCGCGACGACAGCAAATACTTCGGCACAGTGCAAGATGCAACGTACGGCACGCACGGTGGGTCTCGGCGTGACTCCGGAGCCTGCGATAAGCTAAGGTGGCCTCCGAGACCTCCGCGGCATTTCAGGGGCAGTATGTCGGTACCATAGAGAGCTTGGCTTCCGATTATACGCGGGCACACACGACGAGGTTAATTCGACTTCGCTCGCTCGCTTCACGGGCACTGTCAATTACGGCGACTGAACGGCGAGAGCACACGACCGAGTGACGCACGAGCGGCCACTTTGCATGTTTTTGTACCTGACCTCATCACAACTTGCCATACTGCTGCGTGAAGTCACCAAAATTTGTGCTGTAGCCTGACGTCACACTACTGTCGATGTCAGTAGGCACGCCATGTGAATATTGACTTTGACGTCCAATTAAAATATCTTATCAGCATTTCCTGAGCTTAACATTTGCTCAGAGCTGTCTACGCATATAGGAGAGTTGTATAGTAGAGTAAACTCAGCTTCGAAATTTGGTGTCAGTACTCCTTTAACGACAGCGGTAAGCTACTAGTCATGAGGTGGAAATGTCTGGAGAACAAAGAAAAAAAATGAACACGGGCGAGTCCATTTGATTCTAACTGGTGAAACGACAAAAGCATATATCAGTGTGTGACTATGTCGAAATTCACTTATTACACTGCGAACATCAACATTATGCGGTGTCTTAACAAGAAAGACGTGAGAAAATACGATGACGCACAAGGGATCATTCGAATTTCAATATTGCCAGGTCCTCCATCCTGGCCGCTCGGGAGGGGGCGAGACAGAAATCTTTACTGAGCTTAAATCCACCATCACCATCGCCCAGACAGCTTCTTATCATCTGGCACTTTCGTGCGTTTGCTTTCACGCATAAGAAAAGTCCGTGTATCCGCGTTCACAAGTACCCGAGCTATAAAGTTGTAGAGAGAAACCAGAGTCTCTCAGAAACGTGGCTTTGGCGATGAAGAAAGGCAAGTAAACGAGGCAGACTAGACGGCAAATCGAAAGCGCGGAACTCGCTCAATCATTCAGACATAGCGGGAATATAGGCAACGCTGGAGATAAGGCTTCGGCGAACCTACAGGAAGGAAGAGTTCGGCGTGTTGATGCTGCGCCGCAGATGCACCGGCTGTCAGGGTCTGAGGGCCGCGCTGTCTTCTATTTGCGTTGACTGGTAGAATACGCACGCATCTGTCAAACATGTCTCGCAGTAGACGCGGCTTAGCGATATGCACCGAGGGGAGAGTTGGTTCAGAACGGCTCGTGTTCTCGTCTCCGTGTATACTCCTTACACCTTGTTCTGTACAACCTTTCGGCGTGGCAGGAACACGCTTTGAGTGGCCAGGATATCGCTCTGATTCATTGACAACGAAGATGTTTAGGGGATCACCACGCCCGTCCCGGTGCCCGCTGTCGCCCAGCAAGAAAAGGCGATTCACTCTTGCCCAGACCCACCACTTGACAGCTGCTACAGCTGCTACAGCTGCTACCCACCTACAGCTGCTACATTTACAGTAGTCTTGCGAAGGGCAAGAAAGAAAGAAACAAAGAAAGAAGGAAAAAAGAAGAGAGAAGGAAAGAAACAAAGTCTCGTCGTCCGTCTCCTATCGGGTTACAGAGAAAAGAAAAACGGATCCGATCTTGCCCCCGACCCACCACCCACATCGTTGCCCACAGCCCACTGCTACATGCGTGATAGCAATAGTTATACATGATAGCTATAGTGAATTTCACTCTTGCCAATTACGTCACGACTAACAATATAGCACAGCTTCACTGTTCCCACTGTTGTCGCAGCGTGGAACAGCTTGAATTGTTTATCTTAAGGCGAAAGCTTTCTGTATATCTCGTCTTGAGGTCACCTTCAAAAGAAAAATAAAAGTGGTTCTGCAAAGCGGAAGAAATCACGTACAAAAATTTCCACCCTATTACTGCAATTGATAACCCCATAACATCACATGCCGAACATTACGTGAATTCGTAAGGAACGTGAATGTTGGAAGTCAGTCCCAGTAACGATAAGTTAGGCATGACAGTGGACATAAGAAAGCAGTAAACTGGGTCAGGATGCCCGCGAAAGTGGCTGAGAATCGAGGACTGAACATCATGATCGATATAAATAAAGTTGTGATGGTAATAATGACGATAGCGGAAAATAGTAATGGTCCAATCATCATCACGACTTGGAAAAACGACAAGGACCCCTCCCCCCCCAAAAAAAAAGAAAATTATAATAAAAGTTAACGACGTGCGTACAAAGTGAACGAAACAATAAAGGAACATGGTAGAAGTCATGACCATGAGTATGACTCAGCATACATGACAATGAGTCATAAAAGAAACGGATGAACACAAAAAACCGGAATGGACGTGGAAGTCGTACTAATTGAAGGAAACAGTAAGGATGTGGTACAAGCCATAAGCCTCACTCATGATAAATGACACTGGCTCAGAGAGAGAGAGAAGTAGACTTTATTTATACACGCCGGCTGTTAGCCTCAGATGGCGGCTCGAAGTCCTTGAACTCGGGCGGCATCTTGGGCTTGCCGGACGGCCCAGAGCTGTTCCTCCAGCTCTGAACTTTTGAGGGCCGCCTCCCAGCGGCGGCGTCGCCGGTGAAGAAGATCCCCGGCGGTCCCCGCAGCCGGGGCGACAGCGGGAAGGAGCGAGCTAGTGGCTTGCTGTGTCACAGGCGCGTTACGAACGGCGGCAGTTTCAGTAATGCCATCACACTCCCAGAGCATGTGTCGCAGCGTTGCTCTCCGTCCGCACGCTTTGCACGCATCGGTCTCGTACAAGCCTGGATAACAATGGCGTAAAACGGCTGGGCTTGGGTAGGTGTGCGTTTGCAGTAAGCGTAAGGTTACAGCTTCGTTCCTGTTTAATTTAACATGCGGTGGCGGGAATTGGCGTCTTTCGAGTCTGTAGTGCTGGGTGAGGTCTCTGAATGTGGTCAAGCGATCACCCCACGACCACTGTGATTCTTGTTGCTGCGTGTTTGTTGTATTGTCACGATCCAGCAGGTCCGACAGCCCGCTCTCGGGGGCGGAGGCGGCGGCCACGTAATCGGCCGCGGCTCGGTGAGTGAGACCTCGAGCCACGGCGTGGGCCGCCTCGTTGCCCAGGAGCGGGACGTCGGTGTGTGCCGGGGTCCAGATGAGGAAGACCATCGAATTTTGGTGCTGTGAGGGCGACTTCGAATCACCGTCATCACAAATTTTGAGTATGCGGGCCGCTTCCCACGAGACGCGGCCGCGGGCGAAACCGCGGACTGCTGCCTGCGAATCGCTGATCACGACCTCGGCGTTTGGCACCGCGGCGAGGTGTCTCGTGGTCACAGTGGCGCACGCGAGGCATTTTCCTGTGCGGTCAACAACCGCGATCGCGTGTGCGCTTCTCCCTCCTCCATATCGCGCGGCGTCTACGTACACAACCTCTTTACTATTTCCAAACTTCGCTTGAAGGTCGCTAGCACGTTTGTTACGCCGCCCGACGTGGTGCGTCGGATGCATGTTCTTTGGAAGCGGCGGGACAATTAGGCGGTCTCGGAGTGAGGCCGGAACCGCTGTCTTTTCTCCATGCTGAGTGTCATACATAATTCCGAGGGACATGAGGATGTGTCGACCTGACTTCGACCTGGATAACCTTTCGTATTGCGCAACGTTGTGCCCTTCGATTAATTCATCGAGTGTATTGTGAAGGCCGAGCTCTAGAAACTTGTCGGTACCCGCGTTAATTGGAACGCCAATCGCCCTCTTGAACGCTTTTCGTATCATGCGTTCGATCTTGTTTTTTTTTTTCCGAGCCTAGCCATTTGAGGTACGGGGCAACGTATGTTATGCGAGTTATCGCGTACGCTTGCACTAGACGGATCGCGCAGTGTTCGCGCATACCGCTGCGTCTATTCGTGATGCGACGCAAGAGCCGGATTGTGTCATCCACCGAACGACACAGTCTTCGCACTGTCTCCCCGTTATGACCGTTCGCCTGTAGGTGTAACCCCAGGATTCTAATTTTGTCTACGTGCGGTATGGGGGTACCGTCTGCTGATACAACGCGTATTTTGGAGTATTCGCGTTCATCGTCGCGTGGGGTTCTTCTACCTCGGCTTGTGGGTCTGTAGAGCAGGAGCTCGGACTTGGTCGCTGAGCACTCGAGGCCCGTCCCTTGCAGGTAGTCCTCGACAGCATGTACTCCTGCCTGCAGCGTTTCTTCAACGTGACCGTCGCAACGTCCTCCGGTAACCCACAGGGTTATGTCATCCGCATAGATACTGTGTTGCAACCCTTCCACTTGCGTTAATTTCTCAGGAAGTCCGAGTAGAACTAAATTAAAGAGTAATGGTGATATAACCGAGCCTTGTGGCGTACCCGTCGATCCCGTCTCAAATTCCGACGATTCCACATCGCCGACGACAATACGTGAGCGCCTGCCAACAAGAAAATCTCGAATGTAATTGTACGTCCTCTGACCTAGGCCTAATGTGTTAACTCTGTTTAATATTGCTTCATGTTTTACGTTGTCAAAAGCCTTTTTAATATCGAGGCCAAGGATTGCCTTGGTGCAGCTGCTATTGTCGTCAACAATCTGATGTTTTAGCTGAAGCAGTGCATCCTGTGCTCAGAAAAAAATATATACTTCAACACGGTGGTATGGGTCAGTGCCTGGGTACTAAGGGAAGGAAAACACTGAATAAGATGGAAAAAGTAATAACCATGAGCATAACGCAGCGAAATGTTTCTGCCAAATTACATTTACGCGATATTCGACTGCTAAACACTCCGGTTTCGAACCTCCAGATCCCGCATTCAGCTAACAAACATCTTAGCTTTCACCTCTGTCTCTTCGGCGATAGATAACGTAAATTACATAGTTGATTATTGATTATCATATTGTTACGATACTCCAAATCGCCGAAGCATTACAGCAGTCAGATGGTGAAATATTGTCAGAGCTCGGCCCGGCGGGAGCGGAAAGACGACTCCTCGCTATGAGATTTGGGACGAGAGTGATCTTTATTGACAGCTGTTGCGTCCGAAAGACGGCGAACGGCATCAGTGCGAGGAAGAGAAAGCCCTAGGAGCTGTCCTTTCTTCGCCCTTGCCAGAGAGGTGTGCTGCCGGTGAACGAAGGACAAGGGACAAGTGTATGCGAGGCCGTGACAGGCCGTATTGTCCACTACGTAGAAAAAAAAAAAAAGATAACAGCGAAACAAAGCTAAAGTAGTATGAACAGAAATAGACATGCTGTGTTACGTGATATTAGCCGTAGATTACAAGCGCAAAAGAACCATTCAAGCGAGGGAAAGAGAGAGAGAGAGATAAGGAAGGGAAGGCAGGGATGTTAACCAGTCAGGAGTCCGGTTTGCTACCCTACACTGGGGGATGGGAAAAGGGATAGAAAAGTAAAGAGAAGGAGAGAGGGGGAATGCCTACAGGACAGTGCTATATAAATGTTCATGCCAAATCACATTTACGCGATATTAGACTGCTAAACAGTCCGGGAGGGAGAAGCGGGGGAAAAAGCTACATGTATCGTTCCACGTGTAAGGAGTTCGGCGAGTGTTACACTCTTGTAATGCAGGAAGGTGAAGGCCGAGCTGCTTATCGGTAACGCATCATGTTTAGATGTATTGGTAACGCATCATGTATCGGTAACGCATCATGCTTATCGGTAACGCATCATGTTTATCGGTAACGCATCACTGCTAGACATAAGGGTGCCGTTCCCAGGAAGTGCGCATGCAGTGCTGCGAGAAGGCTAGTGAATGATCCCTATGCATGGGTATCTGCGTTACATATTGTGACATCCATACACATGTGGAACACATCTGACGTCGGTATAGAAATATTAATATTCCAGCTGGACGAAACTGATCCGGAGCCCATCACAACAGCTGCGACTACAAAATCTTCTCATCTTGTACTCGGACGTTACGCTCAAACCCACTGATTGATCGATCGATTGATTGTTTGATTGATTGATTGATTGAGTGATTGAGTGAGTGAGTGAGTGAGTGAGTGAGTGAGTGAGTGAGTCGTTTGGCAATCGATTTTGCCTGCGCTTCATAATGATTATTTTTATATTCTCGATTAGAAAAATTAACACCATCTTCCCAAAGGGAACCCTGATGGGAGGATGCGAAGCAGCAGCGTTGCGCACGGATGGCGTCACGGGCTGAACGGCGCTAACGCGGGTGCTTCGCATCCCATCAGGGTTCCCCTTGGGAAGGTGGTGTTAATTTTTTGTCGGTCGCGGTAGCAGATCGAGCGGCGGTAGCGGCAGGTGTTGCGGGCGAAAGGACGAGGCGGCAGCTGCGGCGAGCGCGCGGCAGGCGAGGGAGAGAGTGACGTCAGCGCGCACTGCGAGGGGAGCGTGACGTCAACGCGCAGCTGCTGCGTGACCTACTTGGCACCGCTCCAACACCTGCGGCGAGGGCAGCGCGTTGCCCTCGCCCTCGCCGTACGGACGCACAAAGGGCGTTACACAGACTAGTCAAAGAGCTGCTTCGCATCTAATACGAAACTATGCCGCTTAAAGGTGTACTTCGTGGCTTTCGGAACCAGATCCATACTTTCCTGTTAAGAGAATAAATGACGGTAGTAGTCTCGGTCTGCGATAGACGTGTACAGGTCAGTGCCAGAGTTCAGCACTATGAAAAAAAGACGATATCTAGAAAGAGGATCAATCAGCAAACCTACGTGAGAACCCTTACATTGTTCAGATTTCTTCTTCCTTGAGAAGTAATAAAATACGTAAATTAACAGAAATCCACATAGCCCAGCTTTCTATAGCAGGTGCAGTGTGTTCTGCTCACTGCTCATGTTATCGTTCGTAATAAAATTTCCGAGCTGTTGCAATCTTAGCTTCGTTCGATACTCTCTTTATGCTTAATTCCGCATGGCGTACAGTTGGAATAATTGGGCTACATTTGTGTTTTTCTACTAGCTCATTTCTTTTGGTTCTCCGCTGTTTCCACTTATATGAGGAGGATCGAAATTGGGGCGTGTTGGTACTGGTTGAACGTGTTAGCAACACAGCGTAAATGGGAAAACAAAGAACAAAAGCCTGTGTATATTGCTTGTATCTAACGAAGTCATGTGTACTTTTTTTGTTTTTATTCTTTGTTTTCCCGCTTGCGTTGGTTTACCAACACGTTCCACTGATGATTAATGCACTTGCTCTGGCTTAACGAATACGAAGTGCTAATCTTTCAGGTACTTGGCACGTCGTCGGAGAGGCCCCTACATAAAATGGTCCCTAGCGTTGTTCTAATACCCACACTAAGTGCTCAATGACAAAAGAACCGCTACGCCCAAACTGACAGAGAGGAGGCCGCAGGAACAGTCGCGGTCAGCCCCTGATCTCCGTTTAGCGCATTTGTGTAAAATGTCGGTTCCATTATTGTGTCTCTTCGTTTGCTTGATTCATTCGTCTGTTCCATGCCCGCGCTGTACTCTCACTCTCTCCTAAACGGAACCAAGCGATTCTTCCCAACCTCTCAGACTTGAACCACTGATTGCTGGCTGCGCCGCTCCGCTGTCTCTCAGTTCCACTCGGCGGTCGGAGGAACTTCCAATTTCCACAAATTGAACGAGAAAGGAGAAGAACGGGGCAAACGGTACTAGGAGTAAACAAAACAGAAAGAACAAACAAAGCCGCACAATTTCCCGCCCTGTAGCGCAGAGAACGAAATGCGGTGCGCTAACACCGCTGTAGCAGCAGCAGCATCAGCAAGCGAGATCCGGACAGCGCCGGTCTCGCTGCCCGAGGGTTCAGGGGAAAGAAAGGAGCCGCGAGGAAAGGAGGGCGAAATTTGAAATGCGCATCGAGCCCTTTTCATTTTCTTTCTTCTTTCTTTCTCCCGTCGCGTCGCATCTCGGGATTACGCGCGCTCGCCGCGTGCCAGACTACGGAAGATGGTCTTGCTTTTGTTCTTTCCTTTGTTTTTCCTTTTTCAATACCGATTTATGTTGCCGCTTTTTCAACAAAAAGGGCGCTGGGTGCATTCCTAGACTGTACTTATGATTGGGTCCTAGCTCACGTCATTCACTTTACTCCTGGTTCCTTTTCTTCTCTTTTCATTATCTATTTTTTTATTTTTATATCTTTTTTTGCGTTGCGACGGCGCCATACTAGTCTCAACGCTCGTGTTCGTTTCCGTTCATCGCTCTTTCTATCAATTCGCTCTGCGGAATGGGCGGACAGATGACACGAAACGAACGTATACGCACGATACGCGGGGGAAAAAACGAAAGGATACAAAACCGAACTTCGGAGCAAACAAGGGCGGCGGCATTCCTCGTGCGCAAACCGTATTATGTTCAGCAGCGGGCATTGAGTGCGGGCGAATTTGTATAGACCCGTCTCGCCGGCTCGCGAAAGAGAATAACCTTGTTTGGTGTACTCCCCACTTGGCAAGGCATACCTCTCTCTCTCTCTCTCTCTGTTTCATTTCTTTAGTGTCACTTGCCCTTTATCTTCTAAACGGCGTTTGTTGCCCCTTGAGGCACGGTGCGTAGGTGGCTATAAAGGCTATATAGACCAACCGGGCTTGTTTTTCTTTATTAGGAGCTTCGGTGCTAGCTTGCTTATCAGTGCGTAGCAGCTATGTGTGTGCGTGTGTGTGTGTGTGTCCCTTTCTTTTGGTTTCACTCAAACGTAAATGCAATCGGGAAAATTGAACCCTCCGGCGCAGTGGACGGCTCGCTGCTTGCGGTTAAGCTGGGAATGCTGGCATACAGGAAGACCTTTTCTTTGTGTTCGCGCTGACGGCAGGAGCTGTGCGGACACACTTTTAGTGAATAAATAGCGCAAGTGATGAAGTTCATTTTCGGTTTATTTGGTTCTTTCTTTTATGTGCTTCAAGCGGAAGATAGAAACTCAACGCCTATTCACTGGGCGACTGTCGGTTCGCACACTGGAGTAATTGGCTTGGTCAGGCTTACAATATATTTTGCATCGAAGAAATACTGCTCAAACAAAAAAAAAAAAAAAGAAACCCCCGAATGTCGACATTTGCATTAGGTCACATTTTGTGGCACCTGACGATTGAAATGGAAGCTAATCGACAAAGCAACGGATCATAAGCTATTTTCAATGTTCAAAGTAAACAGTGGCGCAATGACGCAAAGTGTGCGATCGTTTCGATGTAGTCCAGTGAGATTAATGAAAAACAATCTTTTTATCGCAATAGAAAAATTCCAACGAATCTAAGGGGCCCTCAGTGCGCCCCACTCGCCTGTGCCATCTCGCGAGCTCTGTCGATCAGCTTGAGCCGTTCTTCAGGCCACATACAGGACAGCGCAGCCTCCCACTGCTTATTACCGAACAATACATCTACGCCAATTTGGTTTATGTGTACCGGTTGAAGATCCCATATCATGCAGCTTCTATTACAAAAGTAAACTAAAGAATAAAATCAGACGGTATGCCATTTTTCCATAACGCAATTAACACTCTGATTCCTTGATGCGATTACATATGGTAATACACTGCGCTATTGAATGTTCGGGTAGCAGTATACATAGAGGCACCAACAAACGATCGACACACACTACGCATACAAGCGCGCGCACAGAAGATGGAGGCTTCTAAGCGTCATCCAGTTATACGGCAACTTTAAATGTGTATGTACATATATATATATATATATATATATATATTATATATATATATATATATATATATATATATGGTATTTTCGGTTTGAAGTTCGATGGGCCTGTTGCGATGTAGGGTTCCAAAAGAGGGACACACGACAAAACAAGAATTTCGAACGTGTGTCCCTCTTTTCAACCATATATATATAGATATATAGATATATATATATATATATATATATATATATATATATATATATATATATATATATATATATATGAGTTTGGGGCTTCAACATTAAAGAGCGTACACGCACAAAGGCAAAGGAAAAGACACGCGACCGGAGCACGATGCATGATTTCCTCTGCTTTGTCACATACCCATCTTCGGGAGACTGGCCAAGAAGCGTTAGGTGTAAAAAGCAAGCTCATAAATACTTTGAAATGGCAATTAGAGCGAACTTAATAGTTAATGTTACATATCTATTAACGGAACCACCCTGAGTCAATTACAAATATTGCTACGGTTGAGCGAACATCCCCGTGACGATGTCCTAATCGCGCGGCTCCCAAGGACAGAATATTTTAGACGGAGAAGTCCTATCCAACCCGATGAAATGAAGAAAAAAAAAGAACCTTTCAATGCATATCTTTTTAGTGATGGTAAACGACTGCATTTTAGGAAGTACTCATCTATGGATTCGCGAAACAGTGCTCTATATATGCGCGTTGTTTGATGTTGAAAGCTAACGTCATTCCCTTACTTTCCGTGCTGTAGCGCTCGAGTACACTCCAAAAATATCGAAATGACATATCGCACGCAACATCCCCAACCACATACACCACAGCACATCGAAACGAAATCCCCTACTGTAACGTTCAGAATGTCATTAAAATAATTACGTATGTTTTCTCACTAATCGAAATGCATTCTATTTATTTGTGATATTTTTTTTTTCCCATAACGCTCTTATGGAGAGATATAGAGCCTCTGAAATAGCTATATGGAAAGTGCCATTGCGAAATGGACTTACTCTTACGGCATAATTCATGCTGTACATGTTTTAGATGTGTGCTGCAAGTCCTGTGTTCTGTATGAACCGAAGCAGTGTTCTGCGATGTCTGTTATCGCGTATCCAATTGCCATAACTTCTCGAAGCACCGTAGCGGAGACCGGCTTGTTGTAGGAGACGACAGCGCTCCAGATGCAGTCCTGTACATGTCCGCATCAGATGGTACGCACCCGCATTCGTCACGGGAGCAGAGCAATACGGACACACATCAGCCAGCGGTATGTTAACACCACGCAGTTCTACGTTGTTAACACCAGTTCCACGACTGGAGGGTGTATGGACCAACCCCAGCCCGAAGTCTCCTAAACACAACTTCCCCCACCCTAGTAAGGTGGAGGGGGAGGGAGCACACACACTGTGGGATAAGAGCGCGTTTGGCAACATTTCATTCGGACTCGCCCTCCCAAATACGAACTGCTCGCATCCGAGAGATCCGCCCGTCACCTCTCCCCGGTCGCAGCGAACCCGTACGGGTTGGTGCCGCACTCTTCGTCCGAGTGACCGACCCATATTCGGGCCAGCTGCTTGGCAACTCTCCAAGAAGCCAAGCCAAGCCGCTCTTCACCGACGCCACGAGCACAATCGTCGAAAGGCACCCGAGTGCGCTTCTATATTGCTCTGATTTTAACTCCTCCGGCCCGGGAGAAGCTTGAATGCGTTTCTTGCTGCACGGCCTACACTGTCGTCACTGGCTGAGTCTGTTTCTTTTTCTTTCTTTTTTTCTTCCTTGCTTTCTGCCAACAATGGTCCTTCGTGCGTCTGACACAACGGCAGCGAGCGTCATTGTGTAAGAGACGCAAGAGAAAGCGAAAGCAAACCAAAAAGCTAAAGAATAGAAATGCCGTCAAGTGTAAATTCTAGCGGAACTCGGCGCACTCCAGAGAAGTGAAGCCTCACGGGTAGTTGGGTTGGAAGTAACCAAATACAGGACTTCACCGTAGAAACAAGAATCAGCAACGAGAGCGACGGCCATTTTCTTCCCTTACATCTCGCGCTTCGTTCATTTTTGGCCGCTTTTTTTTTTCTCCCTCTTCATCGCCGATTTATTTTTGGTCACGACACGCCTGTACCGGATTGCTTTCAAGCGCACTCTCGTTGCCAGTCTTGTCCTTGCTGATTTCTCTACTCTTCCCTTTCTATCTTTCTTAACCTTAAATTTTACATCCTGTGTGAACGGCGTGAGCTACAAAGTGAGCGCCTGCAATATGTCCTTTTCTAGTATATGTTAAATACAGCTATACTGTTATACCAAAACTAGAGGAATCGATAAAGGGCTCGTCTTCATTGTAAGAAAAATATTCAGCAGTCAAAAAAGGCATAGAGGATGTTCCGTTGCAGCACATTCGTCCTGTATACTCTATGCGGACGATACCATTATACTAACTGCACATAAAGAGGTCGACTCGACGTTATTTAAACTGAATGATAAACGTTGTTAAATGGTTCGAGAAGAATAAATTAAATATAAATGTTAAAAAATCTAACTTCGTTGTAGTTTCGTCACATAACAGAATTGCACCTAAGAATACTTCTGTCCATTAAGGAGATACTGAAATTCGCACTACTTCTGGCACAATGTTTCTCGGGGTCGAACTTGACGAACACCTAAAGTTTAATTTTCATGTGCTACTGCTCACGTGGAAGGCGCCATATGCCATTCGAATCTTGCTAAAGGTTCGTCCTTTCTTTCGATTCGAAATTCTGTTATCACTGTGCTACGCTTTCTCTCACAGCAACATAATCTATTGCATTTCATCATGGGGAAATACGTATGCCATTCATTTATCAGATCATCCAACCTCTTCAGAACGAAGCATTGAGAATAATAACGTACGGTAGATGCGCGTCAAAAGCCTCATCCTTACTCTGTTGACATGTAATTTTATCTGTTCACAGCCTGAAGAAATAATTTCTCGGCATTCTTCTTTACAAATACGTGAATGGAAAGCTTTGCATTCCTTTACTAGATTCAAATCAGTTTCCTCAGATGTCATCGACTCGTTTTGCAAAGGCTAATAAGTTTCTATTACCCAAAGCCAGGACTAATTATGGCAAATTTAATAAAAAAATTTCCTCTGTATCCTTGTGGAATTCTTTGCCTAGGTATATGAAGACTGGATCCCCCGAAATGTTTCAAAAAGCCTTGCGTTTGCACCTATTATATTCATAAAGCTTAGTTATTCATAGTAATTGTTGTATTTTAGTGTATATAGTTGTTTTTTCGTGCTCATCTGTACATTTTGTACATCTTATGTTTGTTTTTTCGTACCTATATGTAAATTTTGTATAACTTGTTTCTGTCTTTACCACTGTACAGCATTGATTACCCGGAAACCTGATGGTCGAATTCTACAGAAAAAGTAGTCGAAGAAGGCGCCGATATGCCCCCGCTGGCTCATGGTTGTTATGTTACGGGAGCAACGAAACCCAGCGGTACTACCGTAGAACTACAGCATAATAGGACATTCCAAAAAGAAATCCTGGGGTTTTACGTGTCGAATACAAGAGATACGTAATTACGAGGCACACCGTAATGGTGGAATAAAACGAAATTTCAATTTAGACAGACAGACAGACAGACAGACAGACAGACAGACAGACAGACAGACAGACAGACAGACAGACAGACAGATAGATAGATAGATAGATAGATAGATAGATAGATAGATAGATAGATAGATAGATAGATAGATTTTGATTGTTTCATTCATTCAGTCAGTCATTAATTGGTAGGAGGGCGCGCCAGCGCAGGCACGAATATCAAATTTAAACCATATCAATCAAAAGTATATGTGAAAAAAAAAACACGGACACGATCGAAGTCTTTGCTCCACACAGCCTGCTACACATGGCGTAACCACTTTCGTCAGACGTCTCTCGTATATAAGGCAAGCCCCTTCATGCGAGACGGCTCCCGCATTGATCAGTCGGCTAAGCAAAGGTCGAAACCGCGCCGTGACACAACCCGGCCAAACGAAGCGCCGTTTCGGGGAAGCTGCGCCTTACACAGGCGTGCCTCAAGGTGGCGCGGTTGAGCAACGGACCGTTGAAGGAAACTGAAGTGTCCTGAGCGGACTATCATTAATAATACATCTTATATATTCCTGACGTTCCTATATCAAACGAGCGGTATTTGAATGCTGTATATATACTGAGAGCCATTAGCGTAGCTAGAGGAACTTTTGCTAAGCACTGGGGCACAGTAGATTTCTATCTTGTGCTGGTCCGGTGCGAACCGGACTGATGACCATCGACATACCTTTCGTCCAGATACTGCGTGCGCCCGTCGTCACAAGCGCACGCATCACAGAGTCAGCAAGTGCACTGAATTACCACACCATTCGCATGCCGACACTAAGACAGCCAACCCGAGGTTCTCGCAAGAATCTCATGAATAACTCGCTCTCGCACTTTCTCTCTCTCTCTCTCTACTTATTCCTTTTTATTTTTCTGACTGACAATCTTATAACGATGAAAAGTGGGCCCTTCTATTTCGTGTTGACTTCAAATATGGTGATTAATTCTTTACATCGCTTGTACACATTTCGTGAACATTACGGACCTGTATGAAAGGTCAAAATGATCATTGCCACACATCTACTGTACTAGTACTGCGAGTGTCCCATGTTCCGTGCCATCGTGTTTATACAAAACATTCCCCTCGTCAGTTTAATCAATCTGATAACGTCTAGTGGTTAGTCCGCTTTAAATGTTAAAAAATCTAACTTCGTTGTAGTTTCGTCACATAACAGAATTGCACCTAAGAATACTTCTGTCCATTAAGGAGATACTGAAATTCGCACTACTTCTGGCACAATGTTTCTCGGGGTCGAACTTGACGAACACCTAAAGTTTAATTTTCATGTGCTACTGCTCACGTGGAAGGCGCCATATGCCATTCGAATCTTGCTAAAGGTTCGTCCTTTCTTTCGATTCGAAATTCTGTTATCACTGTGCTACGCTTTCTCTCACAGCAACATAATCTATTGCATTTCATCATGGGGAAATACGTATGCCATTCATTTATCAGATCATCCAACCTCTTCAGAACGAAGCATTGAGAATAATAACGTACGGTAGATGCGCGTCAAAAGCCTCATCCTTACTCTGTTGACATGTAATTTTATCTGTTCACAGCCTGAAGAAATAATTCCTCGGCATTCTTCTTTACAAATACGTGAATGGAAAGCTTTGCATTCCTTTACTAGATTCAAATCAGTTTCCTCAGATGTCATCGACTCGTTTTGCAAAGGCTAATAAGTTTCTATTACCCAAAGCCAGGACTAATTATGGCAAATTTAATAAAAAAATTTCCTCTGTATCCTTGTGGAATTCTTTGTCTAGGTATATGAAGACTGGATCCCCCGAAATGTTTCAAAAAGCCTTGCGTTTGCACCTATTATATTCATAAAGCTTAGTTATTCATAGTAATTGTTGTATTTTAGTGTATATAGTTGTTTTTTCGTGCTCATCTGTACATTTTGTACATCTTTTGTTTGTTTTTTCGTACCTATATGTAAATTTTGTATAACTTGTTTCTGTCTTACCACTGTACAGCATTGATTACCCGGAAACCTGATGGTCGAATTCTACAGAAAAAGTAGTCGAAGAAGGCGCCGATATGCCCCCGCTGGCTCATGGTTGTTATGTTACGGGAGCAACGAAACCCAGCGGTACTACCGTAGAACTACAGCATAATAGGACATTCCAAAAAGAAATCCTGGGGTTTTACGTGTCGAATACAAGAGATACGTAATTACGAGGCACACCGTAATGGTGGAATAAAACGAAATTTCAATTTAGACAGACAGACAGACAGACAGACAGACAGACAGACAGACAGACAGACAGACAGACAGATAGATAGATAGATAGATAGATAGATAGATAGATAGATAGATAGATAGATAGATAGATAGATAGATAGATAGATAGATAGATAGATAGATTTTGATTGTTTCATTCATTCAGTCAGTCATTAATTGGTAGGAGGGCGCGCCAGCGCAGGCACGAATATCAAATTTAAACCATATCAATCAAAAGTATATGTGAAAAAAAAAAAACACGGACACGATCGAAGTCTTTGCTCCACACAGCCTGCTACACATGGCGTAACCACTTTCGTCAGACGTCTCTCGTATATAAGGCAAGCCCCTTCATGCGAGACGGCTCCCGCATTGATCAGTCGGCTAAGCAAAGGTCGAAACCGCGTCGTGACACAACCCGGCCAAACGAAGCGCCGTTTCGGGGAAGCTGCGCCTTACACAGGCGTGCCTCAAGGTGGCGCGGTTGAGCAACGGACCGTTGAAGGAAACTGAAGTGTCCTGAGCGGACTATCATTAATAATACATCTTATATATTCCTGACGTTCCTATATCAAACGAGCGGTATTTGAATGCTGTATATATACTGAGAGCCATTAGCGTAGCTAGAGGAACTTTTGCTAAGCACTGGGGCACAGGAGATTTCTATCTTGTGCTGGTCCGGTACGAACCGGACTGATGACCATCGACATACCTTTCGTCCAGATACTGCGTGCGCCCGTCGTCACAAGCGCACGCATCACAGAGTCAGCAAGTGCACTGAATTACCACACCATTCGCATGCCGACACTAAGACCGACAACCCGAGGTTCTCGCAAGAATCTCATGAATAACTCGCTCTCGCACTTTCTCTCTATCTCTCTCTACTTATTCTTTTTTTTATTTTTCTGACTGACAATCGTATAACGATGAAAAGTGGGCCCTTCTATTTCGTGTTGACTTGAAATATGGTGATTAATTCTTTACATCACTTGTACACATTACGTGAACATTACGGACCTGTATGAAAGGTCAAAATGATCATTGCCACACATCTAGTGTACTAGTGCTGCGAGTCTCCCATGTTCCGTGCCGTCGTGTCTATTCAAAACATCCCCCTCTTCAGTTTAATCGATCTGATAACGTCTAGTGGTTAGTCCGCTTTAAATGTAAAGTGGAAATAACGAATTGAAATGAAGTTGAACAGAAGTGATGGGTTGCAGGGCGGGGTGCGGGAATAAGATATTGGACCTCTTTCCATTTTTCAACACGAGCTCGTTAACGCTCTCACGTTAAAAGAAATGTGTCGTGTCTGCTGTTTCTACAGCCTTTTACCAGGGATGCTTGCAGGCATCAAGTTCATTACGTCTATTTGGTTGTTTCATCAAACACTACATTGCAGGCTTCTATCACTGCATTCAAACTATGAGAGCACGAATGGAGTTTAAGTTTGTAATAGTAAGGTGTTAAGGTGAAAGCTGTAAGTATACCGTCGGAAGAAATAATTTCGCTGGGGCTACTAACATTTCTAGAAGGAGTTGTGTACTCAATAAACGGCCTTTGTCTTTGATGCCGTTGCAGGGTGACATCTAACGTTTTTTTTTATTTTTCTTCCCGTTCTTTCAAAGACAGAGAACTGGCAGCGCCCCCTGGTGATGCCGCATCTGCTTTAGCTCCATATTGTTAAAAATATTAATAATATTCGGCAAGAACAACAGGGAACAAGACAGGGCAAAGAAAGAATGCGGCACCAAGTATCTCTTCTAATAATATTCGGATTTTACGTGCCAAAACCAAGACGTTATCATAAGGCACGCCGTAGGGGACGACACCGAAAATTTTGACGACGGCGGGGGGTCTGTCTAATGTCCTCTTATGGCCCACAATATACACGGCCCTCCGGAATTTCCGCCTCCATCGAACAGGCCGACAGCCGCTGCAGGAACCTAACCAACGTCCTTCGTGTGAGCAGCAAAGGAACATGACTACGACAACAACGCGGCTCAGAAACTCACCCATAGTTATAAATACCCGAATGAACGACGCGACTGCCGTAACGAGAGAATCATCGAGCGTCGCTATCGGCACAAATGAACTGAAACCGAAACGAGTAGACGCTTCGTACCGAGAGTGCGATGACGTCACAGTCACCCCGGCATCAGAAATATGGAGCTCGTGCCAGAAGAATGGACGCGGCGATGTCATATGACGAGATGTTCAGCTATTCCAGCCTTTTTGAGCTTGACAGCGGCGATTGGAACGATTAGGTATCAACATTTTGCTCTTGACAGCTCACCTGGCTCGAGTACACTCTTAGCACGGTAACCTTTAATTCATCTTATAGGTACACAAAAATGTGAAGATATGCTCCTTTATAAAGGTTAAAGTGCTTTAACCTTTAGTAGAGGCGCATATTTTCACATGTTTGTGAACCTATAAGATGAATTAAAGGTTACCATGCTCAGAGTGTAGGCAGAGGCGAAAGTAATGGCGTCAGAAACACAGGATGGCCCGCGTGGGAATCCGCTAAAAGTTTTTAAAAGCTCATTTTCAGTAAAGCTGAATGACTTGCGACAGCCTGTCTTGGCATATATTATTATAGTATCGATCAGAACATATACTGAAATTGATTGATTGCGATCAGTGGACAATCAAAAATCGCTGGTGTTGCCCATTAAAGCCGTTTTGACTGTAACCATGCTGTTGCGTGAGCATAGGCTTGCCCGATTCTCCCCACAAGTGGCGGAACACCAGGCACCTTGCCGGCGCATCGTTGTCCCGCGTTCCTGCCTGCGGAGATGGCCGTCTCAAGTGACACTGCGTGGCAGGAATGCGCACCGCTCCCCTCCCGCCAATATTTACGAGCCGCGGGAGGTGCTTCCCTGTCAACAGAGACCGCGGGTTTCGGACCAGGCCTTCGAGTTTGGGCCACGCGCGCTCGCTTCTTAGAAGACGCCGGCCTGGTCACGTGACCACCTACGGAGAGGCAGCCTTCGAGGCGTCGAGAGAGGAGTCAACCCCGGGCAGCGGACGAGAGAAGCTGTGCCGGAGCCGCCTGCATCTTCAGAGGGGCCTGGGGACCCCATTCTTGATTTCGTAAAATAAACAAAGTCGTAACCCAAAGTGTAAACTCCCCAACAATGCCCTATTGGTACATTGAAATATCAGTGCACAGAGAAAATGTAAAGTTTCTCCAAGAGCTTTGTTTTCTGTGGCAGCAAAGAAGCACGTATTTCATATTGTAGCGAGGGAGGAAGCGAGAATCCGTGACGGCGGCCAAGGTAGGCCGTGCCGTCGTCGCTACCTTTTATTTGCCAAGAGGCGAACAAGTGCAGAGCGGAGCGGCGAGCTGCAACGCCTCGTCCAGCCGTGAGCGTCAGCGCGTTCCACTTCGTCGTGGCTCGCGACCTCGAGCCACGCGGCATGGGCTCCGCGAGAGGTGCGGTGGTGGAAAAAACGATGATGATGATGATGAGCGTTCATGGAGATGACGCTACACATAATCATTATTTTTAAGTTTATTGCACACACCTTCTGATACTTCTATTCACCACCAAAGCTACCATATCGATGCAATTTAACACAGACGCAAATATTAAGAGCACACTTCGTATCATTGGTAACATCGCTTTCTTTCTTTTTTTTCTTCACGTTTTAAGAGCTTTGCATAATTTTCCCGTTTATGATCTGGCAAAACAATCAAATACAGATGAACACTATTCGAGGGGCCGCGTAACAAAGCGCTGAGACAGAATGTTTAATGCAGTCGTTCCTTCTGACGCAATTTTACGCCGCCATATGTATAAATTTATTCACTGAGTTTGTGTGCGCAGCGAACAACAGCGAGCAGTTATACGGCGAGGCCTAAAAAAAGGAACGTGTCAGCTCTTCATCCACGGACAGAACTCTCGCAGGATGTATACAAAATTACGTCGTTCAGTACCCTTTTCCAAGCGTTCTTGCATGACATGTAGCGACAGTCTGTTCGCATCATGTGGCGACGGTAGTTCAACCAACCTGTTAATTGAACCACGTTAGTCTTCATATTGGCTAATAGCGCGTGAACAGCACGTGCACAGTAATGTAAAAAAGAAAAAAGATTGCCGCCCGTTATTCACGCTCGTTAGTCCATGTCCAATGCATGCCGATACACGAGATGATAATGGAACACATCGTATGGAACAACAACCCACTGTCCCTGCAGCTGTTCTGGCAGGGCTGGCCGTGAACGGTGAGTTTCCAGCGCGTGTTACGGTTTATTCCACGTTAACGAACGCACAACGCGTTACGCCCGCGCGACTGCCGTAATGAGAGAATCATCGAGCGTCGCCATCGGCACAAAGGCTTCCCGACGCCATATAGAATACGCAAGGCCCGACAACTACGAATACATCGCGCATTTCGCCCAACAGACTTCGCCGCGTTCAGAGAGGCGGCACATCCAGCGAGCCGGGACCAAAATCGGTCACACAGCGACAGAATATTCACGCGCCCTAAGCCCCTGATGAAACGTCGCCTCGAGCGATAGCTCGTAAAGAAAAACAAAGAAAAAAAAATAAACCCGGGTCAGTGCGCCCGTCAATAGGTTCTGCCGATAATCGTGAAGCCGTCCTCTTATATACGGGCGCAGGAAAATGAAGCGAGCCAGAAAAAGGCCGTACGACGACAGCATCGCTAACGAACTCGCGAAAACCGCGCGACGAGCCGCCGCCGGAAGCCACATCGCGAGCGACAACAGCGGAACGAAACGAAGGCAGCGCCGGCCGTGGCGAGCCGATTCGGAAACCGGTGGGCCAGCGTGAAATTGGATCAGTCGTTCCCGACGGGCTCTGCACGCTCTCGCAGCTTAGTTTCGCCGAGGATAACTCAATGAACAACGCGGCCGGCTTACCGCAGTTCATTCGCTTGTTCACCCCGCCCAGGCAATGAGAATCGCCCGTCCGCCTCCATTGCCCTCGGAACCTCTCTCGCATTAGCTCGCACCGTCGATTCGCTGCGCCAATTCGACCGTCTTGTTTTTGCGTAAACCTCAACGCTCGGTAGAACGGAGCGAAATTTCGTTTTGCACTAGCGTACGTAACATACAGTTGAGGTCCCCTTGTGCTTCCGGCTTTCAATTAGAGGGAAAAAAAGAGATGACAGAAGGAAAAAATGAATTATTGTATCTTCGCATTGTTGCTCTGTTGTTTTCTGTCAACACGTCAGTTCTGTGGTTGAAGTGTGTCTAATAAGGAGCAGTTTACAGATGATCAATATTCGCTACGTAATCATGTTAAACTCTGCTGTGTGGATAATGGTGCAGTGTGAACATTCGTACTCTACGACCCTCACGTTTTCATGAAGTTATACTTCAGTAGTGCCTCGGAGTATCTATCAGTGTCTGTGTTCGTGCCCTTATTAGTTCATTTTTGTGAATTCTTGTCAACTTTCGCACGACAACCACTACGTAGGAGAAAAGGAGTAGCCGGCGTCGCACATGGGCACCAATTCTCCTTAAATATATTTTCAAAAAATGTTCACATAAAATATTTTTTCGCTAGAAACTTTACACTGGTAACCAGAAAACCGCATTAATAAGACACTGACGGAAATGATGAATGTGCTAAATGCATGTTGTGCGCACGTCCAACAGCAAATGAACTTAGCACAAAGCGGTCGCTCTCATCAACGTAATATCCCGTGAGATGCAATACACTAACCAGGCGTAAAGATGAGGTAGTCGTGCGGTCGCGGGGTTGTATCCCAGCCACGGCGGCTGCATTTCGATGGAGGTGAAATGTTGAGGCCCATGTACTGTGCGATGTCAGTGGAACACCAGTTGTTCGAAATTTCCGAAACCCTCCGTACGTCGTCTCCCATAATCACATCGTGGTTTTGGGAAGTAAAACCAGAGAAATTAATTATTATGACGTAGTCTTGCGGAAGGGAAACGCTTGTCACATATTCTCCGATCGAATACTAGACGATGTGCTTGTTTCTGCTGGAGTAAGAATGAAACTGCATTCGCAAACCAGGGTGCTCCACCTCGGGAGTAATTCCGACGGAGAAAAGTCCCTACAGAAGAAGATGACCAAGTTTAAAATGAGTACTAGATAATCGCCTTGCGTGTAACCAAAAAGTCTCACTATCGATAAAATATTCTCTCTCTCTCTCTCTCTCTCTCACTATCGATGCCACATTATTTCATTACAAGGTAGCGGAGCCTGAAAGCACCTAGCGCAAGTACCACAGCTAAGAGTGTGAAAACAAGCGATATAAAAATGAAACATTACGCACAGGACAAAACATCACATTCTTGTTCATTTCGAAGGAAACTTATTTGTCTAAAAGTTTTTTGCCCAAATGGGTTCGCCCTCTTTAAACAAAACTTGAAAGAAATGCTGGCACCTTGTCATTAATCTTTAACTCCTCCGGCTTATATTCTTTTCCCTCCGTAAATGCCGCTGCGGTATCAGAACCTTAAGTTGACAGTGTAATTTCAAGCTGCACATAGTTGTTAGTGCACTAAAGAAAATAAAATTCATCTTTATTTTTGTTTTTTAGTGATGTTACACAGCACTTATCATGTGTTCCGTTTCTGTTCTCTGTCTTTTCCCGCTTTTTACCTCGTCGGAGGCCTGATGTGTTGTGTTATTGTACTACTGCTATGTCACAACTACGTGTATGAACCCCTTAAATTTATATAAGGCAAGGTGATGTCATATGTGCTGTACAAATTTATTGTTTGGCGCACTGCTATATGCACGAGCCTATACTTTTGCATGTACATATGTACAACAAAACTTTTCTTTTTCTGCCTACATTCTTTCTTTATTTTTTCAGCGGTGTTAGCTATAAAAATTCCCGCGTCCGCTTTGTGTCAGCTCTGCCCTTCAAGCGCAATGAGGCTTTGGCAGACCAATATTGTATTGCTTTGATGTTCTTTCAAGGCATTAATAAAATATTATTATTACTATATTACTATAAGGATTTTCGAAGCACATGCGTTCCGCGAGAAAACGATTCCCACAGAAAAGAAAACGAAAGTTTGCTGCAAGGATGGAAGCGACGTTATTAAAACGAATGTGCCGTCACTCACTGCACATTGAATACGGTGCGGGGGAGCTCCCGCCCGTGGAGGCTACGCTTACGCCAGCATAAAGCACAAGGTTCAGCGCCGAGGTCATGATACTATATCCCAGGCTGGCTTGAGAGCATATATTACAGAATGCACTGAAGCAGTTCGTTCGTGTGCGAAGGGCATAAGTAAAATTTGCATAAGCAAACAACGCGTACACGAGACAAAGCCCCGCGATGGAAGAAAAGAGATGATAATAAAGAAAAAAAAAAGATGACAAAGGCGCATAACCTCGGTATGGAGAATCAACCTCGTTTACACGAGGCATGGAGATGTAATGAGGAGGCAGGAAACGAATCGGAGGAAAATGGGCTGGCATAATATTTGCAATCACGTTTATTGCCAAGGCCCACTTCATATTCATTTTATATACAGAGGGAAATATTCCATCTCTGTAGCGGCTTTGACGGCGAATTTAAATGACAAGAAAGAATACCCGCATGGCGATAGAGACCTTAACAAGAAAGATGACGTCGCGGGAATGGTCAAAGTCACGCAATTCCACTTACATTTCAAGCGACGCTTGAAAGAGGACACAGAAGGCCTTCCCTTCTACAGGGGCCGTACATCATCGCACCTGCTCATCAATATGCACGACCGAAAACCTCCGCGGAATGCGTTCGTACACTCTTCCGGATACAAGTGTCGGGTCTGGAACTCGATTTAATTTTTCATACAGCCGTGCCTCGGGTTGGAAAATTCCCGTCCTTCCTTTGAAGGTGGCTCGCACGAGTGGTGAATCTGCGATGTGATTGCGCATTAAAATGCGCCCAGTAGGCTTGATTGGCTCTACCGCGCGAGTAAGTTTGCGAAACGTTTTATTTTTCTGCGCTTTTGAAGCCTGCATTTTTGAATAAGCTCAGTGCATCTTCCATTCTCTTCCTTAGCGGTGTAGGTAGCTCTCACCCCTTCAAACAGTGCAAGGGGTTTAAAAAGCACGAATTTGAATGTACAACATGTCGGCTTAAAAAAAAATCACAGTTTCACCAGAAGGGCGAACAAATGAATGTGACGGCAATGCATGATATGATCCACAAAGTAAGACTAGCAGCCTTAGGGGCTTATTAAGTAAACATTCAGGTGCTTAAAGTATCATGTAACAGTCGGCGTTTCGAGACAACTGCCAGCTAAGCTTCGAGCTAAGTGACGTTGTTTTGATGCCCTCTGGTACACGCTACACACCGCGTGACCGCTCTAAGCAGCGTGTGCTTTGTACCATCGAGAAATTTTTCCCAGCGCCGCCGCATCAAGCGAACGCGTTCCTTCCGACACTCGTAGACACATTCGCGTGAGCGCTGGGTGGCGAGGCCTTTGCCGGCGTTGTGGCAATGCATATATGCGAGGTGCCTGGAAAGGAGCACATGACCAAGGCTCTGCTACGCAGTACGTCTGATGGCTGCTGAGAGCGCGCGCTCGCGCGCGAGTGATGGCGATTGATTGATTGATTGATTGATTGATTGATTGATTGATTGTGGTTCGGAAAGGACGCTAATTTCTGCAGCCCATGTAGGGAGCACGGCTAAGCGTCCGTGGGGGTGGGGGAAAGGGAGTGAAAGAGATAGAGAGAAAGGCCGTAGTGGAGGGCTCCGGAAATTTAGACCACCTGGGGTTCTTTAACGTGCACTGACAACGCACAGTACACGGGCCTCTGGCATTTTCGCCTCCATCGAAAATGCGACCGCCGCGGCCGGGATCGAACCCGCGTTTGATGGCGAGCGCGGAAAGTCCACAGTCGCCCTTCGAGGGACAACATCCTCCCCCCCTTCTCGCGCTTTTTAGGGGCGAAGCTCCTTAAAGCGGCACCCGTTCGTCCCTCGTCGTAGTCGTAGTAGTGCGTAACCAGTCTTACGCTTTGACCTCCAAGGTGGTGCCGGTGGGAGATTTCTCCTGTGCGTTGTTGAACAATAAAAAATTCGCAGCGTGCGCGTTAACTAAAAGCCGAATTCTTCTGTCTCTCATTCCCCATTAGCAGCCATTTCGTGCGTCCCCGATGTATGTAGTAGTAGTAGTAGTAGTAGTAGTAGTAGTTAGTAGTAGGTAGCCACCGGCGCGTGCCTGCTGGAGCGCACGCACGCGCCGAGGGCGAGCGCGTGGCACCTGGCGCTCGCCCTCGCCGCGAGAGCCGGGAGCCACGCGCTCCCCGGCAAACTCGACACTGCCCCGGCAAACGCGAGAGACAACGTTGGCGCAGGCAGCGTCTCCTAGCGAGTTTCTTGATTGAGAAATACCGACTGCTCGCGTTGGAGAAGCGTTCACCGGCAAAACCCATATATATATATATATATATATACACACTGGATCTTGACTTGCAATGAAGTGCCGGTGGGAGATTTCACTTGTGCATTGTGCATAGTTGAACCGTGAGGATTCGTAGCATGCGCGTTAACTAAATTAATCCGGAACTCGGCACGATCTACGATGCACATCCCGAGCTTCGCCCACTCATCATCATTCACTCCGTGGATATGCTGTAATTTTTATCCTCCAGTGGGATCCAAGTTGCTAAGAAATCAAAGGAAATGAAGTGGCAGATGCGTTGGCGAAAGCCACTCATGATTCTTCAAAAACACGTCTCATTCTCATATCTCAGTCCGAAGTACGCCTCATATTTCGAGGACAGTAACGCAGTTGTGCTTGTTCATATGGTTCAGAGAGACCACAAAAGAATCCATCTTGTACGCATTCGACCGTAATCTTGAATATCAACTAGACCATCAGCTCCCACGATGCATCGGCACCCTCATGCACCGTCTCCGGCTTGGAACTGCTTACACAAAGCACTTTTAGGGGCGAAGCTCCTTAAGGCTTGTTCAAGCTCGTTAAAGACGGGCGGGGCATTTCTTCACCGCTTCGACGCAGGCATCCCGAGCGAGGCGATGTTATCGCACGCGCCCTCCCAGCGATGGAGATGGGCCGGGCTCGTTTGGTCTCTGCTTCAGCCACGTTCGGCGGCCCCGCTCGCGTGCTTTTACCCGCCGGTATACAAGTACGAAGCGCCAGGGGGTCATCAATTCAGACTTTTTGTGCCACATGACGGCAACGGCAAAGACCCGTCGAGAATGTCCATATAAGTGATATCGCAATAAAAATGGCCAGCAACATGGCGCCATTCCGGCTCACCTATGCGCGAAAGGTCTTATCAGATAAAACACCATTCCTTACAGGACTTGCATTTCTGTAAAGAATGGTGTTTTCGCACGTCATCAGGCGATCTGATTCACGCAGGTGCGAAGCTCAGCTTTCCTTACAGAAGCGTTTCTCAGTCCTTGATGGGTCGCGGACGCCCTGTCTGGTGAAAGCGATGGGCGCGGCGCGACATGGTACCCTTTGCAGTGAAGAAACTGCGCACGCGTCTCTCTCTCTCTCTCTCAGTGTGGGGGAGAGTGCGCGCGCATGTGTGTATGTGTATGTGCGTGTATGTGCAGGTTGGGGGACGATGGAGTTGAAACTAACACAACGGGCGGCTAGACATAGGTGCTGGCCGAGAGCACCAAGAGATGCGAATATGAGAAGCAGACTGCCACAGCAGCGCTGGTAGCAGTTTTCGCACATGCGAATTAGTAAAGCCTAAATAAACTATCCCAGGACAGATAACACTTTCCTGGCGGCCGCGGGATTCACAGATGCCCAAAAATGGCTTCGCGGACCCTAATTTCATAACACGATTGCTGAGGTTTCAGGTACCAGAACGACGATATGATTTGCGAGGCTCGCTCCACAGTGGAGGACTTCCAAAAATTTAGACGACCTCGAGTTCATTTACCGTGCTATGACAGCACAGCACACGGGCCTCCATACCATTTGGCCTCAGCCAAAAATTGGACCGCCGCGGCAGGGCATTTAATTATCAGCCGAGCACGGTAACCATGTTGCATCACCGCGGCGGGTGACCCTTATCTGAGAACCACCAGTCCAAAGTAACAATTACGTAGCTCAAATCCACCTCAAGCGGCTTAGACATTAAACTTGTTTGTTTAGAACACGACGTGGACGATTCAGAGTACAGTATTCTGCAACGGGACAGCTCGTTAGAGCTGTCCTTATTGAACATTATACGGAGCGAACGATATACATCAAACCATTCATTAATCCACCCACTGTGACAGCGCCTCTGAAGTGTCACGCAAAATATAGCTATGCTCTACACTTCACGGTTCACCCTTACTTATAGCGTGTTGAACGCTACGTTGCTCTGCGTCCCTGCAAGTGCGCTTCCTTGCAGTGGTTAACAAACACTTTTGATTACCTTCGCGGCTGAAAAAAAAAAAAAAATCTGGCTGAATGAACATCACATTTATCGCAGGTTCTGTCAATGAGGGAACCAAAACGCGGCAGCGTGAACTATTAATTAAAAAGGAAAAGCTTCCACTTCGGCCGCGGGGCGACTAACAACTGGTACCGAGTGCTCTACATCCATTATAGCACCTATACTTTCGGGAATGTGGGAGAAGCTGCTCCAATGGGGCAGCTCAGGTAATGTGCCAGCATTGCAGCTGGCCGCCAAACCGTCCTTGTCTGGCGTACTCACCTCTCTTCACTTCACCTAAGCGCGCTAACAGTCTCCCCGGTGCGCTTTGCACTGGAGTCCAAAGGCGGCGTGCTCTCGCGCATGCGCTTTCTGAGTTCCGCAGGGTGCCCTATAAGTCACGGAAAAAACAGCGCGAACACAAGGACGATGAAAAAAGGAACATAAACCACACCACGGAGCGCCGCGTGGTGTGGTTTATGTTCCTTTTTTCATCGTCCTTGTGTTCGCGCTGTTTTTTCCATGATGCTTGACCAACTAGCCTGCAAATCCATCCTATTAGACGCCCTATAAGTGTTATCGCATCCAAGAGGATCAGAGCGGGTGCTTCAATGTACGGTTTGATGACGAAGCAGGTATTTTATTTGATGTCCACGATGATGATAAACTTGCTTTAATTGGTCTCGCCGCAACTCAACCACGCACTTACGAATGCTGACCGCACAGAAACCCAACCGCCGTGCAATGAAGCGTAGCACCGGCTCTCATTCCTTCTACGCTGCAATATGACGCTTAACCAAACCTGTTTAATGGAACAGCATCACAATGCAAAGAGCCTCGAGGCAGGATCGGCGGTAAGGCGTTACGATTGGAACCATCTCACACAACGGAACTACGTGGAAAAACACAGGAAAAATATAAGGCGGACGTTTCTCAGAGCGACTGCGAAGGAAATAACGTGACTGGATAAGCAAAACAGTGAGGACTGCAGGGATTCATTCTTCTGCGTCGTTTTCGCGAAAACAAACAATGATATCTGAACTGGAGATCATTCGCTTCATGGGCGAACTAATGAAGGAAAAAAAATATTTGTCCCGCATTTTTTATTCTCCACCGTTCGGAATAAATTCGTTCCCCACGGGCCGCCATTATTTCGGCTCCGGTAAATATGCGGCCAGCGAGAGATTCTAATTACCTAGAGATGCGGAGTCAGAAAAAACTAAGCTAATACGCTATTTGCCGAGGTAGCTCGAAACGGAGGGAGATGCAGTACGAGAAATAACATTCGGGAAAAGAAAAATAATCTACGAACTACCTCCTGACGCAGAAAAAATAAGCAATTCCCGTAAACAATAACAGATGAGCGCGGCAGCGGTAACAAGAAGAAAACGAAAAAGAAAAAGAAAAGCTGACACGATGATGTAGCAACTAAGATTAAACGCCACGTCGAAAGTTCGGAAAAGCATGTAGCTTTCAACGAACGTTTCGAGCGCACAAAATGCACCGGCCTTAAATAAGGAAAGCCCACAAAACGGCGCATTCGAAACGTTTGTCCTACTCGAGTACTAAAGTAAGGATAACAACAAAAAGGCAAACAATGTTGAGGGGGAGAAAATCCCCCAAATAAATAAGCACGCACTAACAAATGGGCGAGAAGGGAGGGGGAGGGCTGGCGGAAGACAAGGACTGCGTAACGCGCTCGGCTCTGACATATCCCTGCTCACCAAGTGAAAAAAAAATAAAAAGGAGGCTAACAAAAGAACCGAAGTTGAGGCACGAAGACAGAGCAACGCGAACTGCGACGCATCAACACCAGCCGAAGGACTACACGCTATTGTGCTCGTTTTAGTTGTGTGCAGTGCTTGTGTAACTTGGAGCAGCACCTCGGCGTAAACGATACTGCCGGGTGCAGAGAGGCGAGGCGAGCACCCGACACGGTATGGCGGTGAGTAAACAAGGGAAACCAGGAATGGGTATATATAGCTTGTTGTGAAAGGCTTAGCTGGCTTGTTCCCAAGGCCACAGATGGATGGAAGGTTTTTATATGTCTACACAGAGAGAGGTACGCCTACAAACATTTTATGTTGCTAGCTCCTCCTCATTGCTCAGATTGTGGCCTCATGGAGCAAATGGTGTCATTGCTCGTGCGGTCTCCGCAACGGCATTAAATAGGTGTGCTGAAGGGGCTGCTATTGTAATATCACTAGATGATGGAGAATTGCCGCGAAATCTTCAAGAATTTGTAGCGGTCAGAAAAGTGGATTTTCTAAGATATTCGGGGAGGGAGGCGGGAGGGGTTAAGACAAACGGAAGTGTTGTATGCAACTCGACAAACAGCTATAAAACACCGCTAACTGAAAAGAGTGCAGTGCGTGTCGAGTCTCATGGAAACGCCCATCTACTATGAAAAGTTCGTGACCATACGTACCTCAGTAGAGCAAATTTCACACATATCACGAGACTGTACCTATTACTACTACTACTACTACTACTACTACTACTACTACTACTAGTAGTAGTAGTAGTAGTAGTAGTAGTAGTAGTAGTAGTAGTAGTAGTAGTAGTAGCGTGGAGGACAAGCGAGGAAGTGCACTTCGTTTTAAAAGGAACACCTTCAAAGCTGGGAACATGAATAGGCTTGTACAAGCATATACCAGATGACATGATGCCTTTAGCGACGACCCGAAAGCTGAAGACGTCAGATATATCCGCGCGTTACGAAACATCTCGGCGTTCGGCATAGCACATGTAGGCGCTGCACCAAACTACTGATTCGAACAGCGGGGCGAGAGCGTTTGATTAACGGCATCTCGGCTGCTCACGTCGTCCGCGTCTGCTTGTTTAGGCGCTGTTTCGTTTCTGCCCTTGCCGCTGCGTGCCGCGTGCGTAGGTCTGCCTCGACGAAAATTCTGTTCTCGAAAAACATTTGCGCAAGTTGGTGAGCGGTGCAATAAATAAACAAATAAATGAACCATCGGAACGCCGCGTCCTTCTCGTTCTGCGCATCTCCTTCGAACATCCGATGAAACAAAGAAATGTCGACGGTATAGCGGGTGAAAAAAAAAAAAAAAGTATGTTTGAACATGTGTGTTTTATCAATCGCATTTTAATGAAAACTAAGAGAAAGAAAGCGCCCGAAGCGGTTTGCTTCTTTCGTACGTTGGCCATTTTCCGCCGTCGTCTATCTCCTTCCCCCCTTCGATGTATCTTTCGTAAAGCACCAAAAAGCGAGAAAACAGAACTGAATGGTGTATAGAAGAGAGAAAAAAAGAAAAGGTACGGGAGGAGGAAAGGTGAAACAGGAACGAATCGTAGATTGGCTTTTGATTTGCCGCTTGACGAGGCGCGAAAAGGCGAAATTGAACCTGGTCGCTCTTTTTTTTTCTTTTTTTTCCCGACCTCGTGTGATTTGTGGGTTGACGCATCGGCCACAGAATGAGCGGCGCGGTCCCCCTTGCCTTATCGCCTCCCCCCCCCCCCCCCCCTGCACCTCTCGACTTGTCGTGCGCGCCGCATTCTGATGCCCCTCTACGAGCAGGGATGAAGAAAAAAAAAATTACGCGCAGAACGTCGTTCGAGGCCGAATTCATAAGCTCGAATTGGTACGAAATAAAAGCCCGTTCTCGTCCTATAGCCGACCTGAAATCGGTCACGTCGGCATCCGCATTCAGTTATTCAGCACCGGAATCGCCCGAGGCACCGACGCCGCCCAACAAGACGAGATGCCTCCCGAGGCGACGACAGCTGTGTTCTGCGCGCCTGTTTCTGCATGAATTGCGCCGAAAGGTGCGCCGACGGAGTCACTGAAGTTTGAGCGATGCTCGCGGCAACCGTTTCCAATCCGGCGGTCGCGTTTTCGATGGAAGCGAAAATGCCAGAGGCCCGTGTACTCTGCGTTGTCAGTGTACGTTGAAGAACCCCACGTAGTCAAAATCTCCGGACCCCTCCATACGGCTTTTTCTCTCCTTCCTATCTCTTTCGCTCGCTTTCCCCCCACGCCCACGGAGGCTTCGCCCTGCTCCGGACATAGGCTGCAGAAATTAGCGTTCTTTCTTAAACTGAACCACAATCACCATCATCATCCAACCCGAGCAAGCTATTTGCTCCGACAGCACGCGTCAGTTGAACCCTTCGGCGAAATTCTAAAACCGGGCTGCACCGTTTACCTTCGCCGGCGGATGCTATTAAATATACGAAATTATTTATGTCCTACGCGCGAAATCAACGATATGATTTTAAAGCAAGCCGTAATAAGAAACCCTCGCATTCCATATGATGCTCTTGGGTTCCTTGCGTACACCTATACGCCCCAGTGATCAAACGGTTGGGCCTTTTAATTTGTGCCATGAGCGAAAAGTGCCTGGGCGCCCCAAAACCTAGGGGTCGCAACGCCACAGTGCACACATACACAGAGTGCGTACATACATACATACATACATACATACATACATACATACATACATACATACATACATACATACATACATACATACATACATACATACATACATACATACATACATACATACATACATGCCTTCTGGCAAAAAGAGTGTTCCACATTAGTCGCCATGGCTGCAACTGGCGCTGACCAACGCTCCCAAGAGTATAGGTACGGAAATACCCTTTATAAGGTGGACGATGGGACGACCGCCGCAACAGCTCAGCTGGTAGAGGATCGGACGCGTTCCTCTACCAGTCCTTTCCATTTCCATTTTTCCTTTCCATTTTTACAAGTCCTTTCCATTTATGTCAAAATAACGGAGTCGCAGATATAAACTACAAATAACTTCCCCTATGCCTTCTTTTAACCTACACTGGCTGTTATATATACAACGCGACGTCCGGCTCAAATGGTAATCCCCGTACTAGAAGGAGCTAGGCAGCATCTTTTGCGGTGGGCAGGCGATAAAATCTAAGTTGTAGAGATTTAGAAAGAAAGCAGAAATTCATTAAAAATGTACATATTTTAATATCTCAACCGCCACTGAATAGCAACAAAAGCGTCTTCGACGAGAAGGGACAGCCTAATGAGTTAAAATGGTTAAACATTGGGCTGCCTCTTATCATTAGTCAGGCGAACATCTGCCAGAATCACTCGTGTTTCTTTTGTTTGTTTGAGTGTTTGTTTGTTTGTTTGTTTACCCTCGCATTGGGGCTATTTCACGTTTCAAAATAAAACTGAATCGATATGCGGGGTTCATGTCGCGCCTTCCGTTTACAAACGAAAAACAAAAATCTTTGCGGAACTGCACTTCGTTATTTTGGGCCAGGCTAAGCTTTACTGTTACATTCAAACTGTCTGCCATTGAGGTTTTTCAGAGAAAGTCGGGCGCCGTCGTTTGTTCGTACGAGTTCACTCTTTTACGCAAAGTAACGCGCTCACCGTGCGAACTCATTCCATTACGTGTTGCTCATTTTCGTGTTATTTTTTTCTTCCCGTATACGTGCTCCAAAATTAGTAAAGCAATAATCTCTTACATCTCGCACTTGCTTGGGTTCATTTACATCACTCGACATAAACCATCGCGATGGCACAATGAGTTTAAGGGACAACGGAAATGAGAAGTCCTGATTTCCCGACCATTCGCGATTCTTTAATTAGCGAGCACCTCAAGTAAAGAACACGACTTGAATTCCACTCTCGGCAGAATGCGGCCGAGCCGTCGTTGCTAAGAAATGGAGCACGACTGAAGAGCATTACGTCCCAAATCCACGACGTGATTATGAAAGACGCCGTAGCGGAGGGCTCCGGAAATCTCGACCCCCCTGGAGTTCTTAACGTGCACTGACATCGCACAGTATACGCGGTTCTTAACATTTCGCCTCCACCGAAATGCCGCCGCCGCAGCCAGGATTCGATCCCACGACCTTCGAATCAGCAGCCGAGTGCCGTAGCCACTGGACCACTGTGACGGGGCTATGTAGTAGTGGGCTGAGGACATGAGCGCAAGAGAGGAATTTCACAAAATCCCTCTGCGTTCATGTGGTAGTGGGCTGAAAAGAAGTGCGCACGCAAGCGCCGCACATTACTCATTTCACAGAAGTGAACGCGCACTTATTTAATGGTGATTATCGTGAATGATAATCTGTAATGTATCTGTAATGTAATGATCCAAGATGGGATCTATAGAATTAATAAATAATAAATAAATGAATTCCTATTCGCGCCTAACGGACTTTCTTCGAGCGCTGCTAAGAGGTAGCTACCTTTGTTCAGACGTGCCATACTTTCCACCGGAAAGCTACCTCTGTCATCGCAATACCCATAAAGGTGTCCTTGTATGTATTATCGACAAATATGGCAGTAAATACTATGTACCAAATATTGCAGTTCATTGAAGAATTGAAAAGTCTCTTTTTTAGTGGAGCATTGATAACAACATTTCAGACTGCGCGCCTTCAATGTCGCCGTCACTTCTCTCAGCACTCACTCACACCTACACCTGAATGCGTGTCAGCGACCCTGACGATAATTACTCCGCAGTGGGGAACTAGCCGTTCGTTCTGCTATGTGCTGCCAAGCATTTAACGAAGTGGGTGCACGTTACACGCGCGCATGCTTAAAGAGATGAAGGCTATTGCACTCTGTCGTTCTACGCTCGAACACAAGGACATATGAGGAGGACAAGTGTTTATCAGCATCTCTGATTTATTTATTTATTTATTTATTTATTTATTTATTTATTTATTTATTTATTTACTTGCAAATATCTTACAGGCTCCATGATGGGGTATTATATGAGGGGAACTACAATAAAATTAGCAAGCACACAAAACAAAGAAATAAATTAAAAAAAAGAGGACCAGGTTTCATACTACGGCTAAAATATGTGAGAGAACACTGGGTGTAAGAGTGTAATAATAGCACCAATTTATTCTTACGTCTCTACGATTTGTGCATGAATAAGGCAAGTTAACATTAAGAAGAATCATAGTTGAAATTCCGCAGTTGGCCCTTGCGCCAAAATAGAAAAATTCGAGCTTATTCGGGTCTCAACAATGGCCCAAGAAACAGATACTGCGCAGCATACTCCGGTGGTTTCACGGAGGTATAGGGGTAAACCAGAGTAAAATTACGGTTAGAAATAATTAAACTCAATTAATAATTGTTTCCAGAATACAATTTGATCAAGTTAGATTACATTGCAAATTACGGTCCGCCAGAAGTAATGACTGTGTGTTTCTGCCACTTTTCAAGAGTAATAGGAAGTACTTTCACGAAAGTTCATTCACGCACTTGCTCATTTAACTTTGTTTACAGTAAAGCATCACATAATATGCGATGCTTCTGTGGGCCTGTCTTGTTCTCACGTTTTGTACCTGGCGCTCTCATTAACGTGCCTGTGTCTTTTCTTCCTTATTTATTTTTGTTACAGTTTTATGCTACAAGAGAAGCGAACATACTATATATTTCAAGCAATTCGGGAAGTGATGGGTATTTACTTGATGTTTCTCATGCTATCCTCCTCTCGTGTCACCTCGCTTGAAGCAATTCAGTGCATTACTGAATCGCAAGCCCTATCATTCTTTACAAAAAACCCTTAATTTAGTAACTGCAATGTTATTACTGCCAATCGGTGTTCTCGAGATCGAACAAGGAAGTCCACTTCATTTCGCTTGCAGAAGTAATATAAACTTGCGTAGAATACGTCAAATATTGCGAGATGATAGTGATTAAAAGCAATTCAGCTCTTGCGAAACAGCGCACGCAGGAATTGCTGCCGAAATTTGGGCAATCATCGTACAGTGCGAATCGCCGCCATGACAGTAAGACGCGTCTGTAGTTGGTTCCATATATGCGTACATGAGGATACATTTGAGTGGATGGACACGGGACACGGACGTTAACATTTGGCAATCATACGTCCCCTGATTATATGTGCGATCGCGTACACAAGAAACAAGGCGTTCATACAAGAAACGACCGCCTGTATACGTGTTACCAACGTCGTGCTGCCAAATTATGCATATTTTTCATTGTTGTAGTGAGCCTAATTCGTGTTTCTATGCTTTTTTTTTCTGTATTGCCCATCCTACTTTCACAGCGTTTTAAGTTTTGTTTCTGTCGTTTCTTGCCCGTGTGAAGTGGTGACTCAAGACCTATGCGAGCTTTTTAGGGGCGAAGCGCCTTAAGGTTTGCGTCTGTCCGTCCGTTGTTCCTAGTAGCGCGTTACCTTCAAAGAAATGAATGATAGATACTACGTGTGGGAGGCGCGTCCTCGGCGCGTGCCTCCCGGCGCGCGAGCTCTCTCACTCTTCCATCTGCTGCCTTGTGAGAGAGAGAGAGAGAGAGAGAGCGCGAAAGGCGCGCGTTGACTATGGAAACGCTCTTTCTTCGATGAACGCGCAACCAGCTCGCAAAGAAGGAGAACGCGCCCTCACCCGCGAGAGACAAGCTTGACGCAGGCAGCGTCTTCTAGCGAATTTCTTGATTGAAAAATACCGACTGCTCGCGCTGGAGTTCACCGTTCACCGGCCACCCATATATATGTATATAGGCACTGGATCTTGACTTGCAATGAAGTGCCGGTGGGAGATTTCACTTGTGCGTAGTTGAAACATACGGATTCGTAGCCTGCGCGTTAACTAATTAATCCTGAACTCGGCACGATCTACGATGAACTCCGGAGCTTCGCCCACTCATCATAATTCACTCCGTGGATATGCTGTGGATTTTTTTTATGATTTGTGTAACATTTAGGAACGGGGTAGACATGGCAGTCTGTGATCCGCGGGGCGCGATGGGAGGCGTGCCTGCTCAGCCAAAACCTCGCTGATCAACTCTGGGCCGTCCGGCACGCCGAGGAAGCCGCCCGTGTCCAAGGGCTCGAGGCCGTCATCTAGGCTGGGGTGCTTGTGGCCCTGCCCCGACACTATCGCCGGACCTATTTGCGAATTAAAGTTTTTAGGGGCGAAGCTCCTCTTAGTCTAACCTTGTCACGCGTCAGGCGTCAGGCGTAACCCGCGTGCTGGGAGGCACGCGCTCGCCCTCGGCGTTCGCCTCGGCGCGCTCCTCTCTCTCCCGGCGCGTGTCTCCCGGCGCGTGCTTCTGCTGTCTTGTGAGAGAGAGACACACACAGAGAGAGAGAGCGAAAGGCGCGCGTTGGCTATGGAAACGCTCTTTGTCCGCCGCGGTGGTGTAGTGGTTACGGTACTCGGCTGCCACCCAAAATACGCGGGTTCGATCCCGGCCGCGGCGGTCGCATTTTCGATGGAGGCGAAAATGCCAGTGGCCCGTGTACTGTGCGTTGTCAGTGCACGTTAAAGAACCCCAGGTGGTCTGAATTTCCGGAGCCCTCCACTACGGCCTTTCTCTCCTCTCTATCTCTTTCACTCCCTTTCCCCCACGGACGCTTAGCCGTGCTCCCTACATGGGCTGCAGAAATTAGCGTCCTTTCCTAACCAAACCACAATCAATCAATCAATCAATCTTTCTTAGAGGAACGCTGTACCAGCTCGCAAAGAAGGAGAACGCGCTCTCACACGCGAGAGACAACGTTGGCGCAGGCAGCGTCTCCCAGCGAGTTTCTTGATTGAGAAATACCGACTGCTCGCGTTGGAGAAGCGTTCACCGGCAACCCATATATATATACATATATATAGGCACTGGATCTTGACTTGCAATGGAGCAAGGAGGTCATATATTACTTTTCTGGAGTGTGCCGCCGAAAGTGAAGCCGTCGCCGCCATCTTGCTCAAGGAAACAGTAGCAGACGACCACGCAGACGGCGGAGCGCGTAGACAACGCGACGCTGTTTCGTGGAAACACTGTGTCCTGTTTTTCCTAAGCGTCTAAATATCTGAGAAGGCAACGGTGACTTCGCGCGTCACTTTCGGCTGCACAAATCGCGTTGAGAAGAAGCCTGGAAGGACATTTCACGTGTAAGTTTTTTTCACTTTCTTCACGTACGGCTGCCCGTTTTCAGTGCATTTTGCTAAATAGAGGGCAATTTTAAACGTTCGCATCCATATATTACCTCCCTACGCCTGTATGAAAGATAACTGTAAGCTTTAAATACTTGCTAGTGCTTCGTTTTCAGATGCGTGCATACAGGATTTGCTACGGGCTCGAGCTCTGCTAAAATACACGTCTGATGCACATATTGGATAGTCACTGCAGTGTTTGTATGCGAACTTTAGAGGAAGGGCATCTTTCCGGAGCATAGACGCAGAATTTGTTACGCGTGCGGGTTGAATGCGCAAATGCAGCGAGCACGCACGTATGGCGTGTTTCTCCGTGCTAGTGGTTTCGAAAATGAAGGAAAAAAAAAATACTGTGCGTAGCCTTCTGACTGAGAACATGTGGTGTTCGGAGGAAAGCTTAAAACAGCCACGCGATCACCTCTGCTCTAGCGATACCGAACAACTCAACCTCTGTCTTCAAGTGCATGCTTTTAGACGCGTGTCCCGTGTAAGAAATCTCCTATGTACGTTTACAGTCAGAACTAAATGAGAAAGTTTTCCGAACGCACCCAACGGGTCTTGACAGACGCGGATCTGAGAAGACTTCGCAAACGCTAAGAGCAACGAACCATTTGGAAAAATGTATGTGAAATACGGAAAAAAAAAAAAGATAGGGCGTGCGCGGTTAGTTAAGGCAACATGCAGAAAACATGCGCTGTACTCATTCGGTTGGATACATGCTTAAATAAAGGGCACGAATGCATTTCACGTCAGTTGGCAGTCGCACAGTGCCGTATATTTGCGCTATATCGCATCACCACATCACAAAAACCTAGTTTCTACTAACAGACAGAGTAAGCCGGCAAGTGCGATTTGCATAGAACCTCTGAGCCAGCTGTGTTATTTTGTTTTCCTCGACGCCTTATAGCTGAGTACGGACGCGGGAAAATTTTTTTCTCAACTAGAAAGCACCGTTGGTAATTGGCATAAGCATAAAGTTCGTTTCTGTCTCAATGTTTTATCGTGAGGTTGCAAAACAAGTCGAGCGCCTATCTTAATACATTGCCGTCTATGGCGCACCCGCGTACTTCTTGCTCTAGTAACATGGCCGCCGCCGGCTTCACTTGGCCCCGTCGGCAGCTGCAGGGACTTCCACTCCGGAAGTTTAATGGAACCTCCTTGCAATGGAGTGCCGGTGGGAGATTTCACTTGTGCATAGTTGAACCATGAGGATTCGTAGCATGCGCGTTAACTAAATTAATCCGGAACTCGGCACGATCTGCGATGAACCTCCCGAGCTTCGCCCACTCATCATCATTCACTCCGTGGATATGCTGTAATTTTTTTTTTCTCTCTCTCTCTTGTGTAACATTTTTTTCCCGTGTTTTAGGCCAAACACAGAGTATGAAATCAGCTAAATATCAACAGTGACTTTTTTTACGTAACACTGTACCAATGCTTAATTTTACGGATAACATATTCGTTATCCAACAAAACTGTTTTTACAGTATGTGTAGCTATTCAGATGAGCTAGTATGCCACACATGGGACGCATATACCACAACATTCTCGCTACACTGCATGTGTAAAGCACCACTATTCGCTTTCCATCCCCCTCCCCTGTCGACGGGTAAGAGATGACGATATTCTAGTCAGAAGGAAGGCAGCAACAAAGTTCGAGGCCGACACACTTAAATAAGCCGCACTGCACCCGGGATGAGGGAATGGTTTCCGGGGACAGTAGGACCCGCATCGCAAAGAAGGGCAGTCCTATATATGCAGCAAAGATTTCTTGCAGAGTCGTTGATTCATCTTGCATTAGTAAAGTGCTGTGAAAGCGCTATAGAAAAAAAAGAAAGAAAGATAGACCAGACATAACACTCGGTCATGTCAATTTTTCGTTTTCTACTGCGCTTGCGCGGCACGGTACAGGCTTTCGCACAGGCGACAAGAGTCAACGGAATCGAGTACGATACAGTATATCGCGCTCTGCAGCACAACGCTGAGGCAACCGGATGTATACACGCGAGAAAACAGTATAGGCCGCTATAGGACATAAGTATGATTACTCTCGCCATCAAACTGTAGAGGGCCGTGAGAGAACAGTGCCATTCAAAGGTCTTCACCGAAGCGTGTACACGCTTCCAATGTCCTGTCGTGATAACCATGCTTAGGTCTTACATGCCAGAGCCGCGATATGATTACAGGGCACGCCAAAAGTTCTGACCACCTGCGTTTCTTCAACGTGCACTATTAAACGCACAGTACACGTACTTCTAACATGTTCGCCGCCATCGCAAATGCAACCGCCGCGGCCGAGATCGATCCCACGTCATTCGGTTCAGCAGCGTCGCGACAGCCATATACGTTTTATACGGGTACAGTATTGTTGACGCAATAACAGCGATAAATAACAACAAAAGAACCTCGCGAACTGCGTTCGCGATAGTTGCTACCAATGGCGCATTTGGATCTGCGATGAAAGCTCGACCACCGCAGAAACAGGCGTTAGAATCAAACACCGCTCGTTTTGAAAATAAACAGCACAGGCGAAAGGAAAGATAAACAGACGAACACGCACTCGGTTAGGCGGAGTTGTGAACAAGTGTACGAACAAGCGAGGTGTGAACAAGTACTACGTAGGCGCCAAACATGTGCGCTACGGCAGTGCTTGCTGCGATTCCTTCGGAGCGAATCATCCGGGCGTAGCTATTGCGCCACGGTCCGTCGCGTCGGACTAGGCGTGTCGATTTGCCGTTCCCGTCGGCTTGCCGCTATTTACGACTCACCTTGCCAGCCGAGTGGGTACCCGCCGTGGCATTTCCCGCTGTTGGTGTCCGCGGAACTGCGCTGCTTCTTGGCGAGTTAGCGAGTGAAACCCGTCGACAGCGAGTAAGCTTCGAATGAGCACGGCTTGTGCGGTTTAGAAGTTAAAATTGTGCGGCGATGATTGCTGGCGGTATAATCGCCGAGCTGTCGGCCTTCCTTACTCGATCACTTCAATATAGGCTCGCAGCGGTGACGTCCCCCCATCGCTGCCCTTTTCCCTCCATTCAAATACGTGTGACCACCGCGAAATCGGATACTCCAGTTCGGCTGAAAAGAATTTCAGTATGACGTATACGTAGGGTTGTTCGTTTTCGGGTAAAACCCGATTTTACCCGATTCTTGCACCCCGAACAAGTTTCAGGAGAATCGGGTTAAACCCGATTTCTCCCCGAATAAACCTCCCTGTAGCGATCTGCACAATCGTGAGTTGCTGCTAACTCGTGTTGATGCTCTTCCCCTTCTCTTCTCACCACTACCTGTCTCCTTTGTCACCCCTTTCTCCTCTCTAATCTTTACATCCCCTCTCTCCTCTGCACGCACATGCGTGAGAGCGTACATGCACCCCCCCCCCCCCCCCCTAAAAAAATGCTTGCAGAAGAAAGTGGGAAACACGTTTGAGGCCGGCCACGCTTCGAGTACATTGTGAACAAATTTAGGGTGAAAGAAAAGCAAAGAAACCTGCCCCTTTGCCCACTGCAGATTAGTCTCGGGTATGTGCACCTGCTTCCAAGAATTTCACGCGGAAGGGACGGGTGACCAGTCGGTGGGGGAGAGATTGAGCGACGAAGAAGCCAGCCATACCCTCCCCCAGCGTCCAACCCCGCGCGAACGCCCCTCACTCTCTCGCGCGACACGAGACGAGACGCATATCGCCATCCTCACTTAGCATTACCAGGCGCGTCTTGTGAGCGCAAAGCCACCGTCGCGGACATAAGGCGGCACCGGAAACTTCAGCGTGGAGATGGGAAGAAAACGAAAGACACTGGATGACTGGTGTAAAGAACATGAAGATCTCCAGATCGCAACGAAAGACAGTGAAGGCACCCGCACTTTAGTGTGCAAATATTGCAACACCGAGATGGTCACCGATCCAGCGAAGAAGCCCTACGACCGAATTCGTGAGCATCTAATGTCATCTCGTCATAAGAAGTTCAAGACGGCTTCCAAGGAAGCTGAGACTGCGGGAACGTCTCAGCAGACGCTTTTTGATATGTCCTGTAGACAGCGTGCGAAAGAAACTGAAGCGGACGGCGTTATCCATGACTTTGTTCGTGCCCTAGCGTACAGCGGAATAAGCATGCACCAGGCGGACGGACCGCTGGGAGACTTCGCACGCAAATACTGCAAGGCCGCGAAGACCATGCCAACAGGACAAAGACTTCGGCTGAAATACCTGAAAGAAGCTTTTGACAAGGACATGGAGAAAATCCGCGATGATATGCGAGATGTGAAAGTGAGCGTCATCGTCGATGAATCCCCAGACATCACTGGTGTGCCTACCATCAACACTCTCCTGTGCTACTATAGCCAGAAAAACGTGAAGAAGCACGTTGTTCTGGTCGACGTCGACAGGGTAAATGCATCGAACAGTTACACGGTGGCCAGCGCAGTTAGCAAGGCACTCCTGACGGTTGGCAAGACGTGGAAAGACGTTGTGGCAGTAGCCACAGACTCAGCGGAGTACATGCGAAAGATGGTTCGAGAAATCTGTCAGGCTGAAGGGATCCAAATCTTGCATGTGAAAGATATAGCACACCTTATTCATGTGAGTGTTGACCATGCCATTTCTTTACCATGCATGTCTGATGTTCGATCCGTAGTGATCAAGTTTGGAGCGTTATTTAAGCACGCTAACAAGCTTTACCAAAAGTACACTGAAATTTGTTCTTCTAATGGCCTCTTTGGACCTGACATTAAGAAGCCACCTTCTGTTGTCCCGAATCGATGGCAAAGCTTCTACAAGGCACTTGTGGTAGTCGTAGAAATGTGGAGCTCGTTAACAGAACTTGCTGAAAGCTCGCATGATAGCAGCAAAGCGGAAGCTATTCGAGGGATACTTTCTGAAAAAGAAGTTGTTTATGCGAAGGCAATCTTGATGAGAGATGCACTCGGCCCACTTTTGGAATCCCAGAAAACGCTTGAAAGTGGGAAGCTTTTGATGCCCAGCTTTGATCACCAAACGTGAAGCTGCAGCAGATTGTCGGGGAGCTTTCGGCGATGATCGGTAAAAGCGATCAGGCCAAAGCTGTTTTGTCTATGTTACCCAAGCGCAGCGCTAATTTAGTAAAAACATGTTCTGAAGAGTTCTGCACGAAACTCGCCACAAAATGGCGCTGCACTCTTGGACGGAACGTCTCAGAAAAAGAGGAAAACCAGCTAACTTTGTGGAAGTTGGGAGCCGTCCTTGATCCGTTTCAGAAGCGTCTGCTGGGGCAGTCATTTGAGGACTACCGACCTCTGTTCATGTCCGTAACCGACAATGTAGATTCCCTTAATGACGAGTTCAACCAGTATTTGCTGGAAGCGAGCCCCACAAACCCAGCTGTCGAACTAATCGAGTATTGGCATGACTCTACTTCTCGCTACCCAAGGCTTGCAAAAACTGCACTGACATTGTTGTGCCTAGCTAATGGTAGCTGTGATGTGGAGAGAACTTTCTCCCAGCTGAGATATGTTCAACGACCGGACAGATCTCGAATGGAGACTGACATGTTGCGCATGCAGATGATAATGTATGTCAACAAGGACGTGTAAAAAATCGATGACCAGATTTTCGAGAATAAAATGTATAATTTCTAAGAGTCAATGTTTACTGATTCATTCATTTTCAAACACCACTGATTCATTTTCAAACAAACACAAAATTTTGGGTAGTATACTGTATTTGCTATAATACTCTGGTGTCTGTCCCAATTACCAGCTTGAAACACCAAATTTAACGTGTTATACTTAAAAAGCCCGTGATACGTTTTGATAAGCTCAGTGTAAGTTCTGATAAGTACAACCGTATATTTAACCCGAAAAAACCCGAAGTAAGGAATGGTTTCGCAAAAAAACCGATTTTTCCCCGAATATCAGTTTGAAAAATACCGCCCGATTTTTACCCCCCGAATTTGAAAAAATATAAAACCCGAAAACGAACAACCCTACGTATACGGCACGAAAAAGAAATGAAATAAAATGCCAAAAATGAAAGAGGACACTACGGAAGCACGACAAATGTGCGTGGCAAGGCAACCTTTCTAGCCAGGCAAGTTTCATCGTCTTTGCATAGAGAATAAAAACTAAATAAAACAGGCAAGGTAAAAGCAGTGTCTTTAACCAGAAAGGAATATCGGGCGTGCTACCAAGCCCTTAGCGACAAGGCAACATTGATGACTGGATAACTAGTGAAGAGACAGATGAGCGGCGCACAATGCCATAATTGGCATGAGCGCACTGTTGCAGAATATGCTCCGAAAATTTCAACCACCGCCAGGTAAGTGAAACGAATACGCCGCGCTTCGTGCAATCGCATATACAAACGTGCATGTACAAACGATCGCATATATAATCTATTGAATGGAAGGCTTTATCGCCCGAAACTTGCATCTGCGTCCAATGGCGCACCCCGGATATATTTTAACCATACGTATACAATACTGTGCGTGGGCCATTACACGGTGACGTCACTACTTTCGACTCTCTTCCGTTTTAAGCCATGTTAATTGCCATGTTAAGCGGCAGCGCATCGCAGCCGCATAGGAACTGCGTTCATTTAAACCCCCCTCCGTACCTCGCGAGTTCTCCGCACTGCGATTGAATTTCACCACCACGAAAATCGCAAGAATCGTGAGCGGCGCCAAGGGCTACCCGAGCATAATCGCGTCACCTGATTCGCCGTAATCGGCGTTGCATTGCAGATGAGACAATGTAGGTCGAAAGTACGCCGGGCGAATAAAAAAATAATAATACGGAAACACAGCATTGCGCTTGACGTATTCCCCAATAGCAACCGATTTTCCTTTGAACGAAAAATGTAGAAATATTGTGATATTGCTTGTGGAAACAACTATGTTTCTGTAAGCATCCCGCGTATGACAGCGAGAACTACAGAATATTATTTATCGCCTTAGGTTTCTCGATTCACTAGCCCCCGTGGCAATGCAGCAACATAATGATAACTGCTGGCGTTTATGTGCGAAAACCAAGATATCATGTGAGGCAAGCCGTATACTGGGATGCTCTGGAAATGTAGATCACCTGAAAACGTGCACGAAAAATGCACAGCACACACACGCGCCTCCGGCATTTTCGCTTCCGTCAGAAACACGACCGGGATCGAACCCGCATCCTTCGGGTCAACAACTAACCACCACAACCGCTGTGACGCTGCGGCGGACAGCACGAAAACATATGCTCAACGAGTATACTGTTGCGCTAAGTTACGGCGGGTAGTGAATCGACACTTGTCTCGACTTCTCGGCTATGGTCCAATTGCCGAAGGACGTTTTCGCTACACGCAAGAGAAATAGCATGCTCGGTGCGTGCTCGCCGTACTCGGGACACTCACCGGGTTGGTACGATTGGCGTCGGATGTGCCATCTTCGCGCGTGCATCAGGCGCGCCCGGATCGTCCCAAGGAGCAACGGCGCCGACGCACCGACTCAGGCCAGACTGACGCTGCTGTCACACAGCGTGGCCAACCGAGCGGCAACACCGAACATCGCTCGCTGCGCTTACGACAAAGGCGTAACCGAATATAACTCGCCACAGAACGCACTGCCTTCTCCGGCTACTTTTCTTTTTCGCTTTTTTTTCTGATTCGCACATGGCATAAGTGTACTACACGCTGTGGAAACAGTATGCCGGTAAAGCTCAACCGAAAGAGTGACGTATGTGTAGCCAATTTCTTAGGCTTTCATAGTGAACGAGAACGGTGCTGAAGCTTCTCTTGTCACAGGTAGCGCACAAACGCACCGCCTGAAGAGCCGAGCATACACTCATTATAGTTCACCATATCCTGCGATGCACGTGCGAAATTCACTGCTCCGCAAGGGGCACGTAAATCCTAGTTGGTCAGCCTCTGCACAGATTCGGGGGTCCCCCGGCGTGTTATACATTGGTTATCGTGCTCGGCTGCTGTCACGAAGTATGCGAGTTCGATCTCAGTCGTAGCTGTCATATTTCGAGTGCACGCGTAAATACTAGAGGCTATTGCACTGTGCGATGCCGGTTCAGGTAAAGCAGCTCCAGACGTTCTAAATTACCGGAGCCCTCCACTACGGCTTCTCTCATACCCATGCTGTCGTAATGGGGCGAAAAGACCACAGCAATCATTGTTGTCAGCCTACGAGAATTTCGGCTGCATTATAGCCGGCAATGGCAACACATAGTGAAAAGTGTTTCTACTGGGCGTGCACTCGGAGATACGACACATGGCACGAAAGCATATGTGCGCATCCAGCGTTTCCGGCCACGAAGCAAGCGACCAAAATAAATTTCACCATTCCACAAGCCGTTGACATAAGCTCCGTCAGTCGGCTGATCGGACATGCGCGGAGCCATGCTCAAGTTTAGCAACGTTCGCGTTTTTTAAACGCGCCCAAGTGATGCGAAGCATGCGCGCTTGATATTGCTTCATTCGTTCGAAAGTCTCCCCTTGTGATAAGTGATGTGCTGCTGAGTGTCACCGATTGTGAATCGCGAATTACCGATTCTCTTCGAGTACGTATGCTCTGCGTTCTGTCGCCACTTTCAGCTGCGGGAAGGCCCGGGGCAAGGTGCATCTAATAGACAGCGAAAGGGAGTTTGTACATTAAAAGGATATTTCCAAAACAGAACCAATAGGTATATTTTGGATAGCGGTATTGTACTGTACGCTGTTTGGTGTGTATCAAGTTGCCGTCTCCTATTTCTGCCTTTTCTTTCTTCGGAGTTCTCCCTTCATATTTCGCTTACTTTTTCTTCCTTTTTCTTTTCGGACACCGGATGGGAATTGAGTGGCCTAAATTGAAAGTGAGCTCGGAGTGAACAAAGGGTGGAATTGTCACACGCGCTTAATAAATCTTGCCTTCGTAACCAACACGTGTATCCATACCCCAACGTGACCAAATGTCAAAGCACGGCTGCCGCCGTTCTATAGAGTGGCTGTGTGTCCTACAGGGGCTACAGCGGATCGACATTCGCGGATTCGATCCCGGCCGCGGCACTGGCATTTTCGATGCAGTCAAAATGCTGTCCGTGCACTCCGCGTTACTGGAGCATGTTAAAGAGCAACTCCGGCAGTTTTTCAGTGTCCACAGATCTCAGTAAAATTTTCAATATACACTCTCCTCGCTACTGTAATAATATATGTCAAATCAGGCGGATGTAGGTTATTCAGTTTTCCTGTAAATGAATTTTAAAAATTTTTAGCGGATTCTCATGCGGGCCACCCTGTGTTTTTGACGTCATCACCTCCGCGCTGCCTACCCGAGCCAGCGGGCCTTCAAAAGCAAAACGGCGATAGTTCGGCGCTCAAATCGTCGCTTTCAAGATCAGAAAAGCTGGCATAACTCAATATATGGTCGGATGACCTCGCCACTAGAATTTCTTTGGCGCCAGTTCCATATTTCTGGTGACGGGAAGGTTGTGACGTCACCTCACGCGCTCAACGAAGCATCTGCCCGTTTCGCTTTCGGTTTGCAAACGACTTTTAGCTACTTATTTGAAATTATTAGTGCGTTTCTGAGCAAACTGAACCACCCTGGCGATTACAGGACTATCAGTACCACTGGAAAACATTGATATCAGAACATGATGAAAAACCCTGCCGTAGCTGCCCTTTAAAGAGCCCCTGGTGGTCGAAGCGTCGGGTGCCTTCGCCTACGCCATACCTCACAATTAAGTCGTGGCACATACAACCTACTATTGTGAACAGCTACAGCACACTGACGAATAAGGAACAGCGCATCTCTAATGCAGCGACGAGCACTGTAACAACGGCTGGAAACGGCGCATCCCCTCTTGTGCATTCCAAGCACTGAATCTCTTGTTCGTGGAGATAACGAAAGGGAAGGGGTCATGGGCTCGTTCTTTATTTGTTAGAAACAACTTAATGAGCAAACAGACAATGAAGCCAAGGAGAGCATAGGGGAAGTTAATTGTGGTATTGTAATTGTGGAGAAAGTAGAAAGAAAGTGTGTTCCACACACGCCGCCTTGGCCATGAGTGGCGCTGCCTAACACTCCCAGGATAACAAGTACATAAATACACAATAAAGTGGACGGGGGGGACGAGCGCCTTCGTAGCTCAGTTGGTAGAGCATCGGAAGCGACATCCGAAGGTCGTGGGTTCGGGTCCCACCGAAGGCAGGCTTGTCTTTTCGTCCACTTTAATTCCTTTCTACTTTCTCCACAATTACAATACCACAAGTAACTTCCCCTATGCTTTCCTTGGCTTCATTGTTTGCTCATTAAGTTGTTCGTGGAGAGGAATTCGTAGGTTTCTTTTAGCAGTTGTCGCAGCTAGAGTCACCACTTTGGTGGACCAGCGTGCAATTATTTCGTGCCGTTAAACACGGCAGTGTAGCCGCACTCCACGCGCTGTTGAACTATCACCGCAATAAGCACTCCATTTACCAAGGAATTTGCTTAGGAAGAGCTCTAAGGTGGCACACTGCTTATGCCTTACTCCGAAGTGTTCTGGTAGGCTACTCACAGCCGTGTTCATTTTTGAGTAACGAAATGGGGGTCACAGTTCAATTTCTTGTATTTTAATTCGAAACACGGAAGCCATGTCATCAGGAATTTCAGTGTGTTCAATGTATTTCAATTTATTGCTTTAGACGCCGTAGCTGATATATATAGGCTTCGACCCGGCATCTGGGGTCGCATTGTCGACGATGGCGAAAGTGCTAAAGGCACGTGTGTACTGTGCGTCGTCAGTACGCGTTAAGAATCCCAGGTGATCAAAATTTCCAGATCCCTCCCCTACGGCGTGCCTCATAACCATATCGTGGTTTAAATAAGGGAATTATTATTATTATTATTATTATTATTATTATTATTATTAGTAGTAGTAGTAGTAGTAGTAGTAGTAGTAGTAGTAGTAGTAGTAGTAGTGGTGGTGGTGGTGGTGGTGGTACCATTTTGTATAGTAGTGCCCGCTGAAGTAGCCCAGCGACAAAGGTGTAGTGCTGGTCACCCGGGGACGCGGTTTAGGTTTCCAGCCACAACGACCGCATTTACATGGCGCTATGAAATGAGAAAAGCCGCATACTGCTGTTTAAAATTAACCCAGAGTCTACCGCTGAGGGCGCGCGCACAAACATATTCCGGTCTTGGTGGGTAAAACCAGACTTTTCATTATTCAAGGTGCTCCAGAAATCTTTCCCTTATTGCAAGCGCGCAGAAAGTACAAAATACGACATATGGTCACATATCTTTTATCTTGAATTGCATGCAACATATTCAGATTCGTAAGTGTGTGCTTGTGCTTGTGCGTGCGGGCAGTGTGCATGCGGACTCGCTTTGTCAGCTTGTTTTTTACTATGCCCTGTGACGTAACAACAGTACAGTCGAACAAAATTAGCAAATAGTGTGTACCCATATTAGAAGAAATGTATGCTCTGATATCACGATGCACAGTAACTAAAACAAAAAAAAAATACACCCTGATACAAATACGGACGGCCCTATTATGGACACGCACCGGACCTCAAATGCTCTGCACTACAGCACCCTTTTGACACAGTCTCAAAAGGGCACCCATCGGTCGTGGAAGGCTGGCGCTGCACGCACCAGGGCTTCGAACACAGCTTTGTTTTGTTGTTGTTGTTGTTGTTGTCTGTTTGTTTGCTTTTTTTGTTTGTTTTTTTTTCTTTCCTACACAGTTGGAGACCCCGCTCTCTTCTTTCGACATTTGACGTCAAAAAGAGCATTGACTCCGTCGCTTGAAGTAGAACTATATAGCGTTGGTGATTTCATGAGCGCGGAGTCACCCTCAGGAATAGTTGGTTTGTTCACTGTGAGTTCAACAATTAAAAAGGAAACGTATGTATCTGTCTTTCCGAGAACAACAAAAGAAGTTAAGCGTCATTGTCGGTGCCACTTAATTGTGACGTCATTTGTTGAAGAAGCAGCAGGTGCTCTGTTGGACCAGCTATATTTGAAACAAAATTGCGAATTTCGTGGTGCGTGCGGAGCACTAATATTTGTCTCACGCAATCACAGAAGCCTCCACGATTTATTGGCAACCGTTTTCCCTACTAAGTTCAGAAAGCGTTGTAGGGCCCCTTTTAATAGCACCAAAATGTGGTATGAGTACTTTAAGGCAACACTGACCGTCTATGATTTCCCTAGCCCAGGCAGGGCAGAACGTAGTGAGCAGGCAATTCAGGCAGCGAGAGAAGGCCTTCATGAGAAGCTCCAAGACATGTACACAGAAACTTGAATACATGCTACCTCAATTTCAAGATAGAACATATGTGTCCTATGTGCATATTTTCTGCTATCTGCGTGTTTGCAGTGAGGGAAGGACCTCTGGGCGACACTGTATAATCAAGAGGTAGCGGCTTCGAACACCGATGGCCAAATTAATTCGGGGCGCTCCGCTGCGGTGTCCGACATAACCCACTCCCGACTTTCCGGACGTTAAACTCCATAATTTTCTTCTCTTCGATTCTTTGTTTATGTTCGTTTACACCGTCAGAGCAAGCTTTTATGTTGCTTTCAACGAGGACGCTACGTCTTTCTATTTCCCAAAGTGCGGCTGTTCGAGACAGCAATATATTTCACGGCCCACCGACGACGACGCCTTATTGATGGCGTGCCGTCTTGCGAAGACGCGCCATAAACGGCTGAAACGCAACAGAAAAAAATAAAATGGAAAGAAACAAAGTTCGGCACTAGCGAGTCTATACCTGGCATGAGGACAGGCAAATAGATAACCTCAAAATAAAATTGCCTCCCATTTCTTTTGAACGTAAAAAAAAAAGAATGAAATATATAAAAGGGGGATGGAGGGGCAAGAGTAGCTGATGTTTTCACCCGTGCTATATCGAAGGGAGCCGGTGAAAAAGACAGATGGCATTTTTGAAAAGCTGCGACAGGCTCTCCACGCTTGACAAAAGGAGCGCCGCATCCTAGACTGACCCGCAAAAGGCGCACGATTCAATTCTGCTCTCGCACAGTTCTAAAGAACGCTGGCTGCTTGCACGCAAGCACAGAGAGCTGAGGTAGGCGAGAAAACTTGCCGGGTGAACCGCGACCGTTAAGTCGCCCATTCATAATTCAAGGCCGCGACGCGAAGGCGAAATCACGCTGGCAAGCCGAAAATCGTTCAGTGTCGGAAAGACCGAATCAGTTTTTTTTTTGTTCTTAATTGTTTCATGTATCATTACCGTCGGGTGTACAGACACCTGAAATTAACTGAACATTTATTTTGTACGTTTCCGAGATTTCTTATGGTTGCCCTTGCAGTATTGCTACCCTTGCCCGGGCATTCCGCCACGGTGGTCTAGTGCCTACGGTACTCGTGTGCTGATCCGAGGGCCGCGGGATCGAATCCCGGCCGCGGCGGCTGCACTTCGATGGAGGCAAAATGTAGACGCCCGTGTGCTGTGCGATGTCAGTGCACGTTAAGGAACCCCAGGAGGTCGAAATTCTCGGAGACCTCCACTACGGCGTCTCTCATAATCAGAGCTAGTTTTGGGGACGTTAAACCCTACAAATCAATCAATCAACGCCGTCTGGTCATCAGCACTGAAAAGCAGGCACGTCCGGTTCGGGAGCACTACGGACGCAACTGGCTGCTCAAGCTGCACAGTCATCTATTGGCAAACCGTATGAGCGTACCTACCTCTAACCGTAAAGGTATATACAAACTCCACCAGGCGCACCAGTGCTCGCACTCCATTCGACGCAGGTATCACTCATACTTTTTTACGAACGTGTGCTATAATACCCGCCATCATCTGCAGTATTTCAGCCTTTCTCTTGCTTTTGTTTTCTTCTTGTCAAATATCGCAACTAGAATAGAGAGAGAGAGAGAGATGATGGGCGGAAGGCAGGGAGGTTAACCGGAAAAGAAAATATCCAGTTTGCTACCCTGCACTGGGGAAGGGGTGAAGGGAGACAGAAAGGGATGGAAAAAGAATAAAGAAAGAAAGAGAGAGGTCAAATCGCGCACACACACAAGCACGGCATGCGTCACAGACGGTTCAGGAGGCCCGTTGCGCGCAAAAACTTGAGCACAGCCTTCGTGGCTTTCTGCTGCGAGACACTGTCTGTCCGGCATTCCAATATGGTTTGCTCGGACAGCGGTCGACCATCAAGGCGTGACAATTCTGTGGCAAGAGTCTGTCGCTGGGAGCAGTACCAGGGCAATCGCAGAGGACGTGCACAATCGTTTCCTCGCTGCCGCAGTGAACACAGGCAGCACTGTCTTCCAGTCCAATGCGACAGCCGAAACTTCTTATGAATGACGTGCCTAGCCACAGGCGGCAAAGTACGGTAGTTTCACAGCGGGTAAGCCCACGCGGAACTCGAAGTTGTAGTGATGGGTCGAGGCGGTGCAGACGGGTATGTAGAAGACCAGGAGTGTTCCACTGCACTATAGTCATATCACGCGCAAGAACTAGAATAGAAGAAACAATATAGGCTATATAGGGTGATGGTGGAAGGCTTTCAAACCGGATGTGCGTGTTTTTCAGTACTGATTACTCCATGGACGGCGCGCAATGTACCGTTCGAACCAAGCGCTCCGCTGCACCCGTTTCATTAGTCCGGGACAGCAGATGCTCAGTAACGCTTCTTTATTTGATACAGAATTCCGCGCCCGTGCCTTGCGGTTCTTTTCCCGGTTGCACTCTTCTTCGGCAATTTCGATAATGACTTTCATAGCAAAACTTGTGGTGCTTTGCGCGCCAAAACTCCATGATTGTGAGGCACACCGTAACGGGGGGCCCCGGAAATTTTGACCACCTGCGGTTCTTTAACATGCTCTGCAAACGCACAGTACACGGGCCTCTGGCATTTTCTGCTCCATCGAAAATATAAATGCTGTGGTCGTGATCGAACCCGCGTATGTCGTGTCAGGAGACTAGCACCACAACCGCCGTACCACCACGACGGTCCCGTTGCATCCCATAAACACTCGCGATCGCTGCCCAGCACGCTAGAACAACGTACTCGTCTCAACCTAATTGCCGAACAAGCGGCGGCGGGTCTCCGGAATGGGGCCGCAGCTATAGGAACCACGCGACGAGGCACTTGCATCGAACGGGCTGAGCACAGCCGACCACAGGAACGCGATAGGCGGCGCTGAAAGAGCCATCCATTAGGCGAAGGCGCGCAAACGAAAAGCGCAAGGCAGAGGAACGCGGCCGAGGAATGCGAACCTCGCATTCCAACTGGAGGGGCAAAGCCGCGGCTCCACTTCTTACGGTCCGGACATCGTGGTCTGCGCGGAATGCCACGCGAAGTTCACCTTGCGGCGAGCCACCGCAGCGGAGCCCGGAGCTGCAGTTTTGCCCTGTCCGTGGAACAAACTGCCGCAATAAGGGCTTGGAAGAACTGTGCCGCGAGCCTAGCGAAGCGAAGCCAGAACGCGTGCATGGTCGAACTCACGCACACGCAAGCGTAAACGCTCGCGCTCACTCGAGCACAGATGTTCTTGTGGGCACCGAACGACCGAGGCTCCAGACCACTTGCTGCAGAGCTGCTTAGTATGGACAAGTAAACACGGCTGCATTGAAAGTGCGAAGTGCGTGCGGATTGCGTGTACTCTCGGCAGTTTGACTGCGCTATGCCAAGTTTTTTGTTCGCTAAGACTCCAACGTGGCAAGGTATGTGCAAGGTATTACTAGACTTACCCTTGCAAGATTGTGACAGCGAATATGTTATAGATAAATGAATGAGATCTCACCCCGTTTACATGGTCGCACGTGCTCGCTAATTCCACCGGCAAGCGAATGCGTAGTGCAGTTTATAGGATAGGTGACCGTACGGGTCTGCTTGGTGTAGTAATCCATTATTCCCTGCGTGTTGTTTTTAAGGCTTTCCTTATATCGTAGCTATAAATGTCCGAACATTCGGACAAAACTGATGTACTTTTTTTTTCCAGCGTGTCTCGAGGATGGGTGATCAAGATCAAGAGCAGACCTCGCAGTGACTATATCGCGCGATGTGTCAGTTAACTTTTCAGCTACACTTGATTGATTTGTGGGGTTTAACATCCCAAAACCAGCTCTGATTATGAGAGACGCCGCAGTGGAGGTCTACGGAAATTTCCGTCACCTCGGGTTCTTTAACGTGCACTGACATCGCACGACACACGGGCCTCAACATTGCGCTTCCATCGAACTGTACCCGCCGCGGCCGGGATTCGATCCCGCGACAGTCGGATCAGCAGCCGAGTAACATAGCTGCTAGACCACCGTGGCGGGGCTCAGCTACACTTACCTGGCGTCTTCGTTCAATAGCGATAATAGCGGATTATGTAGTTGGAAGTAATTTGTTTTTGTTTCCAATGCGAAATTTGTTAGTCCCAATAATACTACAAGAACCGCGCAAGGACACGCTCCACTTGGCTCGCTGGGCTTCCTGGTATACATCATTATCGAGGTTTTAGGCGCAAAGTGCTCGACACCAAAGACAGGCAGAGAACATAATCGAAAAACTGAATACGCTATAAAATATATTCTAGTGTCTTTGAATGACAGCTACCGCTGTACGACCCAGTATCTTCTTTATGACTGTCGTGTGCACCTGTTAACAGGAAATGTTCCAATTTCACAGTGTATGTCGCTTGCTGTGGTCATCCAGAGCTTCAGCAACCAGGCTCACCATTGTCCGTGTCGGAGGTACAGCTGAACTGTTAGTTTTGGCGGCTACGGGTTGTCATGGAAAGGGCAGAAGGGACAACGGCTTCCGCTGTCGCTGCATGAAACTTGCGCTTCGATCATAAGCAGCACAAGACCATCTGAGTGAATCGAATGTGATCAGTTAAGTGCCGGGATATTGCGGGTCAAAACCCACCAAATGATCACGAGGCACGTCGTACAGTATAGGGGCACTGGGCAACACCTCAGCTCCTTTGACATGCGCTAGAAGCGCACTGTACACCGGTCTCATGTAGAATTTTCGCCTGCAGAGTAAATACGGATATTTAGCGTGTCCGCTAAACCGCTATACGCAAGCGCTTTGCGTAGAGCGGAATACATGGCGTAAACGGCGCATTGGCCAACATGGCCGACAGACCAAAGTGTATGCCTTCCGCTTCGAATCTTTCAAGTGGTCGTCGCGAGCTCTGTAGCCCTTAAGTAACTAACTGACGGTTGTATTTGCCCTAGCTTTGTATCATGCAGCTTCGACAGTAAAGTATCCGTGATGATTCAACGCCGTTTCTGAGAGTCAGACTGAAATTATCGAAGCTGTAGGCTTAGCGAGTGACTTCCGGAATCTCGGAGGACATATAACGCGGGTTTGCTTGTTCTGTTTATCCCCCATAGCTGGCGCCACTTCACTGCGAAAAACAACGCTACACGCTATCCGGTATCCGCTACACCTTTGCGTATACCGGTTTACCGGACACGCTAACTGTCCCTAATGCGACGGCTGCGAGCGGGGATCGCACCCGCGTCCTTCGGGACAGCAGTGAAGCACCGTAACCACTCGCGGCGAACTTAATCGAATGTGAAAGGGTGTATTCCTTCTTTGTCTGCCTTTATTGTAATTAGTTAAGTTGAATAACCTTTTCTGCCCCGCCAGTTTTTTGTAAATTTGTTGAGTTCACGTTGAGGTATCATCAGAAGCGCGCTCTGACGCTAAGCTAGACGGACAATATTTGTTTGCGCAGCCTTCATAAGATTATTAGCGCTTCGATCGTACCGGGAAAGCTTCTCAGCCCTTGAAGATGATAAAATCAGTAAAATGACATTACCCGCCTATCGACGCTCTTAGCGCACGGTGCCTTGATCAAGGACATCTCCTTCTTTGCGAACAATGTACGCAGACGAACCTCAACAAGATAAATGCGCGCGGTTCTTGAAACTGAGGTAGGGCAAAAGTCCGTGAGCGTATCGACTTGTTCGTTTTTAATCTGATCGGCTCCGCCCCAAATGAGGCGCGTGTTTACGCTGGTCAAACAACAGTGCCAATTAATTTTCGTGGCTCGTAGCGCTAGACGACACAAGACAAGAGAAATTTTTGCCGCTCAGGTTCGTCGTCAAAGAGGCTTTATACAAACTTAGCGGAACAAGGAGAGGCATGAAGTTGAGTTGAGGGGGAGGGGTTGCAGTGGATGCGGCTATAGCCTACGCCAGTACGGGTGGGAACATATTAGGGACGCTTAACTGAACAAAGATCCGTCTACTATGCATAGAGCGAAAATGAGAGTTTCTATTATAAGCGCAGTAGGAGCTATAGCGATTAAAGCTAGCATGTGGACAAAAAGTACACTGGGCGCAATAAGTTTGCAACAGCTCTCTCGTTTTATGTCTCAGGAGGTAATAAAATAACGCTGCACGCACTTTGGCCGTTGCTACGCAATACGCAAACACAAGGCAGTTGCTCTAACATTTGCGCCAAAGATACTTTGCTCATAGGCAGTAGCTTTACGCGAATTGCACAAAGCTGACATAGCTGACAAGCGGCCCCAGCGGCACTCCTTAGAGTACTGCTAGACCATTTGTTTGCGATATGGCTGAAATTCTTTCTTTGATGAAAGCGTATTCAGAAGACGACACCTTGATGCCACAAGAATCGAACACTACGCCAGTCTGGTGTACGAGCCAAAGAATAAGCTAGAATGTGCTATAGACTCGTCCTGTAGCTTTGGTGGTATCTGATGGTATGAGCAATGCCGTCATTCCGATATTAGTTGACGTGAGAATGATTATACTACGTCAACAACGTTTGTGTGCGCTCTCCTTGAGGTCGCTTCAACCTGCAGGTGACATTACAAAGTGAAATTCGTGGTAGGATACTGCAGGTATTGACAGAAATCCTGGATTAGACCCTGGGTAAGCTTGATTCAGAGAAGGTGGAACGGTATAGTCATGGCCTTTTGACATGCCGTAGGCGCACCGTTTATGTGCAAGAGCAATTCATCACCGCTACGGATGCCAATCACAAAAATTTCAGAGTGGTCATACTGGCGCGGCTATATGTGACCGCTTCACGGAGCGAGAGGGGGAGAGAGACAGGAAGAGGAAAGTCAAGGAGGATAGCTAAGCACGTACTTGGTTGACTAACCTGCACTTGGGCAGGGGGAAAGAGGAGTAATAGATAGGATAGAGGAGACAAGAGTCACCTGTTTTCGTACCGCTCAAATCAGTTGTTGCATGGGCTTGTTTCCGTCTTCACTACACTCTGATCTAAAGTGGTTGGGCACTGTTTAGGAGTCGCGGTGCCAGGGCGTTGGGTGAGAGCACCGAGGTGTCCCAGAAGATCGAGAATGACCGGCTGGTAAAGGACGAAGATGCCGAAGGTGTCATTAAACACATGAAGTACCGTTAAATGGCCTGTTTAATGAACAGGAGATATCCGTCGCCCATAAATGGTCAAAATATGTAAATGAATAGTTGTGCGAGAATTCGACGTTGTCACTCAGTAATCAGAAGAAAACAAAAGGCTGATAGTGACATAGTCACGGCGATACGAATATTATACCGAGGCTTCCAATCTTACGGAGGGAGCTTCAACCCGACTCCAAGCTTAACCAAGAGCTCTAAATCGAGGAGGAGAAAGCCGAGTCCAAGGGGCCAGGCGATGACACAAGAAAGGGAAAAGTGCTACGGGTGATGTCTGGGAGCAAACGGGTGTGGACGTGGTAATCAAGAACGATTCTGCCGCACCACACAAAAAACAGCCGCCAATCGCTAGTAAGGAAGATGTTTGCTGTGCACACATGGAACAAGCGGTACCGAAGTGAGACTCAGCAGACCTTGAGACTAATTATGCCTGACGGACAACCCTGAACGCGCTGGCATTTCTAAGAAACGCGAACCTCAGTTCGTATAGGGAAAAATGGCGCAGATAGAGGTCCTTCGAACGTTATATTGAAGAAAAGCGTGCTGATACGTGCTGAAAAGGCTACCTGCCAACTTGGCCTGGCGGCTAAGGGAAAGGGCCACCCGCCGAGCGAGACCCTTCTGTTCTCGACAAGGATGGTGATATCGTAGCAGATGGTGAATCAGCTGAAGCCGAAAGTGCTGGCGCCTCAACAAATGCTTGCGAAGAGCAGCGCTCATCACGCGAAGAAGCTGAGGAGCATGGACACACATCATGCCTTTCGGGACCGCCTAGAAGTCTCTCTGGTAGACGTAAGTGACAGTAAGATCAGCAAGTGCCTTCGAATAAATGGGACAAGTGCCCCTCGTTCCGCTGTTATACTGTGTTTCCAGAGACCTACCGCTGCAGCGTTAACGTGGGTCGCTAAAATTTCACTGAAAGCAAATGTAATGTCCTGAATGTAAAATATTGTGCCCTGAGTTACACCAGCCTGCATTTTCTGTCGTATTTTAACTGGGGGTTACGGGCGCCACTACTAAAATGAAAATCCCCGAGGAACCGATCAGTAAAGAACAATGTCACGTGGTACCTGCGTGTAGTCTCGTTTACTATTGGTTAAAGTATCGTTGATCCAACTGTGGCATGATCTCCCGCAATTTCGTGTCATAGACGTTACCGCTGAATGCCAAAAGCAGAAGTTCAGCATGGATCGCGGTAGCCCGCGATGTGCCGTCATCGACCCCTGACGCGGTAAGTCGTCATTTAGTGTTACGTGCGCCGCCGACATTACCGCTCAGTGCGGCCTCATTCGGTCAATCTAATACATAATGCCGCCCGGGTCATATCGGCAGTCTGAGGAATATAACACATACGTCTGCAGTAAACCGCGGCAGAGCAGACGACGCCGGCGAACGACGCCATCGGTTGCGATTTGCCGGACCATACCGCGTCCCTCCTGAAGTATCATCGGCGAACGAACAGCCTCCTGAAGAATGCAACGCGGCAATCTGAGCGCTTCTCAAGTCCGTGAGGAGTTTTCTCGGAAGCTTAACGAACTTTTCTCTCGAGACAGGCAGCTTAGACGCTTTGAAGGACGTCTCCGTTTACCGAGCTGAAAACGATTTAGAAAAAGAGCTCAGGAAGAGCAATAAACAGAAAGAAAGAAGTGCTGAGAAAAGAAGGCGAAACGACGGCTTGAGTGTGCAGTCCTGGCAATTGCGTACTTTAAAAGATGCACGGGGGATTTGAAGTGGTGCGCGGTAATCGCGTTGAGTGTAACGGACCGAGCATTAGCGCAAGGAGCTCGGTCTGTGGCACTCCTTATACGAGAATGGGCTCTCGTTACGGAGGTGCGTTAGCGCTTCGGCCCGTGCCCGTGGCTACAGCGCAGCAGGGCATCCTCAGTGCGACAGCACGGAACTGTTCGTCAACATTTAAATGCTGGCTCACGTGATTGATTGATCAACTGATTTATTGACTGACTGATTGATTGACTGATTCGTTTAATAACTATCTCTAGTGGCGCAACGACCAACCATTGTAGGGATCCCTCAGCGTCTCTCTTATCTGTATAACGATAGAAGTCTTTCAGCCGCTCCTGATGCGTAGCAAATCGTTAACGAAGTGGCACTTACTTATGCGAATAGTTGGGGTTTTACGAGCCAAAACCACGATATCATTATGAGGCACGCTCCGTAGTGGAAGGTGTAGTGACTCAGGGTTGCTTGCAACCCATACCTCGCTTGATAGCGTGTCAAGGTCATCGGGCTGAGGAACTGCCAAGGCTGGAGTTTGAAAGACGACAACAAAAGGTTTACTGAAACTAGGAAGACTTGGCAACATGATAGATACAGAGCAAGGAGTACAGCGTAGTGCGTACTGGACAGACACCACAATGTAGGGTCCAGAGAACTTGTTCTCGGAATGCATCGTCCTTAAGTACACCCCAGTCTCGCCCTCCTCAGTCACGGAACAATGAAGCACCGCGATTTATACACCGAGCATTTTATACCCCGATACGTCACGTGAGTTACAGCTGGGAGCTAGCAAGGCAGTCCAAGTAAACCTCTCCACAATGCGCGTCCACCTCCTCTCCTCTACATGGGTGGCCTGGCTGCCGCCGGTTTGCGGTTTGAGTCGTTGCGCGTCCACCTCCTCCCCTCCACACATGGCCGTCAGGCTGTCGCCGGCACGGAGAAAGAAGTAATTGCTCCATATGTGTTCTTGCTTCGTGGCCGCTGGCCCAAGTCGCAACAAGAGCTTCGGAGTAATTTTGACTGCCTGGGTTTTCTTTAGCGTGTAACTTTAAGAGACAGAAAGCGAGCAGACTGGATCAAGGAGCCGACAACAATAACTGATATCCTTATGTTTACATGGAGGAGGTGGAAGAAGGCAACAGAAGGCAGGAAGGTTAACCAGAAAGCATCCGTTTGGCTACTTTGTCACTGGGGGATTGGGAAAGGGGAATAGGAAGATGAAAGAGAGAAGAGAGAAAGAAAAAGGTGGTCGGGGATGGCAGATAATGCGTTGACGCGTAAGATATTGTACTCGTACTCCGTCAAAGGCGTTCAGACAAGCCCATCGTCCTTATGTTAATCGAAAGAAAAATGCGGACCTGGACACGACACGTAATGACACGTAACCGTTGGACAATCAGAGCATGGATACCAAGAGATGGAAAACGCAGAGCAGGCGATAGATTGGATGGGGCGATGAACTTCAGAAATTCACGGGAATAAGGGGAATCACCTCACCCAGGACAGCACAAATAGGAGATTACTGGAAGAGGCCTTCGTCCTGTTGTAGACATAAATAATAATAATGATGAGGCTGGATGATTATGACGACGACGACGGTGGCGGTGGCGGCTACGCACAGCACACGGGCCTCTACAATTTTCGCCTCATCGAAGCCCGCGTCTTTGGGGCCATCAGTCAAGCACCATAACCACAGATCACCGTTGCGGGAAAAAACACCTTTTGTCATAAGTTAGCTCGGTATCAAAGGTGTCAATGCCTCGCAATTTGGTTTATCTGTTAGATACACCATCGCATGAGCATCACCTTCCTCGGCCAAATACCGCTTTCCTGCAACTCAACACTGCTGTCCATGCGCAAGGGTTCCCCCTAACCAGGCACCTTTGACTTCTCCTTTATTTTAAAAAAGTTTTATTAAGTCAGTTATTACAACTAGGACTGCGCTTGTCTACCTCCCACAGAAGCGTATAACCGATGCCACGCTCTTCTACATGTCAGTGCTTCAAAAGGATTAAAGCAAATAAATCGAAAATTTCAGGCGTCTTCCCCACTAACCTTGCAGGTTTGAGAATGGCAGCCAGTGTAGGTACCACATAATGTAAAGAAAAGGCGGGCGAAACATGGACACAAGGGAAGAAGATCGGACAGCACTAAGGCCGACGATCAACTGAACATAGAGTTTCCTACTAAAATACTAGAGGGAAAACTGGCGCTGCGATCGTGAAGCTGCCATGGGAATGATGGGTATGACATGGATTTGTCTAGTCTTCGTACCTGCGGCTTCAAACGTTTTGGTGAATTTGTTTATTCCTGTTTTTTAACTTCAGTGACGCGAGTGACGTTACTACACTTTTTCATTACGCGACGAAGGCAGCGGCTGTAGTGTACGCTTTACTGCTAGAGATCACCAGACTGTCGCATGTACCAAAGTCGTTTGCAATGATGAGGTGCCATGCAGTGTTTCGTTGTGCTCGTCGATAGATGGCTTCATATATTATTTGCAGCGGTATTTTACCCAACTTTAGAAATGTTCGCGGTGCGTCTCGCGAACCTTATCGATGTGGTTTTGCTGTTTTTTCTTCTTTTGTATGAGATGCGATAGAATCTGTAACCGTAGGGTCGCTTTCACGGCTGACATACATCCCTTGTCAGATGGCTGTTCGTATATCTTGTACTACCGCATTTCAATACCGCTGTCTGATTAATTCAACGCCGACCGAACGCACCAAGCAGGCGCACAGTTATCGCGCGTAGCAGACGCCCAGTGAACGATGGACAGACGCGCCTGCGGGCGATGCTGAAAAAGTCAGCTCACATCAAAGCCCAGGCGCACTTTCCGATGGAGGTTAACCCGGCACGGTTGTTTATTTAACATCACGTTTTTTTTTTTTCACAGAACCAACCACCAAGCGATGGTCGATACTGCGCTCCTGCTACGGCCTCGCGCAGGGGCGTGACCAATGCATATAGTCTTTAAAGATACAGTGGAGCACTTGCCTTGCACCAAAAGAAGAGAGCAAAAGCCCGTTTGTTATATTTAGAAGACACATCTATCTTTCACATACTTGAAAATGTCAGCACGTCACTTACAACAGCAAATATCTTTATTTTAATTTCGAACGCAACTACATCTGGAACTTAAACCTGTTTGGACGCTGCTAAATCTGGGCACAAGCAGAGGAGGCAACATTGCCATATCCCACATTATTTCTAATTTTCTGAGCGTTCAGTATCTTTATAACCGCGAAAAAGCAACTCGTACCTGTGCAATCACATAGTTATTCCAAAATATTCCGTTTTAGTGCAATATTTTGTCGTAAACGACCTATTTTTTGAAGTCGCAAAGCGATATGAAGCCAGCAGAACGAAGACTAGGCAAATCCATGTCATACCCATCATTCCCATGCTGGCTCAACCGCCTTGTTTGAAACTCCCATAGACACTAGCGCCAGTTTTCCCTCTAGTATTTTAGTAGGAAACTCTATGCAACTGAAGAAGCGCACTAAAGCGAAAAAGAAGGGGGCGCACAACTTAACTGCGCATGCTCAATACGGTATTTCGTTATGCTGATGATTACATGTTTTTTGTAGTAAGGATGATTTTGAATGCAGTGTCACCTTTGTAAGCAATCAATTTAAGGTTGGTGGAGATGGTTTAAGATTTGCGAAAGAACTGCCTCAAGGAAACGTAATACAATTTCTAGATATCTGACATTTGAGCAAGATCCCGTTTGTTGGCAGTACTCCCCTTGAGCTTCTAAGCCGTTGTTAAACTTTCGTTTCAAGCATTCTCAAGTAGTAAAAGAACGAAATAGTCAAGTCGTGTCTGAAGTCGTCACCAAACAAATCATGTGTGCAGCAAATCAACGCTAGCTTTAATGCGCAGGTCAAGCGGCTCTTGGAAGCAGGTTACCCTAGCTCAGCTGCAACCACTGTATCTGAACGGGAGGCGAGCGCTATCAGACAGCAATACTTACAGGATAAGAGTAGTAAGTATTCCGTATATCCATTCCGTTTCGCAGAGGCTTAAAGGGAAAGTGAACAAAAATTTTGCCTCCTATAGATTCTTTGCCCAAATGAAAGATTGGGCGCTGAAACAGGCTGACACAACCTCGTTTCCAGGCAGAAACCGCCGGAAAATAACAAAATTAATACATTTTTCCGAAAGTACCGGACCTTACGAGCGCTCCGTGAACTAGAGGAAATGACGTTTCTGTGACGTCTCATGTACCCGATGCTGGCGCTCATCGGAGTTGAGGAGCGCACCCACCCGCTTTCTCGAGACTGGTCGCCTCTCTCGACAGGCATAAACGCACCTGCCGCTGTATGCTGTAGGCGCACGTGACGTCACGGCCTCGGCGATCATGCCCACGTGCAGCTGCCACGCGCTCACAATCCGCCTACTATAAGGACGTCCGATCAAAAATACGTCAAATTAACACTTTGCACGGGGCGTCGTTAGAGTCGAATTTCAACGCTTCCGCGACATTTTCAGATTTTTGTTCAGTAGTCCTGCAAGTCGGAAGTAGATATGGTATTAAAGTCGTTTCTTCTGCACCCAACAAGTTGTGCTGCTATTTATAGAAAAAAGGAGCACTTGCAAGGAAAGAAGAAAACTGACATTTGTCCGGTGACGCACACTACCAACAGCAATTTTATCGACTGTCGCACTGGTGTGGTTTATAAGCATCCATTTAGCTGTGCGTTTCTACGTAAGACAAAAAGCTCGTTGTATTAATGAACGATTAATTGAACATAGAAGGTCGTTATCCCGCGGAACGCCTTATAATATATCGTTGCACTGTCGGGACTGCAACTGAACGCCCAAGTTAAACGTATGCGCGATTGTGTATAGGCATAAGAATGAAGAAACGCGTTTAATGGTCGAAGCATGGGCATATCAATAATAGTGGAAGCGCGTGCGTGAGTCGGCCATCGATTAGCTTAAATAGAGAAGAGACAGGATGTGTTAACCTTTGTCTCTCACGTAGACCGGCACGTGTAACCATTTGACGTTCAGCGCTACCATTCCTGGGCATGCGCAGATAAGTTGAGCGTCTTCCTTCTTCTTCTCCTCGGAGCACTTCTTCAGTTGATTGCCAGCGTTCGTGCTTCTTCCATTGTGTCCATTGTTTGCACGCATTTTCTTTAAATTATGAATCCTTACCAACTCGTTCAGCTTTCTGTCCTTTTAGTATACCTCCACTTGCATTTTTTTTTGTCAGCTACCATGATATTTGTTTGTACATCCCTACACATATGTCGTGAAAGTAGACACTGTGAACTTCCTGCTCAGCTCACTAGGATAATTTTAAGTAAAAGGAACTCTTCTCTTTATGTCACCGTCGTGGCTGCGCAGGCGCAGTTCGGACGCGCTTTCTTTAGACGCCTTGTAACAGGTTTAAAAAACGAACCATTTTAACTTGCTTTCTTCATCTTTTTTCATAACGCCAATACGTATCTTCTGTGCGCAATGGTTAGTATAGAACCTTAAAATAAATATCTACTGTCCTTCATCGATTTCTCATTTTTCATCGCAATAGAAAGTGCAAAATTCGAAGTGTACAAGCTTGCAGCCAGTTTCGCTGGGAATTCAGCAGAAATCTTTACAATGGCATCTTTTGTTCTTCGTGGTCGCCCCTCTGTATGCGTAGTGACGTGAAGAACTCTAGTTACAGAATTACTGCAATATTAATTTAAAAAATTAAAGTTACTCTCCGTCGTGAAAGAACGCTACCAGATGTGTGTTAAATACGATTGTAAGTAACTTTTTTTTAAATAGGATAATCGAACCTGAGCGGGTATTTCTCGTTACCTTTTTTTTTTTTTTTCCATTTGGAGATTGGCACTCATTACCGAGCATGTCGCCGCCGGTCATCGTTTCCCAACTTTCATGGCCGACTTAAAAATGTTATTCTCTTTTACGTCGTACAAGCACGCTCGTTTCTGTCAGTGCAAAGAACGATCTTCTCATTTCCACCGCAACCGAGAAAATTTTTCCCGACGGTAGAAAGTGCCTTTAACGGAAGAGAGCTATCAATTATATATAGCTGTAAGCAGTCGATTCCAGTGGTTTTATGAAAAGAAGTGTTTCTGAAAGTAGCAACACAGTTTCTTTCCTTTGTTTCCAGCACAAGACTCGCGTTTATTCTTTTTTTTTAATTCAGTTTACTTTGGCACGGACCAGCGAAAGAGATCCACCCTCCACCTGCCTTCGCTGATGACCTATGAGGGAACATAAGCGGCTTTCTAAAACGCCGCTTTACAACAGGCCTTAAAATCGCTGCACTTTCTTTAGCGCGATCATCCTTGCGCGGTGTACGCTTCCCGTCTGGATTTTACGACCACACCTTTTCCGGTCGTCAAAGCCTCCGCCTTTCTTTCTCTTTTTTTTTATTTCTTTTTCATCTTTATCCAAACTGCTCTTGCACAAGGGCCGGTTCTCTAAAGCGCTCTGCGACATCTCTCCCTACCTTGGCCTGAACCCAAAGCACCTCGCTTTTTTTTTTTTTTTCACCAGCGCCTGCTTTGCCATCTCCCTTGCACTACGTGGCACAATTATTTACAGCTTCCGCTACGCGCCTATAAATAAGCGCGTTCTCCTTTTTGGACCCAGCTTCCGCAGGGAAACTTTCACATTGCACGGCTCTTTCTCGCGGGTCCACTCTGTGTGTTCTGACGCTCTACACACCAGTAGTAGTTATTCCTTAGGTTTCTGTAAATGTAAATGTTCCATCCTGCTCTCGTTATGAGCGTTCTACCGTGTTCGAAATCAGCGCGAATAGCTGACAGGGGCCCGCAGAATGCGGAATAGGATTCCGCAATGGTCCCTTACGTCCAGTCAGTCGTGCCGTCACAGGCAGAACTGACCAATCAGAGACGACGAACACTGAATGGTACCCCCTACTCCGCACGCCACGGTCGTGTAGTGGCCATGGCACACGGCTGCTGATCCGAAGTCGCGGGTACGAATCCCCGCCGCAGTGTCAGCATTGCAAACGTTGCTAGATGCCCGCGTAGAGTGCAGTGACAGTGCACGTTAAAGAACCCCAGGTGCTTGAAATTTGCGGAGCCATCTAAGGCGTCTCTCGTGATAACATTATTGTTTTCAGATGTAAAACGCCACGTATTATTATTATTATTATTATTATTATTATTATTATTATTATTATTATTATTGTTGTTGTTGTTGTTGTTGTTGTTGTTGTTGTTGTTGTTGTTGTTGTTGTTTCCGCGGTAACGTGCAGACCCCCAGAACCCACTGCGAGCGGAAGCTCACGCATACGACATAAACGGCCACGATGCGACAAAATTTTTCAGCGAACTGTCGCGGACCAGGGTCTAAGAAGGAGGGCGCGAACTCGTAAAGGTAGAGAGATTAGTCGATCGTCAACTTGGCAACGGGACTAGCCCAGCTGGCTCCGAGAAGCTCACTTAGCGGAGACGCCATTCAATATGATCAAGAAAGCACACGGTAACCATGCAATGTGCTTCTAGCGAGTGGTAAGATAACAAAGTTTTTACACACAGCTTAAAAGACATCCGCTAAGAGCAATCCGTCACAATCATGCCATATATTTCCATGTCAGGAATCGGGCATATCGGGATATATATGACGTGCTTTCGTACACGGCTGTATTTGCGCAAATCTTGATAGAGATATATACGGCAATCGCCGCAGAGGTAGGTCTTGCATTGCCGTATGGTTAATTGGGCCAATGTGCCTATACGCGCACACCTGTTACATATGGCCGCTATGCCCAATTTCTTATATGACCATATCTCTATATCGGGATAAAAATGGCTCTGTCGGAAACTGGGCTAACATGTACACAATCGGACACGTGTCACATACAGCCAGGTATGCGAAATCCCTGATAAGGCCATATATGATATTTTTGTAAGGGGTGGTCTGGACGCCTATGTCCACGGTGGTCACAGACACCAGTGGTAGTCGTGTCCGCGCTTCGTTGGACTAAATGACGTGTAGGCGTGCACATGATTATGAAAGAGTTGGGTATTCTGAAAAGGCAAATTCGTAAACGTATCATGAGTCAGACGGGCTGTCGGGCTAGTTCATCTTCAGTTACGATCAAGGTAAACTTAGTGCGAATAAAGAACATACAATGAGACAACGCACACAATTTTTCTTTGTCTCTTTGCACACGTTACCTCGACAATATGCCGTTTTCTTAGTTTTGGGACACACTTATTGCTCCACTTGCCACAAGAAAGGCGCGGTTTGTGATGTCCCATTAGCCTGTGGGCAATGACCACATAGGGCCGAGAGGACGCCCCATTAATCTGCGCTTGACGTAGCATTTCAATTCTCTTAACGGTACCCCACAACCCAATTTGTCTCTTCACTGCCGTTCACGAGCTACCGTGTTTTGTAACACTGCTGTTCTTGTGAGTCATTCAGAAAATCACACCTGCAAGATCGCCGAGATTTTTCATGTTAGAAGCCACGCCCAGTCACGTACATCCCAGGCTCTTCTAATATGAATGTCAAGTAATGTCGACGTCGAGCTTTTCCGGTGTGCTCGCTCCCAAAGGCGAAGTTCTCTAAACTGTACAAAGGTAACTGCGATCATTAATGAAGGAAGCCTCGACACGTTGGGTATACTGTACGGTCTATGACAGACAATGCACGTGTTGCTTTGTAAATCCAACACCCCCCTCCCCGCGAATAAAGCCCGCTGCCCTTCAATATTACGTCGCATCAATCTACATTGTCAAAAAAAAAAAAGGGCAGGAAAGTGTCATTAATAGACTGCGAAGAGACACTAAGCTCACCCATTTATGTATGCGAGTATTTCCACTGAAACCGGAAATCCTGTAGTTATTAAAGGTAATTGGGATGTGTACACTCTTTACAGCGGCCATGCATCCCTGCCAAAGAATCATTCCCAGGAATTCTGTAGTCGCCAGCCTACAAAGTGTAATGCAGCAAGAGTCTGCAAATGACTCCGATGGTCGAGGCCTTCCTCTTCCCCGTGTTACACACACACGAAGTCTCAGATGGAGGTGAGGTGGGGTGTGGGCGCACACAGGCCGGTGAGAGACACTCACCGGTGGTAGTTCGCCCCGCTGCTGCTCCTGCGACTGCGGCTGCAGCGGCGGTGTGTACGGCAAGCGATGCCGGAGAGTCCCAGCAGCAGGCGGGCGAGCTGCGCCGTGGGCGGCTCCCGGCCGCGAGGTTGGGCAGCGACGGCCACCGGCGACTCGACCACGACTCATGACAGCGAGCGACCTCCGGGCACGGCGCCGCTTCGCGCCCGCCTGCAATGGACAAGGCCTTACCTGTTATACACGCACCAACGAAGTCGACAAGAAAAAAAAAATACGACGCCAACAACAAGACGTCATGGCGGCGTCACCACGTAAGCGTATGTAAGGAAGTTATATTTAACGTAAAAGGTATTCGGGTTCACGTCAGATTTCTCAGGGAGCTGCGTTCAAACAAAGTAAATCGATTGTTTTCAGAAAAATGTTTCGTCGTCTGAGTGGCAATCAAACAAGTGGTCCCGAAGCACCACACGACCATGCATTTCCCGGCAATACACGGCGGCTCTCCGGCTCCGACTGACCGAGCTTATGCCTATATAACTTATCGAGTGTTGCCCGCAAAAGGTCCTTGTCGTATGACTAACTAAAGCTGCTTTCATGTTCCCATACGTAAGATGTGCAACGTGTGGATGGCTGCGCAGTGTTACGTGTGCGTCACCGGTATTTTAGTCCCTCTGAGTTATGCTTTGGCAAACATTAAGTGAAAGCAGGCACACGTTTATTCTAACAAAATTACAAATCGAACTCGATGTTTAGATTCCTGTTTACATAGGCGTTAAAAATGAGCCCGCACGCGATTAAACGGCACACCGGCTTGTCAGCATTATCTCGTCCTTTTGTCTTTGCGCCAATGTTCTTCAGATGTCTCTAAAAATCAGAATGCTAGCTGGTCGGTTGAGTTGATGCTCCAAAACTGTAGTGTATGTTATCGCTACACTAACAAAAGAATAACCGCGACAACTAAGATCCGCCTTCCTGTCTTTTTGTGTGTGTCCTGGTTATTTTTATGCATGCCGTGGTAGCACAAAGTACAGTTATCTTCAATAATGTCAGTTGGCTTCAAGATGCAATGTCCGCGTATGTACTTTTGCATGTTATGAAAGTTTGAGTGATTCGCACAGATGATATATCTATGCGATTATAAGTTGTTCTTTGTCCTCACTTTATTTTGCTCTCATTGGTCAATCGAACGTTATCGACTGACCATAACGTATAGGTTTGCGAGGCAAGTCAGCCACGGCTTGGCACGGTGGTCGATGTCGCACCGCGTAGGTTCACAGCGAAAGTTTTCCATGAACCGCAGTTATACCATAGGAATTGAAGTGCATACATTTATGTGATTGAAAAATTCAAATATGTGGAACGAGATGTATTCTTTGTCATGCAGTCGTCATCATTTGCTAAGTGGGACGCAGTTGAAAAATACAGAAGAACTTAGTAATGTCGTTCAAAATTCCGAGGCACAAGAACCCTTTGGTCTCAACACATACTGAATGAAGGTGTCATAGGCATCAGCAAGAACACACGCGAACATAACAACGTAATGTTCTCATTTCGAAGTTCAAACTTTAAAACCAAGTGTGTTCCTCTGTTGAGGAAAAAGCTGGTTAGCAGCACGCGGTATGTTGCCGCGTTCACACACATCAAAAGAAAGTATGTCCGTCCTTTAATAAATATTTAGTGACAAAAACAGTGTATAACGATTGGCCTGCTGATCCCGTCATCTAACTGCTCTCCAAGTAAGTGAAATAGGTTTATTATTAAGTCTTTATTGTAGTGCTACGAACTCAAAAAGTACCTAAACGACCGTTGCTGCGATACTGCTTGTGTTGCTGGTTGCAATAACACAACACTGCAATAATAACAGTGAAATTATAACACCGAATAAACACAAATCAGAAGTTTCACGCCTAGAAATGACTGCTAAAGTTCAACTCAAGCGCTGAGAACATTAAGGCGATCCTTCAAATGCAACTGCCTGCTTCGGATTTCTGGTGTACTGAGCGCCACCTTTTCCCTAGTTTTACTTTTGCTGGTTATCTGGCCGCACTTGTAGGAAACTGACCTTCTGCTTCACCAACCTTCTCACCTGAAGCGATCAGCTATGGCCATTTATTGTCAGCTTAAGCAATCCTGTTATATTTGACCCTCTCACGGTTAACTATACATGTAATCCTCTTTGTTGCGAATGACGCATCACATGGGTTCTGTTCTCAGGATAATAGCAATACAGAAAAATTATGCAAGTATTCAGCTACCGTATATTACTTCAGCATTGCTCGTATCTTTATCATGAAACGTAATTAGTGAGCCAGCATAATTGCTCCTTGCTATTTCAAATTTTCCTTTTCTTGAAAATTTGGGAAGTATTAATCAATAAGGGTAGCGATGTGGGCTAGTTGCTACGTCATTTTAGGTTTTGTAAGAGCGCAGCAAAGAACGTGGACCCACGGAGAGAAGAGAAATAGAAATTAGCGCTACGTGTCGCCAATTGTCTTGTCTCTGTTTGCCCTCGTTCTTTGCCGCGCTCCTACAATCTAAAAAAAAAAGCATGAAAATAAAGCATTGATCAGCTCGGCAAGATCTAATTCTACCTCCTTTGTCATACTCACACAATATTTCACGTAGCGCGCTCTGACTTCAAAGGCTCTATCACGCACACGCCATTGTTATGAATCTGGAAGCTCACTGTCCTATTTGTCTTTCTTATTTCTTGTCTGTCTTTTATGGTTTTCTTTTTTATGGTTTGTCTTATTTATTTATTATTATTTATTTATTTATTTATTTATTTATTTATTTCCCCTCCCTCTTCTTCTGTTCCTTTTCCATGTTCGCCTCCCTTCGCACAGTAGCATGTCAGCGATGTTGCCACGCCGGTTAAAATCTTTTCATTTCAGTAAAAAAGCTCTCTATCTCTTGCTCTCTCTGTAAGATATATTTTCGCATCACTTGGCTTAGCCTTTCGCCTCTTTAACTTCTGTTTATTCTGAAGACTTTGTAAGTCAATGAATAAATACTGTCTGACCTAGCATACGGCCAGAAGCAACATCCCTCGCTGTTTTTTCGTTTGTTTGTTTGTTTTCCTTCCTCTGCGCTGGACCACACTGGACACGCGTGCATAATACCGAGTGTACGGGGCTAAGCAAATTAGCTTAGGAAGCATGAGCAGCCCCGACGCGGGGGTGCAGGCAGTAAAACAACTGCGGCAGCGAAGCGGGGAATGCATGGCAGGAAGGACCGCGTAGCTTCAGAAAGGTCAGCACCCGTCGGGGGAAGGGACACCAAAGACAAAAAAAAAAGTAGAAAACATCCCAGGCTTCGATACGGGGAAGGAAGCCATTCAGCCATTCTGAGGAGAACGTATCAAGAGGCCTACGCGCTTCTCCTTTATCTTCCTTCCTTGTTCTTTATTTCTTTTCGTTTTCTTTTCTTTTGGGAAGTTCACGAGACTCTAGCCTTCTTTTCTTATGCCGGACCGTAGGTTTCAGCGTTCGAGGTGATTCAATTTTCCATCGAACTGTCCTGGTGAAAGCCGTATAAGAACAAAGAAAGAAAGAACACAAAGAAAGAAAGAAAGAAAGAAAGAAAGAAAGAAAGAAAGAAAGAAAGAAAGAAAGAAAGAAAGAAAGAAAGAAAGAAAGAAAGGGAAAGAAAAAGAAGACTCAAGAGCACGGCGGCTCCCTTTTTCCCTAAGATGTCCTTGACGAAATCAAGGGGAGCTCTCATCCCGTCCAGCGTGTTCGCTCTAGCGCTGGCTACGTTCTCTATATTTCTTCTTTAATCAGGGGGCACGCACTCGGGACGTGCCAACAGGGGATCAATCGGAAGTGCGAGCCGTCCGGCAAAGACGTGGGGCCGCTATATACTAATTAAGCTACGACGGAGCCCTGGGCTTCGACCAGGAGCCGATGGAGTGGAAAAGGCCGCCACGCCTTGATTCGTTTAGGTGCGCAGGGATTGCGACCCTCTCCTCTTCGTGGCGACGACCGGATCTCGCACTTTCGCTCAATTTTTTTTTACCTTCCGCAGAGCGCAGGCTCTACATTTTAGAGGGGAAGAGTGGTGTGCTCGGCGACGGAAACGTCTCGCACCTTGCGTGACTCCAGCGCGACTTCCCTCGGTTCGAACTCGATTCGCTCGAGCAATGGCGACACGGGAAAGACGCGGACGCCTGTTTCCTTGAGTCACTCGCCTTTCACTCCGCACTCCTCAAGTCGGGTGCCGCGGACGACTATCGACGCTAAACCAGGTTACGGAGCGGGCGCGAATCTTCTCGACCACAGCGCAACGAACTCTCGCGAGTCGACTTGAGACAGAAGACGGTTCACGTTGTGCTGAACAGCCTGCGCGCGCAATGGTACTCTGTCTCATTTGATCTTAATGTGTCCTTAAGAGAAAACAACACTGCTGGTTAAATACGTGCTAATTAATATTGTTACGAAGCATTCCTGCTCTGCGAAAGGGCGCCATCCTTCACGTGACAGTGTGCGCAGATAAGTGACGAAGACCACGAGTGGGGGACCGCTCGTGCTGTTGCTGTTGTTGCTGCTGTTCGTCCATCTTGGCTGCAACGGTTGCTCCTTGTATATGCATAATCTGTAAATACATTTCTTCACCGTTCTTGCTAGTGAGCACTCTGTTCCTGCACGTGGCAATATCTCGAAGAAGCTTATGCACCTCTCAATTTAACCTGTTAATGTGCGTGTGTATGTATGTATGTATGTATGTATGTATGTATGTATGTATGTATGTATGTATGTATGTATGTATGTATCCAGCAGTAAGATCGTTCGCGTTACAAAAGGGAGTGGTTTAAGGTCCAAACAAAAGCTGTAAGATGTACTGGGTGATCATAACGTGTCAGTCCTTTTAGGGGCGAAGCTCCTTAAGGCGTGGGTCGTGCGTCCCCGATGTATGTAGTAGTAGTAGTAGTAGTAGTAGTAGTAGTAGGTAGCCACCGGCGCGTGCCTGCCGGGAGGCACGCACGCGCCGAGGGCGAGCGCGTGGCTCCCGGCACGCGCTCGCCCGCGAGAGACAACGTTGGCGCAGGCAGCGTCTCCTAGCGAGTTTCTTGATTGAGAAATACCGACTGCTCGCGTTGGAGAAGCGTTCACCGGCAACCCATATATATATATATATATAGGCACTGCATCTTGACTTGCAATGAAGTGCCGGTGGGAGATTTCACTTGTGCATTGTGCATAGTTGAACCGTGAGGATTCGTAGCATGCGCGAGATGTTATAAAACTATATGGCGGTACTTGTAGTTGATGATGAAAGATGCGAGATGTTATAATAGTTTGATGACATTTACTCAAGTGTTTCACTTTTAATTGTGGGGCGAATTGCACGGAAGGGTTTCACGGTTTACCGATGATTCCTTCCGGAGCTTCGCCCCACTCATCATCATTCACCCCGTGAATATGCTGTGATTTTTTCAGTTTTGGTTTCTGCACCGCGAATTATTTGGTTATCGCAGATTGGTGGTATGCCAGCGGGACGGTGGTTCTACTCAAGCAATGTGCACAGTGAAAAGGTCAGCAAATGTGTTTGTTCTGCAGAATGGGACGCCACCACGGCGATCATTGCGAAGCGACATGAGGTAAAGTGATGGAATCAAAAATAAATTCAGAGATTCAGAGAAACAAATTCAGGTTGCCGACTGAAAAGTAAGCATTCCTTAGCTAGGCCTGTTCGCCTTCTTAACCAGGCAGTGTGTTATGCCTGGGTCCACCACGACCCCACTGAGTCATTTCCGTAACGGAAGTGTTACTTATTTTTCTTGGCCTGTACGTCTTTACTCATAGCCTTTTCCCGCAGCGACGAAGCCCGTGAAAGCCTTCACGCGTTAATAGGCTATTCTCTGAATTTCTGTGGCACTGTTCAAAGTCATAACTACATTGTGACAAGTGGTTTAGCTCCAAATTTCAAATCGGCTTTCCACAATGTTCATGTTCACAACCGCAAACTTTTACGTCAGGCCAGCCTCAAATTTGTCATAGGTCTTTGTCATATTTGTCAAATTTGTCATAGCACGTCTTCAAGCTAGCACTCCGCTTAGGAGTGTCCACGCCCAAATTTTCTTTATTACGAATAGGCTGCACATCAGGCTTCTTTGCAACAATACCCGTAATGTGGGAAAGAAAGCTTCCAAGGCAGGATTACGCAAACAATGCTCTGATTAGTGTATATTTTTGTTGGTCTTGTTTTTACATTCTAAAGTCACCTGACACTCATATTTATATCACAGTTACGTATGCATCTGTCACTTGACACTCGCGGATTGAAGAGTGGTCGTTATTTTAGAGAAGGGCAGACGACGGGGAGCTCTCATCACGCCGATCTTCTGCAGCTTTCTTCCTAGACTGATACATATTTGCCGCTGAAAGAAAACATATGAGCGTGCAATTACAAAAAACAGTAACGACCATGCAGTCTAGAACGTGTCTATGTTTCTCTTTCTTTGTGTCAGAGTTTTTCCATAGGCTTTGCTCTTGCGGCGATTTTGCCTTGCCCCGAGGGAAACTTATCTTTCAGACTTCCGTTCGTAGTTGCATTGTTAAGAGATCTGTGCAGTTTCTGAAATCCTATTTTCATTCATTCTTGCTTCTGTCTGTCTCTGAATGTTAATAAATGTAGACGTTTTCGCTTAGGGGCTATTTGTCTCGCTTATCGCGTGGCCAAATTTTTAGTAGCGCTCGCACACGCGACCTAATTATATCTGATTTTCTTAAAATCTGATAAGCTCTTCTGCTTTCGTTAATTTCTTTTCATATTTTTTTGCTAAATACGGAAGCTTCGGAACCACGGCGGTGACAAAAGAATTGCGACCAAGAAATACGATAAGGGTGATGCACGAGTGTCCACCATGTTGGTGTAGTGGTTATTGCGCTCGGTTGCTGATCTAGAGGGCGCGAGTTAGATCCCAGCCGCCGCGGTGCCACTTCCGCCGTTTTTGAATGAGGCGGGAATGGCACGTGTACTATGCGACGTCAGTATGCTCTGAAGAACACCACGTGGCCGAAATTCCCGGAGCCCGCTCTTACTACATGCCTTATCATCATCATCATCATCATCATCATCATCATCATCATCATCAGCCAATTTTATGTCCACTGCAGGATGAAAGCCTCTCCCAATCCTCGCCATCCTTGCCTGTCCTGCGCGAGCTGATTCCATTTGATGCCTGCGAATTTCTTGATTTCGTCCCCCCATCTTACTCTCTGCCGCCCACGGCTGCGCTTACCCTCTCTTGGTATCCATTCCGTCGTTCTAACTGTCCATCGGTTATCTAGCCTTCTCATCACGTGGCCTGCCCATGTCCATTTTTTCTTCTTAATATCGTTCATTATGTCGGCGACCCCCGTTTAGTTCTCTGACCCACTCGGCTGTCTTCCTATCCCTTAGTGTAACGTCTGTCATTTTCCGTTCCATCGCCCGCTGCGCGGTTCTTAACTTCCTCTCTAGCTTCTTTGTAATTCTCCAGGTTTCTGATCCGTAAGTCAGTACTGGCAGGATGCAGTAGTTATATAGTTTCCGCTTGAGTGATAGTGGTAGGTTTCCGTTCATGAGTTGTGAATGTCTCCCGTATGCGCGCCATCCCAAGCCACATCGTAAGTTCGACACGTAAGGTTCCACCAAATAAATTATGAAGAGAGTAATGCAAGAGTCGAAATTCTTGCGAGAGGACACTGACACCGCCTCATCACATCACCCACACTGAAGTCCATGAGTTCAAGTTTCCGAGGGCAGTGCACCTAACCTCCACGCAGTACTTCTGCACAGGAAGCCGACATGGCGTCGTCCTCAAAAGCAACCTCACGTGTATCCTTGCGATCGACAGCCGAGCGCTTGGGAAGCAACCGTATTTTCGGATCATACGATGTGTTCGTGTCCCCTCCAAAAGGTGTCGTAAAAGCTGGACAGCATGGAGTCCCCCTCGCTTTTCCGATCAAAGCCGCGGGACAATCGGCCTAATTGAAGCTCACACTGCAAAGAGGAACAAAGCCGGCCTGAGTCAACAGGTGCCGCCCCGCGGCGAGCGTATGCCACCCCCACTGAGTCGGTTCGTTGGGCTTCAAAAGAGGCGGCCATCACGAGGCTGGGCTTTTTATACGAAGCCAGCGTAAACAGACACGCGCGAACACACGCCTGGCCTCGGAGATTAGGCGCTATTGACTCTAGGGTGGGCCGTCAAAGCGAGCCCCCGTGCAAAGCCACTCCCACACCAAACGTGTCTCGTTCGCCGCAAGGCAAACCGCTTTAGTCGAGCGTCCTCTTCACGCGCCAACGTGCACACGACAACGGCCACACACCGGAAGCCCCAGCCGCCTTCCGCCCTTTAGACTTTCTTTCTTGTCCTGTTGGCGCGCGTTTGGCGTGCGGTCTTTTTTCGAGGTTTATTGTTTCACTTTGGTTGACATTGCTACTTATGAAGACGGAGGCATTACGCTACTCATGGGTGGAAACAATTTCGGGCGTAAAATATACTGTGTGGCACGAACCCGCTTACCAAGAGTAGTCAATGTATGCCGGCATGTACCGCTCAGGCATTCGGGTATGAATTAAAGCCGATCAAGTTGAATTAAAAGAAATGAAAGATGAAATAGCTCACTAAGACAAATTAATGCAGTAGCAAGAGGTACCGATAGAAAATTATAATGGAAATTCTTATATGTTAGCTCGGCTTTTGTGGCCTGGCTTGATACTGCAGGTTTCGTGTGATTATTATAATGAATACAATGACTGCTTTAAAGTGAGGCAAGTGAATTAAGGAATCAAAGGTGAAATATGAACTCAATTATTGTCAATCAACAAGTAAAGTTAATAAAATCAATACAGGAATGAACCAAAATGAATTAACTCAAGCCAATTTGATTGACTTAAAATGCACTAAAAATGATTTAAAATGGAAATAACTAGGCAGTGGACTGAAATCGTCAGAGCGATTTAATGAGTGCTTGTCGAGAGAATAGGCTTTCACCTGTGCCCTCCTTAGCGTTAGCTGAATGTACTGTTCTTTTTTTTTTTCTTGCTTTCACAGCTCTGCCACCATTTTTCTGACCGTGCCGCGCTGCAGTGGCCTGCCCACGCGATCCTTCTTTCACCGTGAAAGCCCACCGCCTTGGAGAAAGCGGTCGCCCAATGTAACAAGCACAAACAAGAAATAAACCGCACAAGCGTCACCTTTGAACGAAGATTCTTCGTCATTGTATCCTCTTTTTTTATTGCGGCAACGAGCAGCGTTGTCTTCGTACGCTGCCGGACCCATCGCCTTCGAATGTCCAGTCTAAATGGCGCCCGCATTCCATCCTCTGCCACCGAACGATTAGCGGTGATCCGCGAACACAACCAATCAACTCGTCAGACACCGATCACTCTTGCTCTTCCTTTCCGGTCCCGCGCTTTCTGTATTTCTATCGCTGCCTACGTGTTGTCCACTCTCGATTCTATTGCAAGCACCCCGGGTCTTTGACCGAGTGAGCCAGGAACGACGTCTGTACAACGTGGTGTCACACTTATCCGTCTCTAACTTGCTTATTTCTTTGTCCGCAGATTGCCTTATTTATTCATTCAGCAAAGAGTTTAATTTCGCCCCGCAACGGCGGTCTGGTGGTTATGGCACTCGTCTTCTGATTCGAAGATCGTGGGATCGAATCCCAGCCGCGGCGGCTACATTTCGATGGAGGCGAAATGTTGAGGCCCGTGTGCTGTGCGATGTCAGTGCACGTTAAAAGAACCCCAGGTGGTCGAAATTTCCGGAGACATCCACTACTGCGTCTCTCATAATCAGAGCTGGTTTTGAGACGGCAAAACCCACAAATCAAATCAGGGTTTCATTCCTTAACCTAAGCACAATTATTGTTACTATTATAGTACAACATTCGCCAACTAGTTTTTAAAACACAGTAGTTCGCGCAGCTGATACAGCTCATGAGTCCTTCCTAAACAATGAGCGAAGCATTCGTTCATTCATTGAACTCTTAGCAAGAATCGTGAGACTTACTCAACAAAGGCAGCCGCCTTTTCTTAGTCATAGGCTTCTCACTTAGCTTTTGTGAAACGGCCTTGAAGTAAATGTGGCACGGTTTTGAATATTGAACGCTGATCAAGGTGAACGTGCCCGCGTCAGAAAAACTTCAACATACGAAAGTCGACAGTCTAAGGTGCTCAGAGTACCCAACTTCATAGCATGTCTGACGTCAATTTAAGGCGTCATACGCCTGGTATACGGAAGGAGCGCGTTCTCAGAGATAAGTCTTATATTATTCTTACGCTCAGTTTACCCTTTCTCGTTCCCTCTGCGGGCTATCACCGCCAGAATAAACAAGGAAAAGATTAAAATATTCCCAGAAATAGACGTGGCTTCGTCAGGTTATTAATGTCAGGTTGCTCTGACGAGCACAGCTCCACTTGCCGAAACGTTACGAGAAGAGACATTCCATGTTTTTCCATTGCTGTCAACAGTATTTTCGTCATCGTATGAAGTAGTTAGACAAACGTATTTCCTAACGCAGTGGTGCTCCCTTGCTTACGCTTTTGTTGGACTTTATAAATAGTACATTTTCAATGAACAGTTTACGACGCCTCGTTGAATACGGATCAGAAAGCTGAGAAGTCGCCTCAGTCATTCACATTTGAACTTGTGTACGTTGAGTGGCCCTTCTCAAAGATTCTCGAAAGTGCTCTGGTTGCACAAGTTTTCCTGTCAAACTACACCATAATCCAAGGCCTGTAGAAGTGGAATTTCCCGAGCCCCGGCGGATGTGGTTTGATGAATATTTGGGCGAGGTTACTTCATTTGTTCACTGTATGAAAACATATGCAAAAGAATAGGAAGCCGTTTAATCACCACTTTTAAGAGTGGAACGTGATATCGCGAGCGCCATCTGGACGATGCCTACGCAAGTAACGTATGCGAGACAATATATCCTCTATATAGAGGTGGCGCAGCCCGGGCACGCCGCTATTGGTGTGGTAGAAATGGCGGGAAAACGGGCTTGTATTTCATTTTTCTTGTAACAGAACTATGCTTTCCCGTAAATTCAACTTACGATCCGAGATCTTATATGTGTGGGGTGCAATTAAGTCGTCGTTTACAATTTATTTGCCGGATTTTACTTTGAGAAATTCAATTTTGTTCACTAACGCATTTGCACCATAGCGGAGGCCCTGAGTCGGAGTGACTCGGAGTGATTTTTTTCCACCATGGACGTCGTCGACGCCAGGTTTAATGTGACATGAGTTCTTCAACGCTCTCGCGCTGAAATATGGAATGAACTTTCGTTGCAGAGAGCACGTCCGCAACACGTCATCCTGATGATGGTCATCACGAACCTAACATTTTCATTCCGCTCTTTGAAACACACTCGCGCAAAGTAAACAAGTAAATCAATTAGGACGACGCACGTGTCTTCAAAAGTAAAATAAAATTAAGAAAAAAGAATGGTCATGACGGGCAGTTCTTGCGGGAAGTCTGCAAGACCTAGCTCTCAGGAAACAAAAATTAAGGAGGAAAAACGTGTTTCCTGTCATAACGACTGGACTGACTTGAAGTACCTTTCTTATTTTTATTTTTATTTTTTGCCAGCTTGTCACCACGGGAGGGCAATCATCACCGCTTCTTCTGAGGCCACGACGACAACTTTGCGAACGGACGTCGTTCCAGTCGCCAGAAGAAGAACAGCTAATAATTGAAGCTGCGACAGGCAGCGGTTATATAGTTCGAGGTACGAAAAGGGAAAGACGGGTGGACGGCGGCAAAATCGCGGAAAACGAAACCGAAACAAGTCGTCGCCTGATGTTTGACATCTCGACTCGCACCGCGCCTTCTTACATCTCTCGTAAAATATTTCAGAAGCACAAAAAGCGTTTTCCCTCATAGGCGTTTCTTTGTGCGTGGCTTTCTTTATACCCGTTGCTTCCGGAACATCGTACATCATTATTTTTTTCATTTTCTTCTTTTTTTCGCTTGCAGCGTTTCTGTAGTGCGAGGTTATACAGCGGCCTTTAACAACGCTTCCGCTTCTTCGGTCGAGGTTGACAACCACAAGCGGAAAATCGTGCGTGAGTTTCAACTGACGTATGAAAAGCAAATATCAGGCGCTAAGAAAACGGAAATCGAAAAAGATTAATGGTGTAGGAGAAACAGAATACAAGCATATACATGTACATAGGGGATAGTGTCTGACTGTTATTGTGTCAAGAAAGAAGCGCTAATATACATCATGGAGAGAACGAATGTGGTAAAGAAAAAGAAATAATGAAAGTCGAGAATCCCGTAAATCGGACATTGTCCCTCAATTAGACAACGGCCATTTTTGTAGGACCGAACCCCTTTCACAGGAAGCCCGAAAATGTTTGTGAGACGGAATCGACAGACTCAACTGTCTCGAAACAAAGAGTCAGAAAAAAAAATGATCCTCAAACGTTTCCAAGTGCAATAAAATGTTCAAGAAAAGAAGACATATTAGCAGTGGTATTGCTCGGCCGCCGGCAGCAGCGGTTCCGCTGCTGCCGGCGCTTGATCAATCGCGCGAATCGAGAGAGACCTCAAAGACGTACAAAAGTCGAGGAAACGTGAAGAAGCGAGTCCGTTACCATAAAGCAGGATGAAATGTCGAATGACGGCGGTCGCTGATCGGCTGACCGCGACGATGGCGGTTGTCGCGAGACACCGCTGCGGATTTTCGATTCGCTTAAAGCAGTGCGACAGAGGAGTGGGGGTGGAAATAACGGATCGTTTCGGGAAGAGGAAATCGATGTGTCCTTCCTTATCGCGTGTGTGCCGTCGGAAGTGCAACCGGAACATGGACACACGTATACACTCCCTAATCTTGCCTCGGGACAGGCGACGTCGTAAAAACTATACTTAACTCGTGCCCTTACTATTCCGGCCTATCTGTATCAATATGGTTGCCTGGGAACCTCGGCGTATATATAGGCATCAGCGTGTGCGGTTAGGTACTTGCGGGCGCCTGCGAAGTTCCTGCGGCGTCCTTCTCTCAGGCACCAGGCATCGAGGCGAACATTGCCGAGGACCGATGAGTCTATACCTGCGAAGGCTTTGCGAAACTAGCAGGGCTCTAGACTCATAATAATCCCATAACATGACTTCCCGAAGTCGTGTTATGTGAGTGCTATGTCAACACTTACTGTGTACGCTTGTGTATGCCTGCACCCGGGCGACAATGTCTAGCGAGTTTTCAACCCACTCCTGTAAATGCCTAGGGCGGGAACTTGGCAGTACCTCTAAATAAATAAATATATATATATATATATATATATATATATATATATATATATATATATATATATATATATATATATATATATATGTGTGTGTGTTTGTGTGTGTGTGTGTGTGTGTGTGTGTGTGTGTGTGTGCACATACATATACACATACATATATATATATATATATATATGTGTATATACATATACACATACATATATATATGTGTGTGTATATAAAAATAAATAATAAATAAATAAATAAATAAATAAATAAATACAAGAGAAATTGACCTCCCTGGTGCAGGATTTGGCCAGTATTTCACATGAAGATTACAACAAGAACACTCTCCAGGCTTTAATGTTAGCAGAATAGCGATATATTCAGCGACATCTGTCTGACATGCGTAATGGACGCGCACACATATCTACGTTTATAATGGCTTTACTAGAATGAAGTTCCTGTGTACCATGCGCCTTCTTTGTCCTCGTTCGTTTGGGCATCACGTCAATATTATTAATCTCCATCCGTCTCCGGTGGCCACGGAGTGTCTCACCATGGGCTGCGGTAATATTTGTACCGTAGCGGCGTTTCTTGAGAATCACCGAGTCCGTGCTGGCAACCAGGGGTAATTGAACCTGGAAACTCTCAACGCGCGAACCCTGTCATGTGAAGCTGGACTACTAGATCTACTTTAAGAATCAGCCGACGCTGATATCGTTGCTAGCAGCGAAGCCAGCAAAAGAAAAAAAAATAATAATGTCGAAGCGCGTAAAGCGTTCACAAATTGCCGCTGCCTTTACTGCATTGAACAGGTCTCCCTGAAAAGAGAGAGAGTATGGCCCGGCGCTGTTATAATGCACAAAGCAATTCTCGGTGCCATCGATTCATCCTTTAGCATAACGAAACATCATCTTGCGTCGTTATAAAAATAAACATGGAATAGAAAAGGAATTTATTGCAAAGGTATGCTACGTCATTTTGCCGTGGTGAGGACAAAGTAGAACAGTTCTGTGAGGAATGTGATTGTGTGATGCGAAAGCTGCGCACGCTCTACAACACAGGTCACCGTCAACTTCAATGCGAAAGTACGAGGAAGGCAGGAATGACGTAAGCTCATCGCTTGAACGCTAACAACGCGTCCATTTGCGGCGTAATGGATCTCATTAGCATACACGCATTCGGAGCATCGACTGGATTAGAGTTCAGGTATGGAGGGCAGTGTACGGATGTGCCCTAAGTGTGCCGCGAATGACTTCAGGTGAGGAGAAGACTAAGTAAATTGTAACGAGTAAGAAAGAGCAAGCATTACAGCACTAGCATTATATAGTCCGTGGCGTCCTCACGAAGCAATGCCTTATCGACACCTAAGGCTGGAGATGTTGATCCGCAACGGGCAACGTACCGCTTTGTTTCGTGTAGGACAGCGTTTCCGGAAAGCATATGATCAAAAAAAAAAAAAATCCACGCATATCCACGGAGTGGATGATGATGAGTGGGCGAAGCTCCGGAGGTGCATCGTAAATCGTGCCGAGTTCCGGATTAATTTAGCCATGCTTCGTGCTGTATGGACAGACAACTGAGTTCTCTAGAACACTGTGGTATTCGTTTCGCATCTTCTACCTTCCAGAAAAGTTGTGAACAACTACTTAAAACTGTTGGTATTGTGATGTAATACGAAACGAAACCGACACTGAGTGATGCCGGAGTAGACGAAGAGGAACCGGCGTGAACTCGTGACACAAGAGCGCGTGCCAGCGTTCGATGAAGACGAAGTGGCTACGACGGACAACTACGGCAGACAAGCCTACGCCTTAACGAGCTTCGCCCCTAAAATTATATCCGGTTTAACGCCGTGACAACCACGGGAACAGCGAAGTTGTACTTTTATCGTTAATCGTGACGCAACTTCCAAGGGTATCGAGTTCACACAGGCCTGTAGCCGGGAGAGGAAAAGAAAAAAAAAAAAAAAAGGGGGGGGGGGGGGGGGGCTTCAATAATTTTGGTTGGGGTGCAGTGTTAATAACATAGTGCAGTGCTAATAACATAAAATTGACGTCTATTAGTCTGGCATTTAAAAAGACCACTTAGTGTACATACTGCGACTTGTGGCGGAAGTACATAATGTCAAATAGTCAAGGCCTTCAGCAAGTGCGCCGTCTCCCCCCCTCCCCCCAATTCCTATCCTGAGAACAATTCCTGACTACGGACCTGCTACCACCATTATTTATCGCTGTCGATATGACTATCGATAACATGTGCATATAACACTAACACGCTTTTCCTTTCTCTGAAACCAGAGACAGGAGGCGGGCGACCAGGCTTTTCTTTCCTTTTTCTGTTATTTATATATTTATTTATTCATTCGTTTATTTATTTATTATTTATTTATTTATTTATTTATTTATTTATGGCTTACTTATTTCTTTCTCTCTTTCCTTTCGCATACTCACTGTCATGTAGCAGCGGGCTTTCCTTATTCGTCTTTCCTTCTTTATTGCCCTTCGCATAAGCACTATAATGTCACGTGGTCGTGACGCACGCAGCACTCAAGACGAAGCACGCAGGACTCAAGACGATGTCAGGCGAACTGTTTATTGGGCGAACTTGTGCCCAGCAAAGCAAAGCCAATGACAATGCCCAGCAACAGCGGCGTGAACAGTCGTCGGTCGACGGAAAGACTGACAAGTGGCGTACTGCGTCGGCTTTTATACACACGCCTAAACACGATCTCGCATTATCTCTGGAGTTCCAGAAGTTACTGAAATGTGCGCGTCAAGCATGCAAAGTTACAAGAACGGTGAACACGGTTCCTCAAGGGATATGCAAGATAAACACGGCCTGCGCTGCGCGTAACAGAAAAGTGATAACGGCGCTCCCCGCAAGCAAGCGCGCGTGTCACAGGAATGTGATAACGGCGTTTTCTTTAAACAAACGAAAACAACCGCGCGTGCAAATAATGTAACAGTGCGCTGAGGCCAAGAGTGTAGGTAGAGGGCAAAAGTGGGCCACCTTTTCTCTCTGGAGGTACAGCGGACGACTGGGACGGGCATGGCGAGCCCAAGCTGATATATACTACATTCTCGCCTGCTCGAGAAGCATCAACCAACCATACGCATTTCTTCACAAAGTCCCGGCGCCCACTGCCATCGATCGCTCATCGCATAAAAGAGAGAAAACGCAGAAAGTTTACCCAAGCTCACGTCACGTTCGCTATACGCTACATGACGAAATGGACACAAAGGAGCGGGATGGTACGCAGAATGGAACAGAAACCATTAATCACGCGCGCGCACAGAACACCACAAAGAGGTTACATATTGCTCATACTCCACCAATGCAAATATCGTCTTTTGTACGTAACACGCTATTCACTTTTACCTCCTTACGACACGCTACTCGAAAAACAGATTTTGGGAAAACAATATCTCTGAAATCGGAATCGAAACGTGCACTTTTCCAAAAGAAAGCACTACTATATGGTTTTCTTTATAACTTTTCACTTTTATTAATTTATAGGGAAATAAAACGGGTGAATTGAATTTCCAATCCATTTGTCCATCTGGCCACTTACAAAAAAAAAAAAAAAGAGCGATGCCACCGCCAGGTCAGCTAAGCGGGTAAAAGCTTCGTTACAGGTATATGCAAGGAATAGCATCCTTGAGGAGTATGCCAGTGACAAGAGCTTGTCTCCGTTACTCCTTTCTTTGTCCGCTGTCCACTTGCGCGCAGTTTTTATTACACTTATCTCCGCGCCCCTAGGTCCATTGTGCCTTACGGATTTTCCTCTTTCCTATCACCTTGCAACCTCCCCCGTCCCCTTCCCCTCCTGCAGGGTAGCATACCGGTTGTCCTACACTGGTTAACCTTCCTGCCTTTCCCTTCTCTACTATTTCCTTCCTTCCTTCCATCTCGAAGCGGATACGGGTACCATTTGAGGAGCGCTAGCTCGTTCCTGCGTGCTTGCCTGCGTTCCTGCATTTGTCTCTGCCGCTTCTGTTCCCTACGTTCACCTGCTATCCTTGTTCCGTCCTCCCTGAGGTATAATAGAGTGGCGCAAAAGCTTTTATACCCGAGCAATGTACCAACTAATCCGAAAGCAGGTGCTCCCAACCTATTCTCCCTCCCTAAAAGTGCAGGCAGGCGTTGTTCCTTTTTGTGACTGTTGTCAGCCTGCTCCCTCCTTACTATCCCTTTTGTTTTGCTGCCCATATTTGTGTATGCTTGCACGTTACGTGATAGAAATGGCATCTTCTATTATATTCTGTTACTCTCTTTTCACTTTATTTTAATTTTTTTTTTTTGCTTCCAAGCAACGCTAAGTACCTACAGCAGCAGACACTGTCATATCGCGCAGATTGCGTTATACAATGTCACCGAGCTCGCGCTGTTATCACGGTAACCCACCGCGTATGCATGCTCTTTAGATTGGCGATAGCGAATATACATACTGACGTCCGCTTTGGGGAGAATCGCTCTGTATACGGCTGTCTGCACACTGCGAAGAAATCGCACTTTGTGTATACAAGCGCATCCTTTCCTTTCTTCGCTTTCACGTCGTTTCTTTTTTCTTTTTATTTTTTTTTATCGCAGTGCACCGAACCGCGGCAAAGGAGACACGGCCGTGCCAACTTTTGCCCATCCGGCGCACAAAACTTGGCACTCACAAACGCCGCCGCCATCACGGCGTCGTACTCTCAGCGAGCGGGGCATCCTTCTCTCGCGAGCGTTTTTCGCCCGCGGCGCTTGTTACAGGCGCCCGAGGAAGCGACGGTGCACAACGGAGTCGCTTCCTTCCTAAATCTCACCTCCGCGAACAATCGCTCGCCCGCGCGTGAGCGGGCCTGTAAACGCGATGCGCAGCGAGCACTCTCTAAAAACAAAAATAAAAAAAAAGAAGAAAGCGCAGTTGGAAACACCACCTCGGGCTTTTCGGCGAGCGCACACGTTCCCTTCGTTCCTCACGGCCCGAATGTGCGTACTACGACTGCGCTGCCCGCAGCATCGCACATACCCGTATCGTCGCCAGGTGAGAACACGGCGCCTCTTCGTCCCGCTAATGCGTCCGCCGAAGTCCATTAGTGCTGACCCAACGCGGAGACGAAAATGGCTTCGGTCGCGAACGGAGCAGTCCGCGTTTAGCGTTGCGAACGGAGGAGTAGAACGGCCGCGCTCCGCTGTACTACTGTTAAGAGATGGTGCAGCGGCGGCGTTACTAACGGACGGGGGGGTGTGTGATGGCGGAGTGCTTGGTCGGTTGTTATCCCCGAAGCAAATACGTCGCGTCGCGCAAATACGTTACGCAAATAGGCCCAGTATAACTCTATGGTGAGACACGCTGTCGCTTACGCGCGTCATTGAAATGTCGTTTTTTCAACTCCGACACGCCGCGCTTCGAAAAGAGACAGTAACAAGTTTTCGCTTTAATAAATTCGAAATTGATTAGGAATATTTAGTTTCACAACACGTAGTGGCAGACTTCCTGCATATACCTCAGCAAGTTTATGAGAACACGGCCATTCAGGTCGGTAACATTGGTGCGCACATTTCTAAACAATCTTATAGCTTTAAGGAGAGAAAGGGAAAACTAGGAAAATACAGCACTATTACTACGAACGATGAAACCGGGGGCAGACTTTTCGTCCTTACAGCCGTATACAAAAAAAAAAAAAAAATGGCAGATCCCACGTGCAGTGGGAATCCAGGAAATGTGAAGCACGCATAAGGAACGTAAAATGGATTTGCATTGTTGTCTCGCTATACCGAGTTTCGTACATATGAAGTTAACAAAACGGCCGCAAGAGCACCATGACTGTGGCATGTAAACCATGCCGCTCATACACGTATGTCATGATTCTCACGTTATGACTTGTCATTTACGTTCGTCATAAAGTCGTGTTGTGCCATAGCAATATTGGTATACATCCCTTTAAAGAAACGAGTGGCATGTAGATCATGCCGCTAATGACATGCATGTCACGATTTTCATGTTATGACCTGTCATTTATGATCGTCATGCAGTCCTGTTGTGCCAAACCAATTTTCGTATACGCTCCGTGCAGTAGAGTTTTCCATGTGCGACATCAGCGCCAGAATGCACTGCCTGGCGGAGAGAAGAATCAAAATTGGGCAGACTGTGACAGGGAAATACGCGAACGCGATGCGCGTCTCCAACTCTATAGCAGCAGCGACCGCCCGTCCCACCCTCTTTCGTTTTATTTCCTTTGAGACGCGCGCTCCAAACCTGCGACAAACTGTTCCAAAGGGCAACGCCGCGAGCGTTCGTGTGGTTCGCAGCACGCCCGGAAAGCAGCGAAGAAACGCGCGCGTCGCTGTCGCCTCGGTTTCCACCGTGCGCGACTGAGCCGTCCGACGAGAGCTACGTAGCGCCCTCTGGTCAGTAGACGGAGCCATCCCATTAACTAAACGGCAGTATAGCGCCAGGACCATGGCATGTGTGTAAATCATGCCGGTCATGACACGCGTGTCCTGATTCTAATGTTATGACCTGTCATTTACGTTCGTCATGCTGTCATGTCGTGCCATAGCAATTTTGGTATACATCCCATTAACGAAACGCCTGGCATGTAAATCATGCCGCCCATGACAAGCATGTTATGCTTTTCATGTTATGACCTGTCATTTATGTTCGTCATGCAGTCATATTGTTGCATACCAATTTTCCTACACATCCCACTAACGAAACGGCAAAGAGAGCACAAATACCGTGGCATGTAAATCACGTCGCTCATGACATGCATGTCATGATTTTCATGTTATGATCTGTCGTTTACGTTCATGATTCAGTCATCTTGTGGTATGCCAATTTTCGTATACATGCCGTTAACGAAACGCGTGGCATGTAAATCATGTCGCCCATGACATGCATATCATGACTGTCATGTTGTGACCTGTCAGTCATGTTCGCCATGCAGTCATGTCGTGGCATACCAATTTCCGTATACATCCCACAAACGAAACGGCCAGGAGAGCACCAAGACCGTCGCATGTAAATCATGTCACTCATGACATGCGTGTCATGATTTTCATGTCATGACCTGTCATTTATGTTCGCCGTGCAGTCATATTGTTCCATACCAATTTTTCTATACACCCCATTAACGAGATGACCAGGAGAGCACCAAGACCATGGCATGTAAATCATGCCGCTCATGACATGCATGTCGTGACTGTCATGTTATGACCTGTCATTTATGTTCGTCATGTAGTCATGATGTGGCATACCAATATTCGTAAACATCCGATTAGCTTAACGGCCAGGAGAGCACCAAGACCGTGGCATGTAAATCATGCTGCTCATGAAATGCATGTCATGATTTTCATGTTATGACCTGTCATTTATGTTCGTCATGTAGTCATGATGTGGCATACCAGTTTTCGTAAACATCCGATTAGCGAAACGGCCAGGAGCGCACCAAGACCATGGCATGTAAATCATGCCGCTCATGACATGCATGTCGTGACTGTCATGTTATGACCTGTCATTTATGTTCGTCATGTAGTCATGATGTGGCATACCAATATTCGTAAACATCCGATTAGCTTAACGGCCAGGAGAGCACCAAGACCGTGGCATGTAAATCATGCCGCTCATGACATGCATGTCATGATTTTCATGTTATGACCTGTCATTTATGTTCGTCATGTAGTCGTGATGTGGCGTACCAGTTTTCGTAAACATCCGATTAGCGAAACGGGCAGGAGAGCACCAAGACCGTGGCATGTAAATCACGTCGCTCATGACATGCATGTCACGATTTTGATGTTATGACCTGTCATTTATGTTCGTCATGTAGTCATGATGTGGCATACCAATTTTCGTAAACATCCGATTAGCGAAACGGCAAGGAGAGCAGAAAATCGTAGGCGGCTAGATAGATAGATAGATAGATAGATAGATAGATAGATAGATAGATAGATAGATAGATAGATAGATAGATAGATAGATAGATAGATAGATAGATAGATAGATACGGTTAAACTCGCCGAAGTTCGCTAAGAAATGCTTCGCATTTAATATGCATTAGACAGTTATGCCACGTAGCATTACCAGAAATCAGGTGTAGTTTTGATTTTAACGTATCAGGAAGGTTGAATGAAACCAAACGAAAACCCACTAAAATTAAAAAGGAATTCATCGTATAACTGTTATCCTCATGCGGAAATATGATCAGTGATCAGCCCATGTTCCGCTCGTTCTGAATAGAGATATTCCGCGTCCGTGGACAACGTTATATATTTTCGAAGCAAAATGAACTCTGCAATTACCCAGTTCAGCTAGCTTATCAATTCAAACAAGACATGTTGTCAGGGTAAAAAACGGAGCAGCCATGATCCGGTACTGACAACGTGACACTGCCAAAATGTTTGCCTTGCCATTTTTCCAAATGTTCGGAAAGTTACGTAGCGACTTCTGAATATATAGGGTATCCTAATCGTGGCAGATTAGCGGTTAATGCGATCCGCTGTTAGGCACATTCGATTCCATGTGCTGCCGCCACATGCTGAGAGAGCGAAATGCCATAACACACATGCACAATTGTCTTCACGAAAGGGACACGTGAGTACGCGGCCTATGCTTAGAGCGCCGCCAATGGGCATCAAAATAAGTTGAAATCATGTCCACTTTCGGTGCAATCTCTTGGTGTGCAGAATCACTAAGTACGCTACAGATGGACAAGCATCGGCTACATTCCTTCCTCGGGAAGTAGTTGTTCTAGCCGCCAATAGGTAACGCCAAAGAAAGACCTACTTCCTCCTGTGGCCATTTTCAGCCACTCTAAGCGGCAGACGCACAACACAGTCAACGCCTTCGCAAGTTCCCCTTCATAAAGATGGCAGCTGCACACCAGGTGAACGTCAAAGAAGCCGATAGGTCATTAAAAAGTTCCTCGCTAGGCATGCCTCATAATGATATCGCAATTTAGGCGAGAGAAACCCCAGCAGCTAATTAATTCTGGCTTAGCCTACACAGGTAAATATCCAAAGAAAGCCAAGGGAAGGCAGCCGTCGCGCTACTTAATTTGCATAGCACCGTACGCGTGCAGTACGAACCGCAGGAACTTCGCTATCCACCGGCGGCAAGTTCTTCTTTCGCGAGGAAATAACGAGGACGTTTGTTAGAGATAATGAAGTTCAACGAAGTGGGCGGGAAAGCTTCACCAGTCTTGAATGAGTCAAGTAAAGACACGGGAAATCCAGTAGAAGGATGTGACTCAAAACCGAACATTCCATGTAGTTAACTAATCCACGAGAGACGAGTGTCCATGTAAAACTCGTAGCGCGATGAGGTCAGCGCTGTTCGAACAAGGGCATCGTGAGCCCGAAGTCAACATTTCCAAAATGAGATTTCTATACACAAGACGTTTTTCATCATCATCATTATGTCTTCGCCCAGTGCAGCGAAAAGGCCTCTCCCACCGACGTCCAATCATCCCGGTCGTGTGCAAACCGGGACCAATTTTTCCCCGTTAAACTTCTTGACCTCATCTGCCCACCTAGGACATGCTTACCTTAGCATAATTTAGATATACGTGCAGTACACTGCTACACGTACTCAACGAATGAACACCGGCTCGTGCGCATTCCATATTGAATGAAGTCCAGCAGTTAGTAACAAAAAAATTTTTACGTGCCAAAACCAGGATATGATTATGAGGGACGTCATAATGGAAAGCATAAATTTGGACCACCTACGGTTCCTTAACGCGCAGTACACAGGGCCTTTATCGGAGATGCAACTGCGCGCGGCAGGGATCGAACCCGCAGCCGAGCTCTACAATCACTGTTCCATAGGGGCGGCAAAATTAAGCACTTCATAGAAGCGGGAACTAGATCTTAGTGTTCAAGTACCGTAGATAGGACATATGTATAGGAGTACTGCTGTTCGGGGACCAACACACTGACGAAAACAAAGAAGCAGAGCTCTTTGGTCAGCACTATGCTTTTTTCGTTAGTAAGCCTATGTCTGCTGTGTTGTTTACCAAATTCTGGACCGCCTGACTGCAACTGGCGACAGCGCGTATGACTGTTCTAGGATACACACATCCCACGTATCTCCGGAAATCTCTCTTCTTCCCCGAAAAAAAGAATTAATCTACAAGATGTACGAATGATAAGACAACCTCCGAGGAATGCAGTGGACGTAAAGAGCCCGAAGCCTCATCGGGTGCTACACTACCGCCGGCAGCGTACGCATCGGAAGTGGCCGCAGGGAGCGGCGTGTCGAAGAAACAGCAACCATGGGCGGCGCTCGAATGAAACGATGTGCCGACGGAAGATGCGGCCACTTTCTGGGTCAGCGGGCCCACGACGCTGCCGGCAACCCCGCAACAGATCCAGAGTGGCATTACGCGCCGGTGATTGAGGGAAGCCGTGCGACGCTCGATTCACGCTGGACGGCTTTTCGCCGCTGCACTCTGCGAGCAAACTGCCCTGCTGGCCACGTTTCGCTGACTTACACGCGACCGGAGCCAGTGAGAGTGGTCCGTTAAAGATAGATAGATAGATAGATAGATAGATAGATAGATAGATAGATAGATAGATAGATAGATAGATAGATAGATAGATAGATAGATAGATAGATAGATAGATAGATAGATAGATAGATAGATAGACGCGCTTCATAGAACCGCAGGTTTTCCATGTTTATCAGAGATAATCTATTACAGCGCATTTCATAATTATTTTTATGTCTTTCAGACAAAACCCAAGAAATCATAATTATTACACCTTTGTACTGTCGCCTATGGTGATGTGTATCGTCATGAAAGGTACAAGGATTAGCTATACATCGAAAGGGTGGCAGAAATTTGTCGATTTTAACTGCCTTTCTCACATCCGGATGTGCCAGATGGAACAACGCCCCGGATAACTCTAGACGGTTCTCTATTTATGACGGTTCTCTATTTTAGGGAAGCAAGCCGCCGCACCTAGTAGCTCAATAGAGGTAAGTAACTACACATGCGAGCGGAGCGCGCCACCCTCTTGCGCTCCTATTTGCTGCCGTAAGGTTCCTCTCCCACATACTTGTCACTGGTGTTTATTATCTTCTACAACTGGCGATTTTGCATCAAATGCACCTTTTGGAAGCACTCGTTCTCAAGAGTGTAAGGGTACCGCCTGTATAAGCGACGCCCCTGTATCGCTCTACAGTGCATAAATGTCTTTTCTGACAAATAAGGAAAGAAGAATGGATCAAGAGATCGTTTCCTTGTTAGGTGCAACCCAAGGAATCCAACACGCGATGAAGCCGAGGAAGGCAAATTATTTATACTTTGCACTGCAATGTGGTAATTATGACATGAATTGAATTAAAGTGGACGACGTAACACACCTGTCAACGGTAGGGAGCGCACCTACGACCTTCGGATAACGCGTACGACGCTCTACAAACTAAGCTACGAAGACGATTGTTCCCCGTCCACTTCATTGGGTATTTGTGCACATTTTCTTCGTGGGAATGTTAGTCAGCGCCACTCGTAGCCGTGGCAGCGAGTGCAGAACACTCTTTGTGACAGAAGGCGCCACGTAGTACGTGATCTTAATACGAGCTGGCTGCTGATAAGCCTTCGCGTGCTATCTAGAGGCACCAAGTCTGCTGGAACGGGACCCACGCTATGAAATAAAGAAAGGGAAACGAAGCACGCTCTCGTTTCCTTGTTACACACAACCTAACATTTCGGACAGACAGTGAGGCTAAGGAAGCCATAGATGCAATTGTATTTTTTTAGATGTAGCGTAGTATAATTATGACATAAATGGAAAATCATTAATCTGGACGAAATAACACACCTGCCGTCCGTGAGGACCGAACCTAAGACCTTCAGGTAGCGAATAAATGAAGAAGGTGATTTAGCGGACGTTCTGTTTGATCACGCCTGCGCAGCTAGCCGCTCTTCCCGGCTATTGCGTTTTTGGTAACTATCCGTGTTCTGATAAACTAGATGGAAACACACGTTCAATCATTGAGTTGGTCTTCTCTTGTAGTGTCCGTTTCCAATTTCTGGTCCCTTAGTATTCTCTAATAGACTGAAGATCCTGTAATAATATAGTATTTAAACAAATCTCCTCGTTAGCTACATAAGTCTCACCTTAATAGATGGCTCGGGTTCACTTTCGCAAACTGCGGTTCTTAACGGGAGTCTAATGGCCTTTGCGAGCGGGTATAGAATTTCTCACTTCATTCAGAGCACCAAAACGGTTTTCTATTTTTTTTTCTTCAGATAAGAAGTACTCGGTGCCGCCTTCAGCACAACAGCATCGTAATTTTCTTCTTAGAAATTTATTTCTACATGTGTAGAAGCTTAGTTGAACAACATACATTTCAAATGAAGCTCAAATGAATGTCGTTAATATGAAAACCTGATTATGGCGGTGAAGCTAGACGTCTACGCTACAGATTTACACGTTGGTTTATGATGGACACCGTTGTGAAAGCTAATTTTGCCGTCAATGGGTTCATTACTACGCCTTTAAGTGATATCGAACCGGACCAGGCCCGATAAGCCCATCGTCAGTGAGTTATCAACGCCGACACGCAGCAGTACGCCGTTTATTTATGTAACTGCGAGGGCTACTAATCCATACATAGGTATAGAACGTGCTCGCATTCGGATGTCACCTAAATGTATCACTATATTCAACTCCATTCAATTCAATTCAATTCAATTCAATGTTTATTTACCTTTCAAAGCAAGCAAGAAAGAAAAGAGCAGTCACAAAAAAAAAAACCTACTGCAATGAGTAGCTTGATGGGGTGAAAGCCTCCTTATAATGACAGGAACAGGCAGGTGCGCAGGGAAAAAAGAAAATAACAATAGAAAGACACAGATTGAACAAAAAGTTACAGAAGTAAATAGTGATAAACGCTAGTAGAAGATTGTTGAACTTTGGTGTAACAGTAAACCTTGGTGTAATAATAGTTTTGCTTAATTACGTAAAAAGATGACAACGGTTAACTAAGGCAACATATATAACCATCTCGAGCATCGAAAGGATTTGTACAAATAATCTAATAACATGAATGAATAATATGAACGTTTATGATTTAGTAAGGTGTAGGGACGAGCTATTTGATACTCCATACTCGCTTTTCAGTGGTAGGCCGTAGATTAGCCAAACAGTTCAATGCCTAAACCGTTGCCTATGTGACTAGCCTAACCTAGCTAACAAGGGCAATGACGGAAATTTCGCTACCCATTGCGACGAGTGCGGATACACACCATCGTTTAGTAACTGCTCTGTTGTGTTTTGGAACGACGATGAGCAGACACACTATATTGTGGAGGCCGCATAAATGCAGTGCGTGGGCAGCAGGCGTGTCAGTATGACCTCCCTCTCCTTGATCAAGAAGGAGGTTGCTTTGCTTCCCGCCACAGTGGTACAACGGCTATGGCACTAGGCTGTTGATTCAAAGGTCGCGGGATCGAATCCCGGCCACGGCAGCTGCATTACGATGGAGGCGAAATGTTGAGGCCATGTGCTGTGCGATATCAGTGCACGTAAGAACCCCAGGTGGTCGAAGTTTCCGGAGCACTCCGCTACGGCATCTCTCGTGATCACATCGTGGTTTTGGGACGTAAAACCCAGGAAATCAGTCATGTAGTTAATAATGGTAATCTCATGCTTGGATTTCTGCGCCGTAATTTTTCATCCGTCCCTTCAGACTTAAACGTAAATTGTACACTACGCTCGTTAGGTCCAAATTGGAATACACTTGCTCTATATGGGATCCATCTAGCTCCGTATTATTCACAGCCCTTGAATCTGTTCAGAATCGTGTAGTTCGTTTTGTGCTTTCCAATTACTCCCGCTACGCCAGTGTGTCTTCAATGAAAGCTACTCAAGGTCTACCGACACTTAAGTCACGCCGTCAGTATTTCCGCTTAAACCTTTCTCATAAAATTTTTTACACCAACCCAACACTCAAAAACGATCTTTACCTTCCTCCCGACTACGTATCTCCGTGGTTAGATCATCATCTTAAAGTTAAGGTTCCCTTGTGCCGCACTGACACTTATTATGCTTCTTTTTTGCCACAAACAAGCAGTGACTGGAGCCGCCTTCCTGCCTCCGTTGCTGCAATGAAAGAACCTGCCGCCTTCAAAGTTTCACTTAATAACACATTGTTAAGCCACTCCTCTCTGTAATGCCCTCGGGCCCTGAGAGTACGAAAATAAATAAATGAATCAATGAAAAATAGCTTTCTCAGAGGGTGAAGTGGTGGCGAAGTCACAGGTGTGTGTGTGTGTGTTCGTAACAGCTTCGATACAGAACGCGCTGATTTTATGCGCTTGCGTGTGTACGCGTTACACAACTGAAATTTAAAAAATAACACACACACACACAGTTGAAAGTTGGCGCTTGTCTCTGCGTGTAACGTGGTGCGTCTTCAAAGTATTTTGGTCTTATTTCTTTTGAATACGAAATGATTTGGCATAATACAGCTAGAGAGATCAAGGAAAAAGGAGTTGGGAACAACACGCCGTGGCGCCTCTATTGATGTATATTTAATTGTTCCAAAGGCACACAGAGAGAGACATGCCCGTCTCAGAGCATGTACTGTCGTACGCCGACTACCGTAAGCGCCTACCGTGTCTTTTGTTTTTCACGACAGTCGAACGTCTCGGCAAACAAGGCCGCCAGAACGAGGGTAATGAAATTCGTTCGCGCACGTTGCTCAGCTATATGGTAAAAAAAAAAAAGAACAGCACCGGTATTAAGTTTCGGAATATAAAAGATATAAAAACGACTACGTAGAGTGAATAGATAAACTTAACGCATAAATGGGAAATGCGACCGGGAAAATTTCGTCGATGCCATTTGTCAGATTGCAAACTTGAAAACGCTACTCCATTTACGTGCATTGTTCTTTGCGTCGTTGATCTCACGGGATTATTTTCTCTCTTTCTGTCTCTTTGAAACACCGCGAGTAGAGAAAAAAAGATCAATGCACACTAATTAGCTTTAGTTTACTTTCAGAACGTAAGCACTCATTCGGGTGCTCTTGCTATACAGAACGTTGTCCCCGCTCTACTCCCATCGAATTGCGCGCTGTGTCACGGAGGATGTACTGAAGCTGAAAAGATTACCGCTGAACATTACTGCACCTTGGGCGTGAAGGTTAGCTTCTTTGTTGGCTTCGCTTAGGAGTTGCTTGCTCGAAGGCATACTATGCATTAATCGGAGACTCGTGTGCGCAACAGTGCAGCTTGCGTCGTCTGCGGGACTGAAGAAACCAGTGACCGCTGTTGCGCCATTGCCCTCGGTTTGACTTAGAAAGACTAACACTAACTCACGCCTTAGGACAACTGGAGAGTCGGCCGCTTTCCGTGCGTCCCCTTTTAGAAAGCCAATCGCGTCACTCAACAGTACACAAGGCGGTGAAACCACTGTTCTGTTTCTCTAGAACGACGGGCTACCGCGAACGTCTTTCGTCTTTGACTGTGTAGTGGTGTAACCCTCTACGCGTCCCCACCGCATTACTTCCAACTTTTTTTTTCATTTCCTCTTTTCTTTCTAGTCTTTCGATTCCCCTTTAGCACCCCTCCCCTACGTAGGGCAGCCAACCGGACGCCACTCTGGCTAACGTCCGTACATTCTGCTTCTTCCTTCGTTCGCTGCCCCGCCGTGGTGGTCTAGTGGCTATGGTGCTCGGCTACTGATCCGAGGGTCGCGGGATCGAATCCCGGCCGCGTCGGCTGCATTTCGATGGAGGCGAAATGTTGAGGCCCGTGTATATACTGTGCGATGTCAGTGCACTTTAAAGGAACCCCAGGTGGTCGAAATTTCCGGAGACCTCCACTACGGCGTCTCTCGTAATCACAGCTCATTTTGGAACGTGGAACCCCAGAACTGAATGAATCCTTCCTTTGTTCCCCTTCCCTGTTTCCAGTGTCCTATGAAGCGGTCTCTTAAGCGGACGCGAAAGAGCCAATACGCAGATCACCGACAACGCAGTTATCTATTTTATTCAAAATGTGTTGCTTTGGAGAGAGTAAGGTAACATGATACTGAGGTTACTTTGCCTAAATGTATATTTAACACGAAGATAAGCACGATCAATAAATTGCCAAACCGATTAAGCGGTGCACGGTTGAGTTGATCGCGATATAGCGATGCACCCCAACTCACTAGTGATTCGGGAAAGAGATCCGTACACAGCGTGGGTGACGCAGACTACCTGTGACGCATGGGTGTTTAACATGTAGAATCGAGGTTGTAGAGTTCGGGTACGCAAAAAAAGTGACAGCTTGCATTATTTCTGCAAGTCACGCAAGAAAGGTCTAGGGCAAATTAGGTTGGGCTGAGAAAGTCCTTGCACCATCGCAACACTGCAGCGAGATGCGCAATACACAGCACAGAGGTAGTAATTCGTCTTGTAACAGTTGGTGCATGTTGTATGTTAGTATTATACCCAATCACACGGGCATACCAAAGCTCCTTTGAGGTAAAGGAGCATAGCGACTTCGAAGGAACATTAGCTCAAGGGAGCTGAGTCGGTGCTACACGGTTTCCGTTGAAGCTTTTAACAAAAGCCACAACGTACGCTTGGCGCTCCTATCGCTCCGAAATGAGAAAAATAATACGGCTCCGATGCCCCCATAAATTAGTTGTGCGTGCTTTTTTCTGCTTTTTCTTATCAAATATTTTGTTTTTGGACACTGATAAAACAAAATGAACAGATAATGGAAATAATTCGCCAAATACGGACGTAGTGGTAGCAGCGCACCGCTTTGTACACCGTATCTCGGGCTATGCGTGCTTCGATTCCGTTTTTGTTGCTGTTCTCGATTGTTTTTCAATAGCAAAGTCTCCAAACGTGTGCGACAAGACACTCAACTTGTGAGGATCAAATATTCATCGCAGCGCCCAGTTTAGCGCCATGTGCCGAATACTCTGAAGGTAAAAATGCTCTCTGGTGTCACCTTACGCCGATAACAACGTTCAAATACTTAGCTGACGTTTGCCCAACAGCTAGAAATGCACCGGCACATGACGCATGTTCTCGAATGTGCACTAGAAAAATGTGTCGCCGGCAGTTGGTACGAAAAAGATATGCCAAAGACACCTCGGCCTGCAGCAGACAAAATCTTGGCACCCAGGCCCAGCTAGCCACACCACCCCAGCAGCTGACCACCAACGTCACCGCTACAGCCCACCTGCCCTCAAGCTGTGCGATTTTCAGGCGACATATGACAAACTGTGCCTATCAGCAGGACCTTTATGGTTTAAAACTTCTAAGATACCGTGAAACGTGCTTTTTATTAAGTAAAAGCTCGTTGGATTGGCTCCAAGGTAAAACGTGTTTTTCTGCAGTCTGCCACCTGCGAACGAGGGTAGCCCTTTACAGCCTCAAGGGACAAACGCGGACTCCCTCAGCTCGAAGCTCCTTTCAACTAATGCTCCCTCCGCGCGGCCGCGTGACAGCGCGCCTGCTCCTTTCAAGTAAAGAAGCTTTAGTTCAAAGGACCTTGAAAGTGCCCGTGTGACAGGGGTATTAGACATAACGGCAAAAAACAAAAAAAAAACAAAGAACACCCACGAAAGATCACACACGCAGGAGCCCAGCTCAGATGTAGCATAGAGCAGCCGGTCTACCGCATCAGTAGTGGCAGCGTAATGCCCTTTCCGAGCAAGAGAAGATAGTTCTTGGAAAGTCGATATGTCTTACGGGGTAGCTTATATATGGCTTGGTTCTGGCAGATCGCGCCCGTAGACAAAAGGACGGGTAAGAATTTTACAGCGGTTGCCCGATCCTGGAGGCCGCGCAGGGCGTGGAGTAGCGGCTCGTATGCAAAGTAAAATGGGAGTCAGGTGAACCAAGTCAGAATTGAAGTGAATCACAGCTAGGATCAAGCGAACTAAAGGTGATTCGGTGTTAATGAAATCTAATTTAAGGGAATGAAATCTTCGAATGATTCAAACTTGCCCGCAGAGAAGCAAATGTACAGCGCGTTTAATTAAGCTGTATACAGCTAGGTCCTAACCAAAAGTGCGTCTGTCGGTTGAATCGCGTCGACAGAGAATTTCACCTCGGTGAGCCGATCTCAACAACACAGTTTCGCTGTTCATCCTTCCACTCAGGACCGGAGTGTACTGAATTTCATTACCGCAGATGTAATCTCCGCAATGGATACCGTTTGGCGTGAGGAGTTTGCGCTTACGAAATGAACGCTCCGCAAACGAAGACTTCTGTCAAGTTCATGCTAGAATAAAGGTGGCGTAACAGCTGCTTTATTTCTTCTCTTTTTTTCCCGTTGTATCGAACTGCATTAATCAGACTGCGCTTCTAGGGAGCTGGTCGCGCGAAGTGCATGCCAGTATTTCTAATAATATTGGACTTCCAGCTATGCGCTGGACTGCGCGACTGTACGCCACCTACACCCGAGTCCAAGAAACCCAGCATCAACCACTTTGGTAGGCTCTGCATAACAGGGTAAAACTTTAGCTTTCTTGCTCCAACCCACTGAACCGTATCACGTGTAATATTAGCTGCGCGGTATATAAATTATTGATCGGAAGAATTATTTCCTCGTCACTTCATGTCGCGGACATCATAGCAGCTTTGCTTGTCCATACGAAACCGCGTGCCAGAGCGCACCGAGCGTGCCAGAGTATGCGTGTGTGCTTGCATGCACGCAGCATACATTATGTTAGTGGAGTTACCCTCACCTCGTTCTGCGTAAGCACAAACGGGTCTGTAAAGATATGTAAGGGTCTCTCTGTTTAGCTCATTCGCACCCGAGCATACGACGTGCTTTCTTAGCTTACTCTAGTTTTACTAATGCGTCACATTACTACTTCGAAAGCCGCCTTCATTACAAAATGTTTCAGTACTTTTGTACTTGGGCACTCCCCAACAGTTCCAACAAAACAGGTCTCCTTTATGTTTTTTTTTTCTTTAATACAAGAGAACGTTTTCAACATTTTCTGTCTTAACAGGCAAGTAAACTGGACCGTTGTAAAGCGCAGCGTGTGCAATGGTGGCTTCAGTTGACGCTGAACTATGTACACTTTTGATGGTGGTGAAATCTCTTCTGATCATGTCTCCAGCGTGTAAACTTTGCGCACATCTCTTGTTCCGCTGCTGCTAGCCCTTTCTGTCGCGCTTTCTCTCTCTCTCTCTCTCTCTCTCTCTCATGGTCGCCGCAGCAGCAGCAACAACAACAACCACAAAGAAGGCGGCTAGACGTAAGACAATGTCACTATCGCTGAAGCAGTCAGCTCTTTATCCGCGGCCTGCGAGTGAGCCCTCGCCAGTGCTGCGTCAGGCGCCCGCGTAAGAAGAGCGCCCCCTTGCCACTGGATGCATAAGCGAGTCTCCTCGACGGCAGCCATCGCTCTTTGGCAGCGCCGGCGTAGATGGCGTCGGGGAGAAGGAACGAGCGGGCGGCATAATCAGGTTAACTTCGACCGCTTTTCGCGTTGAAGCCCGGCTTTTTCCGCCGAGAGGGGCGAGGCACGGCGTGGCAAGCCGGATGATTTCTCCGTTGTCCGGGGTTGGGTCGGGGTTTGCGCTGGTACGCACTATACAAGCCGAATGTATCGGCGACGCGGGGTGCCAGCGAGGAGCGGGAAAGCGAAAGGAAGCCTCGCTCGCGCGGGATACCTTTCCAAGGGACGTCGTCGTCGATCGGATCCCGTGACCTGCCATGGCGGAACGCTTGGTTCGCCGTCGGGCCGTGTGTGAGATATGCTGTGTGTGTGTGTTACGGTGGCTCTCACACGCAGATATAGCTGTGTGTGAGAGCCACCGCAAAAACTTAGTAGTTCGCCTTTGTCACACCGAGATCCACACTAAACAGAAAGACATTAAAGGAATGGCGGTGACCGGTGCTGAACGGCTACAACCCCTAAATAAACAGTACACTATCTTTATTACTATAGAGAAGAAACTGACAGTAGGGCACATTGTGAATTACTAGTATATGAAATGCGCGCACAACACGATGACGGCGGAAGAAAGGAACGACGCGAACAGAAACACTCGGCTAGCTTACTGACACTTAGCACTGACACTTATAGCCGCTTTTATCTTTCCAGGTGACGCCAAGTGACGCCTTAACAACAGATACCTTAAGCAAACACCGTAACAACAGGTAAACGCAAAACTAACAGTGAACTTATCAAAACGTTTCAGGCCAAGAGCATGGGTGGTGGATGCGTTATCCAACCTTTAATCTCATTAACCAAGAACGAATTCGCGCACTAAGTCGGCCTGTGGGCTAACAGACTGAGTTCCCCTGTACAGTCCACTCGCAAGAAAGAAGCGTTGTTTTGATCCGCTGTGTCTTTTTACGGCGAAGTGTACATCTACCACTACGGAGTCGGCGCCCGTGCGTCGCTGCGTACGTGACGTGGTCACGAAAGAGTTCATTGGACCTACGAAGAGCCATTAATAACTCTTTTGTTAAAAAATTCTATGGCTTTTATATTGTCATATTGGGCGTGTTTTGCTGCTACTGAAAAAAATGCCCTCTGAGCAATGCATTTTTGTTTAGAGCTGAAATCGACTTTAAGGATATCGGTATCAGCTTGGTCTTTGTAAGCACGTTTTCCCACAAGGGTACAGTAAACAACCAACAAAGTAATGAAAAGGTGCTAGGGCCGCCTTATTGGCACATAAGACGGGTTATGTTGTGCCAGAAAGAAAGAGCCAGGCCTGCGCCGAATCGCAAGGCAGTGACAGCGTAAGCTGGAGCAGCGACCTTCTTAGATGCCATTGTAAACGCTTGGGGAAGCTAGTGCAACTACAGGTGGTGGGTATCCCCCTGCGCAATAACTCTACGGTTTGGGCTTCTCTCTGCACAGCTGTTTGTAGTGCCCAACGTCGCCTTGATGCAGCCGTGCGCGTAGCTCCGCGATTCACTTCTTCAACAGCGGTCCGCACCTTACGAGGAGGCGTCATCAGGTATATCGAAGAGCCAAGTCAGGTTGCTGTCGGGGCTGCGCACGTCGCCTGTCGTTGTTGCGAAAACTGCCGTTGTTGTGATCTCATAACACCTCACGCTGTAAAAATAGGGTCCTTCCAACAATTCATTTGTGTTTACTTTAGGAAGGTGGGTGTTAGCTTGGCCTTTGTAAACTGGATTTCGCGCATATCGCATTGAAGTGAAGCTTTCTCATAGAGAAAAATGTCATCCACGCATATGTCGCGAAGCGATGAATGTGGTCTCGAAGGTGGGCGTGGTGAGCAAATGCAGCTTAGTGCGCACCTCTGTGGCGTTGTCTTGTTGGGTGTGTTTCGGCAGACTCTCCACATTGGTTTTGGATGTTGACGGGCGCGTTTACAACTTGGCCTACTGATGCCAACCAGACCTCCACCATGTCACCTCTGTGTCGTGTGTTACACAGCTTCGTTTCCCGTTTACCTTCACAGAGTTTAGGAATGGCTCAAAATTTTCAACAGCAGAGCTGCTTAAATGTTGGCAATATCCGCCGCCGCCGTAATGCGTCACATTCTAAAGGGGGCGTTGCCTTGCCCTCGCCCCATTACCCACCGCTGCATGACAGGGATTGTGCGAAGGCAAAGAAAGAAAGAAAGAAAGAAAGAAAGAAAGAAAGAAAGAAAGAAAGAAAAGAAGAAAGAAAAGAAGAAAGAAAGAAGGAAAGAAAGAGAGAAAGAAAGAAAGAAAGAAAGAAAGAAAGAAAGAAAGAAAGAAAGAAAGAAAGAAAGAAAGAAAGAAAGAATTGATTGTGTCGTGGGGCAAGGAGGGTACGAACCACAGAAAATCCAAAAAAAATCACAAGGAAAACGTTGAATAACCATAGCTCCGCTGTTTCAGCCGATTTCGCACTGGATGGAACTCTCCTCCAAATATTTTTTTTTCCTTCCTGCTTCTTTTTTCCTGAACAGTATAAAAGTCAAACAAGCACGGTCCTTGGCTGACACCTCCCCATTCCCTTCTTCTGCTCTCCTTTTCTACAGTTGTAACATTAACATATCGTAAGGCAAGCTCATGTTATCTGGTGCCTCGACGCAGGAAAGTTTATTAATGATTATCGAGTATCGCTATGCGCTCATTCTTTCCACTTCCCTTCAATGAGAGCGCCGTTCCGGGGAACCGCTACCTTCCTCAGTCTAAAGCGACGTATGCAGTGACGCAGAAAATAAGATGCACGACGTTCAGAGCGGAACTGACAGTCCACTCAATCGTCCTTCCCTCGTATTCTGCATTGTCGACCGTGATGCTACCAAAAAGTGCCGCAAGGTAGACGTACGGGCAGTTCTCGAGCGCTGTAGCGCTATCTTTCGAACCGAGTTATCATAACTTTCCAAATAACAGCACAAGGACAAAATATAGCATCATGCACAAATAGGGGTCATTAAGAGCTAGGTAGTTAGGTTACTTGATGTCCACATATCCCGATAACGCAACGAACACACTAACCATTCAGTGAGCAAGGCACGACGCGTGAAATACGCATTAATTTACTGAAACGCAGTTAGGTGCGACCCGCAAGCCCGGAAAATTATTCGTAGGGCTTCCTGTGTTTCTAAATTTCCGTGGCACTTAATTCCCGCATTGTGAACGCATGAGTACCATTGAGATTCGGCTGTGTCCAGCTGGCGGACACGAGACGGCTCGGCTCTTGTCTGGCCACGCGAAGCCCCTCCAGATGCGGCAAAAATGCTCTGGTGCGGAAAATCGGTGTCAGTTTTCGGCTGCTTGCTCAGGCGTACAATTCGACGGACATGTCCAATTGTACCAGCTTGCCGTGCATTTTGGTATCTATCTATCTGTCTATCTATCTATCTATCTATCTATCTATCTATCTATCTATCTATCTATCTATCTATCTATCTATCTATCTATCTATCTATCTGTCTGTCTGTCTGTCTGTCTGTCTGTCTGTCTGTCTGTCTGTCTGTCTGTCTGTCTACAGAGAAAATTGAAACAGCCAATGTGCATGAGAAAAGTTCAAGCAGACACGACGGGGATGGGATTTTTCGCCTGCTGTTTATTTTCAATCTTTTTTTTTTTTAGAGTATGAGATAGAATCATTGTTTCCTATTCGACACGTGCAGGCGTACAGCCATGCTATTCGTCATCCCCAACCTAGACGTTCATATTTTCCAATGCTTCGCAGGCGGCGGGCGCGCGTGTCATATCATGGAGGATAAAATTGCGACTTTCGAGACGTCTCCATTCGAAAAACGAAAACCAAAAGAAGAGGAGCGTATATGCAATGCATCTACAGGACGACACGCAGATGAATAATCCACCGCGAGTTTATATTGCTTCGCAAGAATCCCAGCGGAAGCTTCCATGCATACAGATGATGGTTTGATGTCGAGACATCAAAGGCACACCGGCTTCTATTTTCGACGTATGCCGCGAGAGAGTTGATGGGGGCAGGCGGGACTGACTCGCCTGTATTACGAGTGTTCCACCGAGGCTGCGTTATAAACACTTAATAGCTTGTTGTACGATTCACCCTGCTTACCGCACGAAATTTCTTACACTACGTGGCGCAGTATGCCTACTAATATGCAATCACAGACGCGTCTGAATGTATAAATGAGTTTTGACGACTTTTTGCCGCCAAGGTAAGACAACCTACACCACTCGCTGTTGATGTAGCAAGTTTATTACCACATACTGAACGAGTCGGAGGTATGATATTTCGTAGCGTTCTGTTATCATTTGGGATGTCGACGCCAGGCAAATATATAGTATGTCAAAGTATGCTGCATTAACGTAGGGTTCGTTCCTAAATTTCAAGAGAAAAAAGGCTTTGCTTTTGAAAACTATACGGGCGCTAGCCAAAATAAGGACACTGATTAACGCTTCTGCTCTTCTGCCCACGCGCGTATACACACACACACACACACACACACAATATATATATTGTAAGGCGGTTTATTGCCGAAGCAGCGAAGCGACCGTCTCAGCCGAGCGTCGGACACCAAGAGCGCGAGCTCCTCTTCGTCGGTGAGCCGATGATGATAGAGCGTTCGTAGGGTTCACCAATCCTCTTCGCTACAACTGCCCCCCCGGAGAAAAAGGAGCCATCCTGGCGACTCAAGGGGAGGAGAGGACGACCGGATCGTAATAAGGTTTAAGCCTCTGTACGTGCACGGTCTCGCGCCCCCGACGCCTCAAATCAGTAGACGGCGTCACCGGCTCGACAACGTAGTTGACAGGGCTGGTCTGCTGAACGACGCGGTATGGACCATGGTATTTGGTGACGAGTTTAGAGGAGAGACCAGGCGTGGTTGAAGGTATCCACAGCCACACTAGTGAGTCCGGCTGGTAGGTGCAGGGAGGACGGTCATCATCACGGCGGAACTTCTGGAGGCCTTGGTCTTCTGCCGTGAACGAACGGGCCAGCTGACGGCACTCCTCGGCGTACCTCGAGGCTTCGGACAGTGGTGTGCCCTCCGAAGGGTCAGGACGGTATGGGAGGATGGTGTCCAGCGTACAAGTAGGTTCACGGCCATACACAAGGAAGAATGGCGAAAATCCCGTTGTGGCCTGTGAGGCGGTGTTGTAGGCGTACGTGACATACGGCAGAACTAGATCCCAGTTGGTGTGATCCGACGCGATGTACATGGATAGCATGTCGCCCAGAGTGCGGTTGAACCGTTCGGTTATGCCGTTGGTTTGCGGATGATAAGCTGTAGAAGTGCGGTGAACGGTACGGCATGCAGTGAGCAAGGCGCTAAGAACTTCTGAAAGAAATGCACGCCCTCTGTCGCTCAGAAGTTCCCGCGGCGCACCATGACGAAGTACGAAGTGATGTAGGAGAAAGTATGCAACGTCGCGGGCTGTGGCTGTCCGCAGTGCCGCGGTTTCGGCATAACGTGTGAGGTGGTCGACAGCCACAATAATCCATCGATTGCCAGCTGACGTGCAGGGAAGAGGGCCGTAGAGGTCTATGCCGACGCGGTCAAACGGTCTAGACGGACAAGGGATGGGCTGTAGAGGACCGGAAGGACGAGGAGCAGGAAGCTTGCGGCGCTGGCACGCTGTGCACGAGCGAATGTACTTTCTGACAAAGGCATACATGCCGCGCCAGTAAAAGCGTAATCGAAGCCTGGCGTAAGTTTTTAAGAGGCCAGCATGGGCACAATGCGGGTCCGAATGAAGAGCAGAGCATACATCTGTGCGCAGGTGACGGGGAACGACTAACAACCATTTACGGCCATCAGGAAGGTAATTGCGGCGATAGAGAACGCCGTCCCGCAATTCGAAGTGAGACGCTTGGCGGCGAATAGCGCGTGAAGGTGGATTTGTTGGAGCGTCCGAAAGACAGTCCATGATTGCTGCCATCCACGGATCCTTGCGCTGCTCCACGGCCATGTTGACGGGCACTGGCGACGAAAACACCGGTTCGAGGACTGAGATGGAAGTCGTGTCAATTGGTGTAGGCGAACGAGAGAGGGCATCCGCGTCTGTGTGTTTACGACCAGAGCGGTAAATGACGCGTATGTCGAAGTCTTGTAATCGTAGAGCCCAACGAGCAAGGCGGCCAGATGGATCTTTCAATGTCGATAACCAACATAGGGCGTGGTGGTCGGTAACGACGTCGAAGGGACGGCCGTAGAGGTAGGGTCGAAATTTCCCAAGTGCCCATATAATAGCTAAACATTCCTTTTCAGTGACGGAGTAGTTGGATTCCGCTTTCGTTAGTGTACGGCTCGCATAGGCTACTACGTATTCATCATACCCATTTTTCCGCTGTGCAAGCACTGCGCCAAGTCCCACGCCACTGGCGTCGGTGTGAACTTCTGTTGGGGCCGTAGGGTCGAAATGACGCAGTACAGGAGGCGATGTGAGCAAACGCCGCAATGTTGTAAAGGCATCGTCGCAAGGTGCGGACCAAGTGGAAAGGCTTGTGTCACCTCGGAGTAGCTGAGTCAGCGGAGCGACGATAGAAGCAAAATTCGAATAAAACGGCGAAAGTAGGAACAGAGCCCGATAAAGCTTCGGAGCTCTTTCAGAGTCTTGGGTTTGGGAAACTCGGCGACGGCACGGAGTTTGGAAGCGTCGGGTAGTATGCCATTTTTCGACACCACGTGTCCGAGTATTGTAAGCTGCTTAGCTCCAAAGCGACATTTCTTCAAATTAAGCTGGAGGCCTGCGTCGGTAATGCACTGCAGGACTTGTTCTAGACGGTACAGATGAGTGGGAAAATCTGGAGAAAAAACGACGATGTCGTCAAGGTAACATAAGCATGTCTTCCATTTGAGCCCCCGAAGCAAATTGTCCATCATTCGTTCGAAAGTAGCAGGGGCATTGCAGAGCCCGAACGGCATAACGTTAAATTCATACAGGCCGTCGGGCGTAACGAAAGCTGTCTTCTGGCGATCGGCGGGAGCCATGGGCACTTGCCAGTAGCCTGAGCGTAAGTCGAGTGAGGAAAAATATTCAGCGCCTTGTAAACAATCTAGAGCATCGTCGATCCGTGGTAGCGGGTAGACGTCCCTGCGCGTTATTTTATTAAGGCGGCGGTAGTCCACGCAAAATCGGATGGAACCATCTTTTTTCTTTACGAGGACTACTGGTGACGCCCATGGACTATTAGACGCTTGAACCACACCACGATCAATCATCTCGCTCACTTGGTCTTCAATAACACGGCGCTCTGCAAGGGATACACGATAAGGCCTCTGGCGCAGTGGTGCATGAGTGCCGGTGTCTATCTCGTGATGTACAGTCGATGTGCGGCCTAGTGACGCTTGGTGACAATCGAACGTGGACTGGTATTTCTGTAGCAAGCTAAAGAGCTGTGAACGCTGCGTAGGGCTCAGGAGGGCGTCTACTGTGCTATCGAAGACGTCTTGCGTGGACTGGGAAGAAGGCGAGCTATAAGCCAACGTGCTTATATCGGAACAGGTATTGTCAAGTGGCGCGTCGAAGATGGTCACAGAGTCGGCATGCTGGAGACGCCCAAGGCACTCACCACGACGTAAGGTGAGGGACGTGTCCATGGCGTTGGAGATGAACAGTTGAGTGCAACCACCGCTCACAGTTAGGACAGCGAAGGGAAGTGAACATCGTCGGCGAACGAAAATGTGTGATGGTACAAACAGTGCAGTAGCATCGTGGACGTAATTGGAGCAGGCGGTCGCAATGACTGAAGAGTACGCAGGGATCGTGGTTTCTGCACTAAGGACCAGTTTGTCGCCACATTCGTCAAGCTCGTATAAGCAGGTTTCGAGATGCGGAGATAATGCAACTTCAGCGCGAGAACAATCAATAATGGCTTGGTGATCGGAAAGGAAGTCCCACCCCAAGATGACGTCGTATGAGCAACATGAGAGAACGATGAACTCGACTGTGTACGTGTATCCTTCAATCACGATACGGGCAGTGCATGAAGCAACAGGGGTAATGCAGTGTGAACTTGCTGTCCGGAGTGACAGCGTAGATAAGGGCGTCGTTACTTTTCGAAGCTTGCGGCAAAGTTCTTCCGTGATTACTGAGACAGCAGCGCCTGTGTCCACTAATGCGAGTACGATTATTCCTTCCACAGATACTTCAATTACGTTCGTCGGAGGAGAGCGAGGTCTTGTGTTGTTCGACTGGAGCGCAGTTCTTGCCTCTTGAACTGCGGTGGTTAGTTTTCCGGATCCGAAGGGGCAGGACGGCGACGCATGGGCGAAAGCGAGCGGCGGCGGGGAGATGGTGAGCGACGATCACGGGAAGGGTGGTCGACGTCGCGTGTAGGACGCAAGTGTGTGTCATTTGGTGGCGAGTAGGGCGAAGTTGGGGAAGCGTAGGAACGAACAGAGTGGTTATTACCGTGAAGGCCTAATCGACGGTAACAGAACCGTGCGACGTGCCCAGGGATGCCGCAGAAGTAGCACACGGGGCGATTGTCGGGCGTACGCCAGGAACCCGTGGTAGCTGCTGGTCTGGTGGTGTACACAGGTGGTATCGGACGTGGTGGTGCAGAAAACGGTGGAGGTGAAAAGGTCGATGGAGATGGCCGAGCTGCAACCTCGGCATAGCTTAGGGGTGAAGGCGCAGGTGGTGGCGCTGCGATGGGAGACTGTATAGCTTCAGAAACCTGGTCCTGGAGCATCTGGCGGAATGTAGGAGTCAAGGATGACGTGGGCGGAGCCAAAGAAGGCGCGGCCCTTGGAACAGCCGCGAGCAGGGACAACTGACGAGCAACTTCAGCGCGTATGAATTCTTTGATTTCGCCAAGATGATCGCCGTTAGTTGCTGCAGCTAAACTTGCAACGGATGTATCGTGCACAGGACGTCGCGTGAGGAGACGTTGCCTCCGAAGTTCGTCATAACTCTGACAAAGTTCGGCGACTTCGACAACCGTCCGCGGGCTTTTTGAGAGGAGCATTTGAAAGGCGTCATCTTCAATACCCTTCATGACGTGGCGGATCTTGTCAGACTCTGCCATAGACGGATCAATGCGCTTGCAAAGGTCCACGATATCTTCAATATAATTCGTGAAGCTTTCGCCAGGTTGCTGCGAACGGCTGCGCAAGCGCTCTTCGGCACGGAGCTTCCGCACGGCAGGGCGACCGAAGACTTGCGTAATGCGCGCCTTGAAATCTGACCAGGTGCGAAGCTCAGATTCGTGGTTGTTATACCACACGCTAGCGACACCCGTGAGGTAGAAGTTCACGTAGCTGAGCTTCTGAGGATCGTCCCACTTATTGTGCGCACTCACCCGCTCGTACAATGAGAGCCAATCTTCCACGTCGTATTCGTCGGAGCCACTGAAGATGGGAGGATCGCGCTGACGCATGGGGCCAGGGCAAATCAATGTTTGCGATGCCAGGGGTGGTGGTTGGGTGGCGTCGTCAGGCATGATGGCTGGCAGCCTCCGAGTACGCAGTTCCAGGTTTGGGGAAAAACCCAGCACAAGCTCCACCAAATATGTAAGGCGGTTTATTGCCGAAGCAGCGAAGCGACCGTCTCAGCCGAGCGTCGGACACCAAGAGCGCGAGCTCCTCTTCGTCGGTGAGCCGATGATGATAGAGCGTTCGTAGGGTTCACCAATCCTCTTCGCTACAATATATATATATATATATATATATATATATATATATATATATATATATATATATATATATATATATATATACATACAGACCGAGGCCGCTATTTCCTTTCACAGGTGGTCCACGACCTCTTGGGCTCCTGCGCTACGAAGCACAAATTTACAACGGCTTACCACCCCCAGACCAACGGCCTCACAGAGCGGCTCAATAGAACTATCACAGATATGCTTGCCATGTACGTTTCTGCTGATCACCGTGACTGGGATGCCGCTCTGCCTTTCATTACATTCGCTTACAATACCTCCCGCCATGACTCTGCTGGTTTCTCACCATTTTTCCTCTTGTATGGACGCGACCCAATCCTGCCTTTTGACACGCTCCTCCCCGCCGTTCTTGACACCACGTCGGAATACGCCCAGGACGCGATCACTAGAGCAGCAGAGGCACGTGAAATTGCTCGCCTGCGGCTGACCACTTCCCAGGAAAAGCAACGTCGCATCTATGACGCTCGCCACCGCGATGTGCACTTTAATCCTGGCGACCTTGTACTTCTTTGGAAACCAGCACGGCAAGTTGGTCTATGTGCGAAGTTGATGTCTCCATATTCAGGCCCGTACCGTATCCTACGCCAAGTGACCGACGTGACGTACGAGATACGACCTCTCGATGCTCCCACGGCGCGATCATCCTCTGACATCGTCCACGTCACCCGTCTCAAGCCCTATCACCCGACCCTACCGAGCGCCGGGTCGGCGCCTTCGCCGCCGGGGGTCATGCAACGAGGCTATGCAGTGGGGAACGAAGCAGACACAACCGACGAAGACGAAGCTTGCTGATTGTCTCGTGCTCGGGCTCCATCTTGTATGCCCACCTTTGGCCTTCTGTACATATCCTGTCAATATATTGTCAAGCGTCTTTTCTCCCGTAATAATATATATATATATAAAAGTTCTTCCTCGCTATCGGGATAAATATACTATCAGAAAGTCACAGTGACAAACATAGGATTTATTCTGACGTTTCGGCTGGAGAGCAGAATTTTTCAAAGATGAAAGTTTTTCATGGGCGCATGGTTTTTCAAGTACACTTCACGAACATGCATAATAGGGGGTGGAAAGGGGAGAGCTCACAAAAAAATTCACAGCATATCCACGGAGCGAATCACGATGAGTGGGCGAAGCTCGGTAGGTTCATCGTAGATCGTGCCGAGTTCTGGATTAATTTAGTTAACGCGCACGCTACGAACCCATATGGTTCAACTACGCACAAGTGAAATCTCCCACCGGCACTTCATTGCAAGTGAAGATCCAGTGCCTAAATAAATATATATGGGTGTCCGGTGAACGGTTCTCCAGCGCGAGCAGTCGGTATTTCTCAATCAAGAAACTCGCTAGAAGACGCTGCCTGCGCCAACGTTGTCTCTCGCGGGTGAGGCCGCGCTCTCCTTCTTTGCGGGCTGGTAGAGCGTTCATCTAAGAAAGAGCGTTTGCGTAGTCAACGCGCGCCTTTCGCTCTCTCTCTCTCTCTCTGTCTCTCTCTCTCACAAGACAGCAGATGGAAGAGTGAAAGAGCTCGCGCGCCGGGAGGCACGCGCCGAGGGTGAGGGCGAGCCTCCCGGCGTTGCATGGCGTTGCATGGTATTGTGAGTGGTGTAGGTTACACGATACGACGCGTGACAACCGACCCACAACTTAAGGAGCTTCGCCCCTAAAAAAGGGGGTTTGGGATACAGAGGTGTGTCCAAGAAGCAAAGGCCAGTGCAAGATGACGTCTGCGTCCGCACGGCGCCTCCATAATAACGTACGGGTGGGCCGAGGTTGTCTGGTAGCAGATTGTAAGCCCTCGTTTGAAGGCACTCGCGCTGCCATCACCTAAGTCCATGGTGCTGCAACTCCCGCAGTGCAGCGCGGAACCGCTGAAGCCAAATGTCGTTGTTGTGTGGGGAGTACAAAGAGGCGGGAGGGGGGGGGGGGGGGACGGGGAAAACAGGTTGCTCTGTGCGCGGTCGGTACCAGTATAGTTCAAACGATCGTCCCCGCGCCGTGTTTCACGGAAGATGTAGGATAGGAAAAGAAACGTAGCGCATACGCGAACAACCTTGAATGATTTGGAATGCGAAAGACATGTACACACACGCACACACACAAAAGAGAGAAAAACATAAAGAAAGAATAAAAGAGGAAACATCACACAGAAAGGAGAGTCGTTTAGTTTAATGAGGAGCCCGCGGAACCCGTTCTCTAGCGAAAGTGCGCGATGCTCAGCCGAGGGGACACAATACATATCTGCACCTTGCGCGCACAGCGCGATCTGAGTGAAACATACCAGATAAAAATGAGAGAAAGACAAGAAACGTGGTGGGGAATTAAATATCCTAAGATAATACATGACAATAAATGAAATCAGAGCAAACAAGAAATTAACAATAGGAATAAAATAAAACAGGTGGACATCGACAATCAGTTCCGCATCCCAACAGGAGACACTGCCCGAGTGAGCGCCGAGGGCACACAAGACATATTTGCACCTTGTGCGCGTGCAGTGTGAAATGAGCAAGACATATCAGACAACAATAAGAGAAAGACAGCAAGAAACATGATGGGGAACCAAATATCGTAAGGTAACAAACGAAAATAAATGCAATGAGAGAGAATCAGGACACACACAAAAATTAACAATGCGTACAGAATGAAATCGACCATCATTTCTGCATCTCAACAGGAACGCCATGAATATGCACTAGAAAGAAAAAAGAGAGAGAGAGAGAAAGCAAAAAGGGGAAAAATAAGAGTTCCGGGAGTTCATAGTGCACATAGATTTGCATGTGGAGCCCTAAAGAAACAACAACAACAATAATGATAAAAAAGGAACACAAATGAAATATAAAATATTAAAGACACTTAGTCGCTTGCGTCATTAATTGGTTTAATTGCCTGACAGGGCAAGCAAGAAGTCGGCCTGTACTTTCGTTGATGCCACCAGACACAGTGTTGAATTTGTGAATAAGGTAATATTCGCGAACCTCCCCGTCATAATGCGTTTTGAAATCAGATCGGAGCACCACAGCTGTAATGCATGGAAGGGATCACTAAGATCATTTACGTGCTTGGATAGAGGAAGGTGTGGCAGGGTATTTATGTGTGCCCTGTGGTTGTTTATTCTTATCCTGAATGGAGTCTCAGTTTGGCCTATGTATTGGGCGTTGCACACGGTGCATTCAAGAAGGTAGGCAATATTTGAGCTGTCGCAGTCAAAATTTCCTCTTATTTGGTAAAAGAATGGCGACGCAGTGCTGTTTACTGTGGACGTTCTATTCATCATCGGGCATAGCTTGCACCTAGGTTTGTTGCAGGGGGCGCTGCCTGTGAATTTAGGAGTGTTCACCTTAGATGACGTTACAATGTCGCTGATATTTCGCGCCCGTCTGTAGACAACACGTGGAGTTTCAGGGAAGACGCTTTTCAACTTGTCGCTTTCGACAAGGATGTTGTGGTGCTTATTAATGATACTGTTTATGTTAGGGGGTGAGGCTGAATACGTTAGAATGAGATTTGGAGTGGTGTTTACGGAATCAGATTTTGGTTTGCTTATTAAGTAACGGCGGTCCTGCTTGCTAGATTTCTTGATGGCATCATTGATGACAGACGGCGGGCATTGTTGACGAGTGAGGTCCTTGCTTAGTTGTTCACAGTTGGAGGCAATATCCGCCGCGTCAGAACGTATCCGTTTTAACCGAAGGGACTGACTGTATGGCATGCCGAGCTTACAGTGCTTAACGTGGCTGCTTTTAAAATGGAGGTATTGGTGTCGGTCAGTTGGTTTTCTGTAGACTGATGTAACAAGCTACTGTCCGATATTCTTACGGAAACGTCGAGGAAGTTTATGGTCGATGCCGAATACGTGTGCGAGAGGGAAATGCTTTTGTGGATGTTGTTGAAGGCGGTGATGAAATCTTTGAGTGTTTCTTCGCCGTGGCACCAAATGAGAAAAATATCGTCGATGAACCTTCGATAAAAAAAGGGGCGGAACGGGGCGCTACTTAAAAATTTAGATTCTAATGTACCCATAAAGATATTGGCATAGTTGGGTCGTATTTTTGTTCCCATCGATGTACCATTAGTTTGGACATAGTGTGTGTTGTTGAATTCGAAGTTGTTCATTTCTAGGACTAGTTTGAGAAGTATTCCGAGAGTTTCACCATCAACTGGACTACATAGGAATGAATTTTCGTAGGCCTGAGTGACATATTTACGCCGTCTGAATGCGGAATATATGTGTATAGGCGACGTCCAGAGCAACTAACAGACTGTCTTTTGGTATGACGAGATCCATAATATCAGCTAGAAGATGAGTCGTGTCCTTGACGTAGGAAGGTAATGTTGGTGGAATGTCCTTGATTAGGTTATCGATGAAACTGGATATTGGACAAGGCTGGTCTCCAGCCGAAACGTCAGAATAAATCCTATGTTTGTCACTGTGACTTTCTGATAATATATATATATATATATATATATATATATATATATATATATATATATGACCTCCCCGCTGGCGCCGACTGGACCCCGGGCTTGTTAACTGGGACATTTTCGTTCGTTTCTTGGAACCTCTCCTTGGCAAAACAAAGAACCGCCAGAGTGATGAATGCGAGGTTCCCGGAGCGAATCTATTGACAATCGTCGCGGGCCCACCGCACAAACACCTGGCGATCTGGCGACGGCGTCTCTTGCCTACGGGCACTGCAGCTGCGAGGCAACGTGCGCCCCCTCCACTTTATGGCCCGGGCGCGGCAGAACGCCTTTTGTTCGTCCCATCCATGCGACCGGCCAGGACGGACATTTCGTCAAACGCGGCAGCCCCCGGACTCATTAGCGCGCCCTCCGTCGATGGCCACTTGCGGCGGTCAAGGGAGAAGAAGCGGTGCCTTCTGACGGTGAATGCAGAGGATGCAGAGTTGGGACCCGGCCTGAACATCTGGACGCCAAGCTCCGAGAACCAGGGCGAGAGGGGGCGGCCGGAGGCTTTTCGGAAAAGCACAGCGCTCTAGTGCGCGTCCCCCCCTTTGAGGCGACGCGCTTTGTCTGAGCATTGACATTCTTGGTCGCCCCTGATTCATGAGCCATCGTACAACTCGCCTGTTTCCCTCTCCAAAGTTGTAGCTTGTAGCTTTTTACTTGCTCTACTTTGCTTGAGAGAGGATTTTACCACTGGTGTTGGCTGCGGGTGCGGATGCCGAAGCTGTCAGACTGACTGACAAGAATTATATGCCGCGACAGTAAGCGCAATTGGTTGGGTGCCACGGAAGGATGGTCGTTGAAGCTGACACTCACCGGCAGACAGGAAAATATGTCCCATCTACACTTGGAATTGGTTAAGGGTCACGGAGGGGCGGCGTCGAGGTCAAGAAAAGCACCCGCGGGACAACGAGAGAACCAGAGAACGGAAGAGATCGGGAGAGCAGAACGAGAACGAGAGAAGAGGGGAGAACTGAAGAGAAGAGATTCGAGAGACGGCGAAGAGATGCGGTGAGATTCCGTCATGTTCCGGTGGAAGAAGTAGCGAGCCTCGCTTGTGATCCCTCGTGTGAGCCGCGCCGTTCGGCTCTCCCACCTCGGAGAAATGTAGTCAGTGCGAGAGCGTGAGGTCGGCAGCAATGATCGGAGATGATCCGTGAGCTAAAGTGTCTCTCCAAGATCGACGTTCGAGTTACCCGAGAACCAGTCCACAGGCCAGCGACGAGCCGTCTACGCCGATGGAAACCCATGCAGATAAGCGTCCTTTCGTTGCGGCAGCAGGCTTAATTGAGACATTGCGCCTTTAGTTGTGGTGGACTGTTACATCGGTAGTTCATTGATGAGCTTGTTTGCCATGTGGGTCTCTGTATTGTACTGCCATGATTAATTATTGCCTTGGTCGTATCGTCGCGTTTACTAATTGTTAATTGTAAATTCAATCATGTCCGTACATTAAACATCATGTTTTGTTAACGTAACAAAGCCTGTTGCCTCTTTTCTTCCCAGCCCCAGCACGAACCCGTTTTGGGGTTAAATGTTGTTGAGATGTGTGGCCAAAGGGGGATGAGCGAGGTTGGTTGTGGTGTTTTATTAGAAGCTGAAAGGCAGGCGTGGTAGTGAAGAGTGTTGTGTAGAGCGTGGAACTGCCTCCCCCTTGGCGCTTAGTATAGAGGGACATCTCAATATATATATATATATATATATATATATATATATATATATATATATATATATATATATATATATATATATATATATATATATATATATATATATATGCTCTCGCGTGTCTAAGACTAGCAAATGTATTCAAAAGCGAGCTGTCAAAGTCAGCGTCAATACTTGCATGATACTAGCAGATTGCACCGCTAATCAACGAACTAAACTTGTCGCATAAACGTACTAATTTAGACCGTTTCGCGGTTATTGCCAACGACAGGTTGTCAGCCACGCTGACAACCGTGCCATGGCTGTTTTTGGCCTAAAGGAAATTTTCTTTTCTGAAGCCGCGCGGTCCGCGAGAGTATCGCGTTCGTATTTTTTCCGCATGACATCCCAAGAGTCAGCGTACAAGCGGCGAAAGTCTATAGTGCGAGCACGAGGCACACTGGTGACGTGTTGCATTAACTGTTGCGGCAATTTCGATATGTCTGTACTCTCCAAACTAGCGGCAATTCTAAGGTCTCGGAGGCTAATGTAAACTCTGGCAAAACACGGGGCTCTCGTGTTCTCGAAGGATCGAAGGTGTCCCGACTTTTGCCGAGTCCGATTTCCTCCGTTATTCCCTGAGGCGCATGGAGCCATTGCGGCGAGTTACGTTTTTCTTCCCATTCCTGGCAAGTATCATCATCATCAGCCTGTCTACGCCCACTGCAGGCCAAAGGCCTCTCCCATGAATCTCCAATTATCCCTGTCGTGTGCTAACTGGGCCCAATTTATCCTCGCAAACTTCCTGATCTCATCTGCCACCTAACTTTCTGCCACCCTCTGCCGCGCTAGCAAGCATGCCAGCACTTTTACTTGCCAGCATGCCAGCAAAATCAGCATGCTGGCAAGTATAACGCAACTTTATTCAACTTTATCTTCATTTTAAACTTCACATTCCTCATTTGTAGAGTTTTTTATCGCACCTCCATATCTAACCATCAAGCGGTGATAACAAAGCACAAAAAAAACGACGTAAGGATGACGAGTACGGTCAGGGACTACGCTACATTATCCCGAGCAAACATTGATATATTGCGAAGCAGCTGGACAACGTCTAAGTTCCAGTACAGAAGAAGGAAATGGCGGCAAATTTCGTTCTGAACAAAAAATGCCCCCACCTCCCCGAAGGGAATCGAGGAAATGCGAATGCGCATTTATATATACGTGCGAGCGAGCGAACGGGAGTGGGGCGCAGGGAGGAGAGAGAGCGAACGGCGAGAGAAGGAGCGGCGAAGCACTGCACCTAACCTCTCCTACACGCTCTCCACACACGCGGGAGCTCCGCCGTGCTCCCGCGATGCGAGCGCCCTCGCACGCCAGAGCGCGCCCCTCCTCTCCACTCACTCTCCGCTACTCCGCCCGCACCACCTGCTCCGGTTGCTAGGGGCGAGGATAAGCGCGCGCACCCGCAGCTGTTGCTATGGGAGAGGGAGTGAGAGCGGAGAGATGCGGACACCGACGGACGCCTGACATAGCCCGACTAAGAAATGCTATCGCTTTTAAAACAAACGCATCGGCAGACGCTATGCGCCTAGCTATGTATAACTATATACGGTTGGAATGACTAAGGGGAATGGATAAGGAGCTCGTTTCCTTGTCCGACGGGTCGTCGGAAGCCAAAGAGGGAGTTATGGGACGCGAATTGTAGTGTTATCGCGAGAGCGTTAAGTACCTCGTACCGCAGAAAATATGAACATCAGCGGCCAATAGAATGATGTCGAGCTACTGCTAGTGCCGCAACATTCCTGAGCACACCAGGCAAGCCCTCCGACATAGCGCAGGTATTTCAGTGCAAAAAAAATCAATTTCTCAGAGTAAAATCCGTCAAAATAATGATAAACTGCGATTTCACTAACACTTATACACATAATAGCTCGGACTGTAATTCTGTTACGAGAAGACTATTACATGTGTTACGTGGAAACTTAATTATGTTACGATGAAACTGAAACAACCCCAGCACTTTACAAGGAAGGCGCCAACGTGGCGCTTCTACGCGTGACAATTCCATACGCGTGCAAATCTTCTGCTGCCGCGGAAGCCGACATGAGGCGCTTTGGCGTCAGCTCTATGGAAAAATGAGCCTCAACGCGCGTGCGCTCTTCACACTCGTGTGATGGATTCGGTACCGTGTGCTGGTGCCGGGCGCACTGCGCAGCATTCAACATCGTCGAGTAGGGATCGGGCATCTACGTCAACTTGTAACCAAGGAGGACTAAAAAAAAATTCACAGCATATCCACGGGGTGAATGATGATGAGTGGGCGAAGCTCCGGAGTGAACCACCGATAAACCGTTAATCTTCCGTGTAATTCGCCCAGTCGATCATCATGTAAAGACGTCAGAAACACTCTATTCGAACGCTGGGATCTGGCGTTTAAGGGGACGCTAGCACAAACGCGTTACAAACATGCAGTACACTCTAGTAAGGGGGGAGAGGCCACAGCGTCTTACGCAGCCCCTTACACAGGCCGGAACGCACACCGCGTTTGCCGACGCCATCACATGACTGCTGAAAGAGTATAAGGCGGAGAGGCCACAGCGTCTTACACCAGCTTCTTACACGCGCCGTAACGCGCTAGCACAAACCCATCATCATCGTTAGAAACGGACAGTCTTTCGCTCTCTCTCTCTCTCTCTCTTTCTGTCTCACACAAGACAGCAGATGGAAGAGCGAGAGAGCTCGCGCGCCACCTGACGTTCCTGAAGGCAACTCGGAGGTAAACAATGGCTGCTAATGGGAATGAGAGACAGAAGAAGTCGGCTTTTAGCTAACACTTACACTTCTACTTCTACTAACGTTTCCTACTGGAACTTGCCAATGGCTGCTAATGGGGAATGAGAGACAGAAGAATTCGGCTTTTAGTTAACGCGCACGCTGCGAATTTTTTATTGTTCAACAACGCACAGGAGAAATCTCCCACCGGCACCACCTTGGAGGTCAAAGCGTAAGACTGGTTACGCACTACGACTACGACGAGGGACGAACGGGTGCCGCTTTAAGGAGCTTCGCCCCTAAAAATGCTGGAGTGGCAACGCCTGCTGCACCTTACCGCAATGGGTGAAGCCGGCATTTGCCTCTGGTTCAGCCCTAAAAGCTTGCCAAAGTGTCCAGAAACCAGTAGCAGTTCAAGCGTTCTTGATCTGCTAACGTATTGTATAGAGCACTTGTAATATAAAAGCGTGTTGTTTTGGATTAATAAACTACCATTGACTGAGCATCAATGCCACGATATGGCACACAAATTTTTGCGACGTTCAGGTTTCACCCAAAAACGAGTACCACAAACAGGCACATCAAGCATTGTCTGTCTAGCAAAGATGACCACTTCAAAGGTGCTAAGGAGCGTGAGGAAAGCGCTTTTTCTTTTGTGCTATCTGGATGCTGTTAATCGATGCCTCTGGTAAGATGGCGGCCGCCGGCTTCACATTTAGGAAAAAATCACTCCAGCATTTTTTTTTAATCCTCCTTGCTTGTAACCGACCACGAGGGAGGTGACGCAAGGCGGAGGCAGAGTGTGAACTAATACCCCTGTCACACGAGGCAACTTGAGTGCACTTTGAGCGAGTGCACTTACGCTCACGGAGTGCACTTACGCTCACGCACTGCTACACGAGAAAGAGAAGTGTGCTTTGGAAATGTGCATTCCCCTAGCGGACATGGCCGCAAACTGCCCGAGGGTGACAATAGCGAGCTTTTTTTTTTCGTTGAAATATGATTGGTTTTAATACACTAGCAACATTTCTAATAACGAAAACAGTGTTTTAAAATTACTACTGGCGCCGCGTCATGCATTGGCGTATTTGTTTGCAAGCCACTGCTACCGAGGCTACACACTTCGTCGCCGCGAAGCCCGTGAAGTGAGTTCGGCGAACGCACTCGCCTGCAAGTGCACTTTGCAGCAAGTGTCACTAAACTTTCCCGTGTGACAGCGTGCGAATGACACTAGCGGCGAAGTGCACTTTCTCAAAGTACACTTAAGTTCCCTCGTGTGACAGGGGTATAATAAAGGAATGTTGTGCTATGACACCGACGCAGTTTTGTGTCTCAAGAGCATGGCAAGCGAATTAGAAGGCGATGCGAACGGGGCACGACAACTCTATCGCGTTGCGCACTTAAAGACTTAGCTTAGTCTTCCCAGAAATTTTTTAGCTGTAGTGTAGTAGATCTGGAATAAATGAAAAGGAATTAAAGTGGACGAGAAAACACACCTGCCTTCGGTACGGCAGCCCTACAACCGTCGGATAACGCGTCCGATTCTCTACCAACTACTGAGCTACGACGGTGGTCGTTATGCGTGGATAATCCAGGGATTCTTAACTAGCGTCATTCGTAGCCCCATAGGCGAGTGCACAACGCTCTTTTCGCCAGAAGGCATCACGTACCACGTGATCTTATTACGAGCTGGCCGCTGGCCAACAAACACTCGCATGCTATACCTAAACGCATCAAGTGTGCCGGAACGAGGCTCTCGCTATGAAATAACGAAGGAAGTGGACGTTGTAGCGGAAACACCATAAACGTCACTAATCACCTTATCATGTGCACGAAAATGTGAGCAAGCTTGACCTCGAACTAATAATGACTTTACCCTTGCCTTAATGTACGACCACACAGCGCCAGAACGATCAGCGTTGAGTAATCTACGTAAGGAATGGAGTGCTATCGAGGGGTTCCGAAAAAGGCTGACTTTTGTTCGCATATTTATTTATTGAATTTATTTATTTAGCAACGCTGCCAATCTCGCCAAGGATTACAGCAGGAAAGCTACATAAAAGTTCTTAAGTTACATAGTCACACATGCATAACATATTTTTGTTAGTACATTGTCTTCGAGAATGTTTAATCTCAACATATAGGTCCGGAGGAGTACCAAGAACAATGAAAAGAAAAAACACGCATATATATAACAGCGGACTAAGCTGTTCGGCATTTAACACCATAGGGCGTTTTTCATGGCTTCATTTGTATCCCGCCACAAGCAATCGCAGTACGCATGGCTCGGAAGTCATGGATCAATCGCGATGCATGCGCTAATGGGGAATACGGAGTCGCAGCGAAATTGAAATACGAGACAGATACAGAACGTAATTGTCTCGTGTGGTGGGGCATCCTATAGTTAACTCGACCACATCGAAACCAGAAAATTCCATATCTCATTAGATAACGAAAGGGGTCAAGGGCTCGTTTTTATTTGTCAGAAACAACTTAATGAGCAAACAGACAATGAAGCCTAGGAAAGCTCAGGGGAAGTTACTTGTAGTATTGTAATTGTGCACGGAGTAAGTAGAAAGGAATTACAGTGGACGAAAAGGCAAACCTGCCTTCGGTGGGAACCGAACCCACGACCTTCGGATGACGCGTCCGATGCTCTACCGCTGAGCTACGAAGACGGTCTTCCCCCCCGTCCACTTTATTGGGTATTTATGTACATATTATCCTGGGAGTGTTAGGCAGCGCTACTCGTAGCCATGGCGGCGAGTGTGGAACACGCCGCCATGGCTAGAGAAAGAGAGAGAGAAACGCAAGAGGCAGACGGCGAGGTTAACCAGAAGGTATCTCAGCTTGGCTATCCGTTACTCGGGAAGGGTAGAGGTGGTATGCAAGAAGAAAACAGGAGAAGGGACTATGACGACACGTTAATGTCACTTGTCATGACACCGCAGCAGCGCCTTCATAGCGTGTCCCGTTGAAATCTTTGTAGGTCAGTGCCCTGGAACGTTTCCGTGGATGGGAGCTTCCAGCCAGCTTTAAAAGCAGTACTACGCCCGCTTGACATGCCCAAAGAGCTGCATGACAAAGAATTCGCACGCTAGCGACTACGCCTCGACGCTAGAGTTACTGTATAAAGTTACTGTTTGCTGTACTGTAGAGTTACTGTATGCTAGCATAAATATACAGTAACTCTATCGACGGCTGCAGCTGAACGCCGCCTGGTGGACGATGTTTGTTTACCTCCGCAGCTAACGCAGGCATCGGCTTCCAAGAAACAGCTCCGCTACTGTGAAATCTGACAAAGTGCGACGCAAGGGCAACCCAGCGATTCCCGTTGTGCGCCGGAAAAGCGCCGTGGGAGGAGAAACCGCGCGCTCGGCGAGGCCGTGGAGCCCTCTCTTGCGCGCCGCCGGTATCAGAGCACGTTGAGAACTGTATTTTGTGAAGTTTAGTTAATTAATGCGGGTAATTATCAGTTCCTGGTGTTAACTAAATTATTTTAGACCTTGTTGGCTTATTCTGAGCTGGTTTTGGGCTGTTTTATTTTTGCTTTAAACCTTGCTTTGCAACCTTTATTGAGCGTGATCACGCGACAGGAGATCGGTTGTTACCCATGCGACAGTAGCCGGTCGTCGACAAGGAGGATCCCTAAAGTGCTTCGCGCTTAAAAATACGACAGAAAGCGAACGTTCATAGTTGGGTCGGGCCTACTTTATCGTCGTCTTCGCAAGCCAACGGATTCACTCCATCACCACAAGAAAACGTCGCTACATGCAAATGCACTTTAAAGCCCTAGCCCTGTGTCACGACAGCCTTGAGTTTTTATTTCTAGTGTTACGCAGAAAGCAGCGAAGTGAAGTTGGTTGTGTGCGTAACAATCTAACCGAGAGGTTAAGGATGCAGCTATGCTAAGGGTTGCATATAGCAGGAGCGCGAAAGAGAGCGGAGTTGGACGTATTTATTTGCAAGGTTGTGCCTTATGTTGTTATTATATGGGGTTTAACGTCCCAAAACCAGCTATGATTATGAGAGACGCCGTAGTGGAGGCCTCCGGAAATTTTGACCACCTGGGGTTCTTTAACGTGCACTGACATTGCACAGCACACGGGCATCAACATTTCGTCTCCATCGAAATGCAGCCGCCGCAGCCGGGATTCGATCCCGCGACCCTCGGATCAGCAGCCGAGTACCATAGCCACTAGACCACCATGGCGGGGCAAGGTCGTACCTTAGGACGGTACTACACGAACTTAAGCGCGGAATACTTTCCGAGACGAAAGACATGACAAATATGAGCCAGCATTTATCCCAGTTTGTCAGGTCCTTAATTTGGAAATTTCTTTGAGCTCAAGTTCGTCGAGTATGGAGCTGTAGTTAGGTCGCTACACTTTGTTAACTTGCGGACGTATTCCGCGTTAATAAAAATAGGAGCAACTCCTATTCACCCTTAACACCAGTATAGGCCTCGCTGCGTGTGCTACTGGATCTAAGCAGAGCGTTACTATAATTTATTAGGGGGCGAAGCTCCTTAAAGCGGCACCCGTTCGTCCCTCGTCGTAGTCGTAGTAGTGCGTAACCAGTCTCACGCTTTGACCTCCAAGGTGGTGCCGGTGGGAGATTTCTCCTGTGCGTTGTTGAACAATAAAAAATTCGCAGCGTGCGCGTTAACTAAAAGCCGAATTCTTCTGTCTCTCATTCCCCATTAGCAGCCATTTTGTGCGTCCCCGATGTATGTAGTAGTAGTAGTAGTAGCAGTTAGTAGTAGGTAGCCACCGGCGCGTGCCTGCTGGAGCGCACGCACGCGCCGAGGGCGAGCGCGTGGCACCTGGCGCTCGCCCTCGCCGCGAGCGCCGGGAGCCACGCGCTACCCGGCAAACTCGACACTGCCCCGGCAAACGCGAGAGACAACGTTGGCGCAGACAGCGTCTCCTAGCGAGTTTCTTGATTGAGAAATACCGACTGCTCGCGTTGGAGAAGCGTTCACCGGCAAAACCCATATATATATATATATATATATATATATACACTGGATCTTGACTTCAATGAAGTGCCGGTGGGAGATTTCACTTGTGCATTGTGCATAGTTGAACCGTGAGGATTCGTAGCATGCGCGTTAACTAAATTAATCCGGAACTCGGCACGATCTACGATGCACATCCCGAGCTTCGCCCACTCATCATCATTCACTCCGTGGATATGCTGTAATTTTTCGATTTATCAGAGGCCTATAGATTTCGGCACCCGTGGCTACCAATCGAACTCGTGGCTTCGTCCTCCGCGGTGCAATGCGATGGCCTCTTGGATATCGCGTCGGGTGGCTATGGTGTTCACCATACGAACACTCGTGCGATACGCTATAACTTTCTGAGCTCAGTTCATTCATCGAGCGCTCTTTTTTTTATTGTGCTGTGCATTGCAAACTTGAGCCTACTTATCTCGGAGTCCCCGTTTGTTACGCCGCATCCACCGTGTTGACCACGCGTTCGAACAGCTGCCTCGCGGATTTGTTACGACGGGAGAGACACGACGCGCATAGCTATTAAGTTGTGATGACGCTCGCGCGCGCGAAGAAAGGACGCGAGGTCCCGAGATGACGAGAATGAGAGCGGCACAACCAACGCGCGGGGCGTCCCACAAAGCCAGGGGCGCCGATGCCGGCGCGTGTATCGACCGCGAGTGGCGTGCGTGCCTTCATTGGCGCCGGGGCGTCGAATGCCGGGCGAGCTCCGAGTTCTCGCGTGCACGACGCGCACGCCTCGACGAGAAGGGGTCCGGCCGAAAGCGAGGAGGCATCGCGTATCGAAATGTCACGTCCCCAACAGGCCCGTCTTGCATTTATTATCTCTATTTCGCCGCCAACCTCGTCGCCCACGGCTTGTGTCGGGAACTGAAATGTTTCCGTAATGCTGTGCATGTCTGAATCGCTCGCAACTCCCCACCGCCGCCGAGAGTGTTTCTACACTCGGCGAAAGGACGAAGGTTAGCAACAAATGTAACATTGCGCTGTTAAACGGTAATGGGGCCCGAAGAACACGGGATCGAATCCCAGCCGCGGTGGTCGCATTTGCGATGCAGGCGAAAATGCCCGTGTACCAGGCGATGATACCGAACGCTAAAGAACCCCAGGTGCCCAAAATTTCCGGAAAGCTCCACTGCAGGTCTTATGTCTTATAGTCATATCACGGTTAATAAGAGTAACGGAACTGAAGCGCAACGCAAAGCGGAACATTAATTTCCTCTGAAACACTCGACTCGCCGGGCAGACCCGACGTAGATTGTGTCCAGATATAAATGGGTTAAACATTACCACGCCTCGCCAAGCCGCACTGCAGAGTGATGCGCGGTGTTGTTCGTTTACTCCTTTTCTTTCCGTTTTTTTTTTCTAATACAGACCATGATAATTTGCAGCAAATGGCAATGTTCCTGTCTTGCATTTTTCAGGGCCCCTGCAGCGCGAAATAATTCCGGTGTGAAACGGCGTCACCAAAGCTGAGCCCATACTCATAAAATCAACCTACGATATAAACGTTCGCAAGAGAAAATTTCCAGCCACTCCTGATGCTGAATATATCATTATGAGAAGCCGGCCAGCCAATGGTAAAAAAGCACTTGCGAAAGAGAAGTTTCCTGAATTCGGCCGCTGGTCCCCACAGGACAACCATAAGGTTGTAAATATGTGTCATTCAGTTACAATATTCAATGTAACTTCCCCAAAAGTATCAAGAGCAAGCCACACTACTTTCATCGTTATAAATGATAGATAACAGGGAATGTTCCACATTCCCTGTGAACAGGGAACATGGCTCCAGGGACGTCCACTGTTCTCCATCGCTCAAAAAGATATGTTGGTCGATTCAAGCTTCCATCTTTACCTAGACTTCTGTTTTAGCTTAGATTTATTCTTGATATTCAAGGGGCCAGCTGAAAGCCCTAAGGAAGCGCAAGAATAACTGAGCGTGATAAAATAACGAAAGGGAAGGGGTCAAGGGCTCGTTCTTTATTTGTTAGAAACAACTTAATGAGCAAACAGACATTTGTCTGTTGAATAACAACGTCAAACGCGCGTAACACACGTTTAAACCCAATTAAATCAGGCCTGTCGTCCACTATATTGCGCATTTCAACTTTATAACACGACCTTCCTATAGTCGCGATCAAACATGGGCACCTGTCAGGTCAACATCTCACGCATACAGGATCCCATGGCACGTACGAAGGTGCCGATGCGTCTTTGTGGCAGTCAGTCAGTCAGTCAGTTTATTTTCCTTAAAGACCCCCAGTGGGGGTACTACATAAGGGGTGGGATTCATATGTTCCCATAACAATAAAGTAATCTTTACATGGGTTACAATTCAGTACATTTCTACATGTTATAACCAAACATATAAATTAACACACGTAAACATTATTGAAGAGAAAAATGTACTCAAAAATATACAGAAATATACAGAAATATTGACAAAAATATACTCAGAGGCTATGGGGTTGAAGATGGTCGGTTACATGTTGTGCAAATAATGATGGGCATGTTATGTCGACGATGGCAGGAGGGAGGTCGTTCCAGTCTTTCGCCGTGCGGAGAAAAAATGACGCTGAAAATGTTGATGTTCGAGCACGCATTAGTGAAACCTGCAGAGGGTGGCTTGTCCTGAGCGATATGCGCGTTGCGGGTTTGATGTAACGTGGATCACGCAGATAGGAACTGTGAAAGAATTTATGGTAAAGACAAAGTGAAGAAATGCGCCGACGCTGAGCGAGCGATGGAAGATTGGATAATCATTTTAATGACGTGACGCTGATGCCGTATGAATACGAAAGACTCAACAACATGCGAACGGTTGCCCATTTTGGCGCTGTACTTAGCGCGGGTCACTTCAAACGCGAACAGTTGCTTATGAAATGTAAAGAGCGGGAGTATAACAATTTCTGGGGTTTTTACGTCCGAAAATCGCGGTGTTATTGTGACAGACGTTGTAGTGGAGGGCTCCAGAAATTTCGCCCACGGAGTTCTTTTAACGTGCACCGACGTCGCACAGTACCCGTGCCTCCAACATTTCGCTTCCGACGAAACCCGGCCGCCACTGCTGGGTCACAGCGTGTCAGATTCTTCCATTGTGGCATAGTACGTTTTGAGAAGGTATCTCAGATTAAAGAACCGTCAACAATGCCTGAGCCACAAAGCTCTTTGAAGGGTTTTATATGACAGCGGTGTCACATGGCCATTTTCGTCAGCGGTCTAAGTTTAACCATATCAAATATATCGATGTCAAACAGCGCCTTTGTTCAAACAACTGGGCCAATCGTGCCCTGGATGTTCGATCCCTATATGGATGGTTCGGTCGGCACAGAAAAGCGCGCGATGCGACACCCCGATCTGACTTGACCGCATGTTCAGCACCGGTCCAATTTACAACGAAATCAGCTGTAACAGTACCTCGCTGAAGTTGAAGAAATCATCGCCTACCGATGGAAGAGTAGAGGTAAAAAATACGGTGTCCTCGCACTTTGTGAACAAGGCTTACCAGAGAAGCCGTGGCGGCGGGACATGCCCTGCTTATCGCTGTAATATTCTCTGTGGGCGCGGCTCGATAAACTGAAGCTGTTCTGCTTAGGACATAGCCATATACAGCTTAATTAGACGCACTGTCCATTCGGTTGACGAAGGGTACGTTTGAATTCCTTTGATTGACATTTCATTCGCTTAATTCACATTTGATTAACATCATCCCTACTGAAAAAGTCCGTTTCCGTATTCCAATAATTCCATATTTTCCATGCGAAGTCCATAAGTTTTCCATATACTTTCCGTACATTTTCCATATTTTTCCATATGAGTCTTACGGAAACATAGGTAACGTTTCAGTAGGGATGTTAATTTGCTTCACGTAATGCGACTTTCATTCACTTAATTCACAACGTATTTTGCGCTTGAAGCACTTTTCCGTGCTATACACTGCTTTCGGGATCGGCCCGCTGCTGCAAGATCTTTTTCTATGCGTCGCTTTCCCCGGCGACGCGATCCGCCGGAACCTATAGCCGTATATAAGCTCCACTGTGAAAGTGGGGGTCTCAGTGCTTTTCCTACCTTACATGGTTGCTAAAAGGAATAAGTCGACGCTCTGACTTAGGCAAGTCCTATCACCTATCGTCGAAACGTTGGCTCCATTCCTTTCATCATTTAAGGATTCACCTTAAATTTAGTGGTGTGGTTTGGTACGCACGTGCTATGTAATATTAATATATGTGCTCAATGAAACATCGTTCGCAACAATCTTCGCGTGGCGATGCTATAGATATACACAACCTATCTATCGTTAAATGAATAATACCTGTGGCACTGTTACCTGCGTAACGACGAACATCCACCAACTCGCTATTCGCTACAACCTAACATAGTTTGTCACCAGAGAGAGAGAGAGAAATAAGAAAGGGAAGGCAGGGATGTTAACCAGTCAGGAGTCCGGTTTTGCTGCCCTACACTGGGGGATGGAAAAAGGGGAATAAAAGTAAAGAGAAGGAGAGAGGGGGGAATGCCTACAGGGCAGTCCTATATAATATCATAGGCGCTCCGTAAGGTCAGATGTTTTTAGAAAGCCCAAAAGCGCTTTCATTGCTTTCTGAGCCGTTGGTCGGTGAGGACGGTATTCTAAGCCTTGTCTGTTCACTAAGTGGACGATCGTCGAGCTTTATGAAGGACTCGGTCATAGGCAGTCGATGTTCCTCAGATTGTCACCAGTGCTACAGATATACGCAGTAGAGCGGATTATAGATTCACTGAAGCGATTATTTCGTTCAAAGCTTTCGTCTTTCCACCTACAATCATCCTCTATGTTTACCGCATCGTTTGTTCCCGCATTCCCGCTCCTTTCGTACTTGGGGTCCCTCGAAACCTAAACGTTGACGCTGTCAACAGTCGTAATAAAATATTCAGAAAATCAGCCTCTCCATCTCCTCGAACTGATTAGAGGCGGCAGTGAACACGGACCGCTATATAAGCGAGGGTACGGCTGCAGATACGGCGGCGTCTCATTCGCCTCCACCAGCCGGTCCGTCCTGCCTCGCCTGCATTACGCATCCGAGCAAGCGGGGCGACCTCTACATTGAAAACTTGCGAATAACTAAAAAAAAGTAGCTCTTTGCAATTCCGCACTCGGAACAGGGCAGGGCTGGCACATAATGCACGCTCACGTTTAGTGAGCTAAACCGATGAGTGTCTGCGCAAGCTGCCTTCTCGTCATGAGCACCTGACTCCGAGTCACAAATTCGACCATTTTCTGAAAACTGAACGGCTTGTACGTGTGCAGCACGTGAGCACACCAATGCTGCTTTCTAATTAGACGTGGATCAAGGCAGAGGATGACAACGTAAGTACTGAAAAACTGTCTGAAGCCCTTGTGCCATGCTAACGAATGTAATGAAGGTTGAGAGGTTAAATGAAAGCGTCCGAGAAATGCATTTGCTCTGCGGAAGTTTATGTGCGCGGAACTGATTAACGAAGGACAAATCATGTCCTGCACCCCTGTTAACGCACTTCATTTATTTATTCACTCATGCTATCGGAGATACGTAGAGCCATAAGAGGAGACTATTAGGAGTTTCTCAATTGTGCCCCTTGTTTGCTGAAAACACATCCATAGGAACTTCGCAGTAATCGAAGTTTCTAATGAAGGCTACGAGAAGGGCCCCGCGAGACAGATCAGGAACCAAGCAATGTTACTACTCCACGATGGTGCACACTGTTCACAAGGGGGACTTTAAGCAGTGGTAGTCTAATAACGCCACAGAAATTGGAAACGCTTCAGCTGCTCAGTGAGTCAAGGCATACAAAACTCATTGTCGTAGAGACTATCTAAGGTCGTCTATGTCAGCAACAGACCAACAGCTTTCTCGGTTAACCTGGTGCCTATCTTTCTGCCATCCGTGAATATTGATATGCGACGGACATATCAGCGTGCACATTGAAGGCCAATGAAACGCAGTGCTGGGTAATCGAACATTGTGATGTAATCATTGAAACTCAGTTTCAACTCCCTAGTCTGGTCCATGCTCAGTTAACATCATCAAAAGAGTCACAGAAATTCACGCAGAATCCACGATTGCTAACGGCGACTAAATTCTTTTCATTTCATTCGGAGTGGCGAAAAGGGAGTGGGCCAGGGTAGCACGTGGCTGCCGGAACACAATGCCAAGTTTCGGATTCCATTTTAATGTTAACGGCTCGATTGTTGGAGCATCCGTTAAGGGAATAACACCCCGTGTTTTGCCTTCACCGCTTGCGCCTAAACGAGTGTCAAAAAGCACTCGCATACATGTTCACGCAAATCGTTTTGATCACCGGGGGCATTTCATCACACCGGACATTACGCAAGAACAAGGAGTGGCTCGGTCATGTCACAGCAGCCAGTACTTAAATGGGTTCTGCAACACTGTCCAAACGAGCACTCGTGGAGGCTCGTTTGGACATGTCAGCCAAATAATATGGGACCTCGCGCGCCTCAAAGTTTGGTTTCGAATGCAGCTGGCTAGCGCCCGCTCTTCTTCCAACAACTGACGTCATGGGGCGCACCGGCTACGTCACTTGCCATTTTTCGTTGCTCTCGAAGACAGATATACCACATTTCTTTTTATTTATAACATTCAAATCAAACAATTAAAGCATAGCAGATGCATCTTTCCTCGATCATGAAGTCAGCCAACGCTAATTCTGCCTCAATCGACATTGTCGGTGCCCCTTGTGACGTGGTACTTGTTGAAAGGAGTCGCGGGTGCTTTCCAGCTGTGTTTGGAACCAAACTGCAAATTCACTGGTGCCCGCACTGCAATAATACATTGCTCACATGTTCACCGGAGTCTCCACGATCCATCAGTACCGTTCTTCTACTTAGTTCAAAAAATGCCCTTATAACCGGACTTGCAAATTAGGATTGCTGAAACATTTGTTACAATCATGATTGATTTGTGGGGTTTAACGTCCCAAAACCAGCTCTGACTATGAGAGCCGCCGTAGTGGAGGTCTCCGGAAATTTCGACCACCTAGGGTTCTTTAACCATTTGTTACAACCTTGGTCTAGTTTATGAAATCGAAAGACTTGCAGATGAAGAATGAAGCTTGCTTACTAAAAAGGTAAGGTGAAATAAATAACTGAGTGCTCGCTCGATATTCAAGCTGGGCTGCAGAAAATGGAAAGCACCATCGACCATTATTCCTGTGCCGCAACATACACCATCGGCTGTTCCTGATTCTGTAAAGCAGCGTTTACGGTGCGACGTTTTCAGTGAAGGGATCACTTACGTTTGAGTTGTGAATGGTGTAGCAGATATTTTCTTTCCGCCTAAAGAAAACATTTGCAAACGTGCAGAGCGCGTTTTCATGCTGTATAAACATCTGTGCACGTTACACAGCCACCCATCAGCGTTTTGTGTTGTCCATCGCTGCTTGTATTTATTTTATATATTTATTTGTTTATAGATACTGTGATTTCATACAAGGTCTTGGCAGCGTGGTAAATATATAGATGCATAAAACAGAAAAATAACAAAGGGCAACGATCAATGAGTTTCTTCGCACATGCGCTTTGAAGAACGAAACAAAGGCAAGTGACGTTATTATAACAATTTTCAAATCAAACAGACAATGCGTTTGCACGAAAAAAAAAAAAAGCACATGAAACATCTCAGCCAGACAAGAAAATGCTTGCTACTGAAGGTGTGATTCAAGCTGCGATAGTGAATCCTGTGTAACAGTCTTACGGGCAGTTTGTTCCAATCCACTATCGTTCTAGGAATGAAAGAATACTTGGAACAGTTGACACGTGTAGTGAATGGAGTAACTTCTAATGAGTGTGTGTGCCTGGTAGCGTAACCTGTCGTGTATGCAAGATGTGACGTGTCGATCTTGTACTGACCTTTTAATAGCTGAAAAAAGAATTTTAGGCGACAGTTAGAAAGCAACGTTTGATAGACTTGACCGCTGACGAGGCAAAAGGAAAGAAGCTTCGTGTAGTGGAAAGTTCAGATAGGTACAAGCGTAACAGCGTACGGCAGCAAGAAACGCCCGCAGAAGGGAACAGTGCTCGCGTGTCACATGTCACGTGTCTTGTCCTCAGGGAACAAAAGGTTGTCGTCCCAAAATATCTTGGTCGAATCTAAAAACGGAAACCTGCGGTTCTTTTCTGTCGCGCTCGCGTGACGTCCGCGGCGACGAATCGAAGTATGACGCTTGCTAGCAGTCGCTTCAGCGGCACCAGTGGAAATTTTGTGTTAAGACGGAAGTCATGGGTTCGGCTCTGCGAGATGGTGGGGCAGCATTCCAAAGTATGTCATCGAACGTATCTATCTATCTATCTATCTATCTATCTATCTATCTATCTATCTATCTATCTATCTATCTATCTATCTATCTATCTATCTATCTATCTATCTATCTATCACTTATGTGGCGCCACCATTACGCATGGTTACGAAACTGAGCAAATTTCTTAATAAAACCGACTATTATCCCGGCTGCCAAATTAAAGCTTGGATGAAATGCCGCTGTGCTTTTCAAAACCCGTCTTAGAGTTCAATAAGCCTTATAGCTGGAACCCTGGATGCCGGCTTGTTCCGCTCAAATATAAAATTCATTGCCCGCAGGAGCGCCGCGCGCCACTCTACACGGAGAAAGAGGCTTGGATGCAACGGTATGGTAGCGAAACGTACTAGAATACTGTTGCAGCAGAGAGTACGAAAGCGAACGGTGCCTAGCACCAATGGCGGCGTTACGGCTGCTCGTGTTAGGATGTCTCTTGCCAACAATCGATTTATAGCCGGGACGGAGGTGTGCGACTTCAAATCGACAGGCAGAGAGCATACTTGTGGATTTATAATGGTCAGAATGAATATGACTATAGTAAAATGGGTTCCTGCAATATATTCTCAACACAGCGAAACAAAACAAAACTAAAAATGACATCACCGGCGATTCGTAAAGGCTCCTGTAAACATGTCATCCGAATGTTATTGCAATACATGTAGCAGGGAATTTGCAGTTTGGATTCGAAATGGATCTGGAAAGCGCCCATTCTTTTTTAAACAAACACACGTCATAGAAATAAATGGCGCAGGCTTTAAAATTATTGCGCGAGTTACTATTACCCGATTCCCGCGCCGCACCCACTAGACCACCATGGATGGCCATGTGTGTATGTGTGTGTGTTGCAACAAGATTTCGCATGCACAAGAAAAGGGCGAACGAATGAGGAGGAGGGAAGGAAAGAGAAAGGCAGGGAGGTTCACAAGAAAGCGTCCGGTTGGCTACCCTGCATTGTGGGGATTGAGAAAAGGGAATAGAAAGATGAAAGAAAGAATGAGGCTAGAAACTTCTTCTTGTTGTGTTGTTGTTTTCTGGGGTTTTACATCCCAAAACCAGTTCTGATTATGAGAGACGCCGTATTGGAGGGCTCCGGAAATTTCGGCCACCTGGGGTTCTTTAACGTGCACTGACATCGCAGAGCACACGGGCCTCAACATTTCGCCTCCATCGAAATGCAGCCGCCGCGGCTGGGATTCGATCCCGCGACCGTCGGTTCAGCATCCGAGTACCTTAGCCACTAGACCACCGTGGCGGGGCGCTAGAAACTTCTGGCTACGCCATTCCGCTCATGGCCTGCAAATAAAACTCGGACCGGTGAATGAATATAACAGGGTATAAAAAACTGACACTAGCATCCACAAACACGAGCTAGTACAAAATGGTAAGCACACGCAAATGATACGTGAACGCACGAACGCGAACTGACCTGAATAAAATTATCCGTAGCATTCCGAGGAAAGATGTCCGTTCATAACGAAATAATTCACCGTGATAAATACACACACGGGATAAGAACACCGTCAACTTGAGTTTTATATCTCCTCAGTGTAAAACTGACAGAAACAGAAGCGCTAGCAATTCTTCGCGCTTCTGCGCCGAGTTTCCGGTCCGTCTATTCCTCGCACATGCGGGGGCCACACGAGCTTCGGCCATGCTCCGTGGCGGCCGATAAGCCGGACCCGCCAAAGCCAGCGTATTACTTGCCGCGTTATCGTTATTTATGCCCGACCTGCCGATAGTTGGGAAGGAAAGGGCCCTAGATGACCGCCACCAGCCAGGCCAAAGGAAAGAGGCATGGAGGGAAGATGAGGAGGTTAGGGCAAGATCAACGTCAGATGCGTCGATGAATCTGGTGGGTCGACACAAATAAGCGCAGAAGGGGGCAACAAGGAAGATAACGAGAGCAAAGGAGATCATTATGCAAAGAAAAGGCTTACTGACACCGGCGTGTGATTGGAGGAGTAGATAACACGAACGCTGGTGGCGGATTACTCTTCTAACTCTTGTGTCTTGTCTGCATAATGATTACCTTACCAACTCGCTTAGCTTCCTCCCGTTCTAAGGGAAAAGGATGGCTTCGTGACCACCGAGGAAGGAAGCTAGGACACGGCGTCACGTGATTCCTTAGCCTCGAAACACCAACCCGATCTGACGCGCATTTTGCGTAGCGCCTCTTGCGTAGGTTGGGCCCCCGTGGTAGACAAAGCGCTCGTAGTTGTTTGCTATGTGGTAACGTCTAGTGGCGCCTGACCACGCATGACCCAACCGCTTGCCCATCACGTGACGAGTGCCTATTTCCCATAATTCGCTCACTTATATTCTTTTATGGCTAGGCTTCAAGAAAGTCACGTGACGGCCTCGTTCTAACCCTTTCCTTACTCCGTCTTCGTGACCCGGCTGGCTGCGTCGCTGGCGTCATCGTTACTCGTCTCGTCGCCATCGGGTGGGCGATGAAAACACAGCCTCCCCCCTCTAGTTTCTACTCCCCTGCGTTAACTTTGCTGCCGCGGTATTCTTCCGTTGACCTCTCGAACTACGTCGTTGTATACTTGTACGTTTTATTCTTCTTCTATAGAGCCTCGTCCGATAGTGAATTTAGACACACTGAAAGATTCCTCGAGGCGCGTGAGTAATCGCGAAACCGGCCACCGTCCAACACGTACATACCCGCTCGGGAGTAATAAGCGACCGCCCACGGCAGCGATAACGGCGATTGCAGCTACCCTTCCCTCCCTTCTGCAGCGATATAGGGACGTGAGAGGAGGCATGAAATGGGGCCGAGGAAAGAAAGACGAACAAAAGAGGGAGGAAGAGAGGGAGCGGCGAAGGCTAATGAACATGTGCCGACGTCCCATGATTTGTGGAGGGACGAGACGCGACGATGTCCTCGGCCAGTGCGACGCGAGGGCGCTCCGGGGGAGAATGCGGAGCGAACGCGGGAAGAAAAGGATTGCGAGGGGGATAGATGCCGAGGCGCTGGAGATCTCGAAGGCCAAGTAGACGCGGGCGGATCGGGTGTGTACGGGTTTGTGCGGGTAACGTAGTTGTCCGGGCCATTCATGACCGCTAATAAACCGCAGTGACGAGAAAGGAGAGCCATAACGGAAAATGAGGAACGAATATTGGGGCTGGTTACACAAGCCCGTAGGTTGGACTGGAGGACGTATAGATGGAAGGCAGGGACACAAGTAGAAACGACGGACGAAGACGAGTACTACTATCAGACGTTTTTGTCACTCGACGCACCCCCTACTATCAAGTATAGCAATCCTTATAACTCAGGGTGCGTCGACTGAAATAAAAGTATGATTGATTGATTTCTGGGGTATTGCGTCCCAAAATCACGATATGATTATGAAAGACACCGTAGTGGAGGGCTCCGGAAATTTCGACTGGGCCTCAACATTTCGCCGCCTCCATCGAAATGCAGCCGCCGTGGCCGGGATTCGATCCCGCGACCTTCGGATCAGCACCCGAGTGACATTACCACTAGACTACCGTGGCGGGGCTGAAATAAAGGTTCAACAGAAGTTTCCGGCTGCACCGAGCAGACTTTGGTACCAATCGGTGTACAGCCTAATGAAGCCAACGGACAATGAAGCCAAAGGTGAAAAGTGACGTGAATTGCAGTTTTAACTGTACTGCAGTAATTATCGCATCCTCAATTGGTAAGCAACCATCTCGTAATAAGTTCGCGTGCTACATGACGCTTCCTGACAGAATGAGAGTTCCACACTCGGCGCCAGGGCTGGGGGTGACGCTGGTAACACTGCCAAGGTTGTACGCCTTCCACTGACTTCATTATCCGTCGGCGCTATGAGGGTGCGTCTAACAAAGCAACGAGCCCTTCACCCATTCGCATTCAATCTGTAAGTACGTACGCCTACATTCAACCGCAGCGGATGCCAATGCCTAAGGCGTCCTGCTGCTGCATACAGGGCCGCGGTTAAATTCCATGCTGCAGAGGCTGCCTTCCGATGGGACAGAGTGCGAGGGCATTCACGCACGAAGACTTAGGCGCTCGTCAAAGAACGTGTGACAGAAATGAATGTGACTCCTATACATTATGACATACATCGCAGTCGCTTGGACGCTCGACATAAAACCTTCATGTAGGAAGGAAGGAAGGGGAAAACAGAAAGGCAGGGAGGTTAACCAGAAGGGCGTCCGGTTGGCTACCCTACACTGGGGGAGTGGGAAGAGGGAACAGAAAGATGGGAGAGAGAGAGAAGGAAGGGGAATAATGAAAAAGACGTTGTCGGACAAGTCCAACTGTCAAAGGCGTTCACCCAAACCAGTCGTCTTGAAAAAGCGTAAAAGTGCTTTTAGTGCCTTGTGGGCCGACGAGCGATGAGGGCGGTGTTCGAGTAGCATCTGTAAGGATAGTGGCCGATCGTCAAGGTGGCGTAGCGTCTCAGCAAGGATTTTCCTTTCCTCGACGAATCGCGGACAGTGACAATGCACCAATGAACTCATGGACTACAAGACAAGTGCTCTTCTCTCAGTCGTTTGCGTGAGTGATCGGTACTTACTTGCCCAACTGACAGCGATCATCGATGCATAGTGCGATTCCGATTGGATGTTTGCCTGCCGTAGCTATTCTCTTCAACGAAGCCGATAGTTGTGACCCCCCCCCCCTCTTTCTTTTTCTTTAGGGACGGACAGTTCGTTGCACACGATGAAGAACACGATGAAGATGGAAATGTCCCAAGAATCAAGTTGTTGGCAAGTGGGCTTGCTTCGTCAAGGCAGCATTTTTCCGTGAATGTCGCTATCGAGCCACCGTTTCGAAAAGTCCACTTGTCAAAACTTGTCTATCGCTAGATTTCCTGTTCGTCATCGTTTTCAGTTCATCAATTCATGCTTCCATTTCATCTTGGTCTGAACTTCCATTCGTGTTGAGACCACTCTTTGCTTTTCATTTATTTTTTTTCCGGAGTTCAAGTCTGTCCCGCAGTAACGCGATCACCGATGAACTGCATTCGACAGACAGAAACATGTACTGTTTCGACGCCGCCCACTAAAATACATTGGCCGCCACGGCGCTACTGTGGTTATGGTGCTCGGATACCGAGCCGAAAGACGCGGTTTCGATCCCGCCTACGCCGGTCGCATTTTTGATAGAGGCAAAAATGTCAAAAGCCCGTGTACTGTGCTTTGTGAGCGCACGTTAAAGAAGCCCTGGTGGCAACTATTCCGGGGGCACTGCAGCACGGCGTGCCTCATAATTATATCATTATTTTGGCACGTAAAACCACCGAAATTGCCATTGTTCTAGTAGATTAAAATACAAATACGCTTTTATTAGATACCCTGAAGACTAACTATAAAATACGTTTTCGTGTTTCAAGTTTTACCGACTGCGGCAATGAATATTTTGATTTATAGACTGCATGGTCGCCCGTGAGTTCCAGAAAAGTTTCTTGTCTTTGTACCGCGGTAGATATTGATGTTTTGCAAACAGTATTTTTCTGGGGATCTGAATGACGTAGGCAAAAGGTTTTATTGAATATACACATCGCGTGAAGTTCATTTCTTGTTTCATGATTTATAAGGCTTTCTAATGCTTTCTCGGATGTCCTACTCACCAATCACTCACATGTCGGTATAATGTATAGGAATTTTTCGCAATTTACATATGTGCAGCCATGGACTTCCTGCCGTGCAGAGTAATGTAGACTTGATTTATTCCTTTTTATACTGTATTGGCAGAAGAATTTCACAGAAGGATAAATCAATTTCCTACTAAATTTAAATGGCTAATAAATAATATCCACCCCGTTTTATTTATTTATTTATTTATTTATTTATTTATTTATTTATTTATTTATTTATTTATTTATTTACAACATGCAGCACGAAATTAGGTGCAGCAGCAGGCAAGCAAAGCTTTTCAACGGCTTATATCGATGCTTCGCTAGCTAGAACTTCATCTTCAGTGCCACTGACCAAGGTAGTCAATACCGCGAAAGGAGTTTCCGTAACCATGTCCTTAATATAGACTCAGTACAGCCCTAATGACGGCTCCTGCGGCAGAGTGCATGACACAAGAGCTCTGCAGGCTGCGTTGCGTTTGGTTAGTGTATAAATAAATTAATATTAGCGTGCAACATTCAATCAGTTCAACCTGTGTATTGTCTGTGCCGCGCATTCTCGTTAATTTCACCGCTGCAGGATCAATGTTAGAAGCCATAAAGAATACATACACCTCAGTTCTGCGTTTCGAGCCGGAAGGCTCGGCTGCTGAATGTCGGTATCGTATCACAAGTATATCTTTTTTTGGTTATCTACATTTGTTACATTACGTGTCTGCCTCTCTTATGCTATAATGCAAATATCATTTGCGGCAAATAAGCTTCAGACCCTTGGAGACGTCGCCAAAATCGATGACGTCACGAAGAGTATCGCGAGACCCCGAAGAGCCGTGACGTCACGAGTGTTTTCTTGCGCTTTCTCTCGTTTATCGAGAGCGATAGGGAAATAAGAGGAAGGCAAGTAAATCATTCAGAGTTACAGCTTCCCGCTAATCTGCCACTCACTGGGGAAAGGGAAATAAAGAAGCGCTAGTCAAATAAAAAAGGAGACACGTACGAAATAAATGGGGAAAACAACAGAACTGCTGCATTATGGTGTTTCCAATAGACCACTGGTACGTATAAAATTCAGAAGACCCTTGACCGACTTCCCGTCTGATAGTATTTTACGTGACTATTGTGAGACCGTCTGTTCGGAAAGTATAGCGTGTCGTCAAAATGGTCGCCGCATCGCCGCTAGCGAGAGCTCGTGCTCTCTGTTGCCAGAATAGCGGCACAGAACATGTTCTACTACGGTTTCCTCGCTGTCGCAGTGATTGGAAGCTATTGTCCATGCTATTTCAGGAAAGCGAATAATCACGTGAAAGCGACGCCAAGCCACAGTCAGCGAAGTACCGTTGTCTTGTTGCGGCTACAGCACTGCGTGTGTCGTTGTCATTCCCTTTATCCCTATTCTACGAACAACACTGCACATCTCAATGCACAAGTAAGCTTCCCCAGTGAAAACCCTATTCAGGTAATTTACCACTGCGAAAACAAATAGCTTCTCTCTTTACTCTCACTCCCAAGAAGTGTATAAACTGAAAAGCACTGTTGTCGCCACTTACGGCGTCCCGTTCGGGCCGGATGTCTCCAAGAGCGGCAAATAAGGCGGCGCATTTCATTCCTTCTCTACGCATCCGCCGACTGGTGCGAATTACCGCGTACAGCGAGGCCAAGGCCAGTTAAAGGCACGCCACATAAAATGCACGGGCGACGCGCGATAAAGCGGAAGCCGTCCGTCACCGGACGGCCCGAAGAGGGGCGACGTAGGTGCGGAAGAGCTCCAGATTAGGCGGCTCTAACGGCGTGGGGAGGGGAGAGAATATTGGGGACGAAGAGGGAGGCGGGCGTCAAAAAGGGCGCGAGGGGAAGAAGGCCGCAGCAACACTGTTGTCGCAGCGCGTCGCCATGGCGATGAGAATCGATGCACGCGCTGCTCGCTGCGCCGGCTTTTCCCTCGGGAAAGAGGGGGGGGGGACGTCTCCAAAGCGGAAGGACGGCGCGCACCCTAACGACGTCTCTTCCAGGCGCGTGCGTGGTGCTCACTTCTGGTTTTTGTTTTTCGAGCGGGCCTCCTTTCTCGGCACCGTCGTTGTACGGTACACATTTCATAACACGCTCTCGTCCGGGTGACGTACGCACCTTTTCATCAGCTCAAGGCGAGCGGTATGGGGAGGTAGGGGTTACAGAACTCCCGGGGAACGCCAGACATTGGTCTGCAACGACGTTAGGGAACTGCCAGCTGTCTTAACCAACATCCACCGTTAGAATAATAATAATAATAATAATAATAATAATAATAATAATAGTCACCCGAAAATACAAAGGGACAACAGGCCTGTCAAAGCCATCAGGAGATTTGGAGGACTAGGCCCGGCAAATCGGTAGACGATCTATGACAACACAGAGATCGAAAGTGTTTGCGTGCTATCTTATACAAAAATATAATACAAATAAATAGCCTATTTACACAATATTTAAACACAGTAGGCAAATGAAAAGACTACATACAATTAATGATATAACAGGTAAAGAAAGATGATATAGATAAGTAGCCTATCGAAACAGTACTTAAGCAATGAAAAAGCTAAAGCATTACATACTATTTATAATGTATGTATACAATTAATGATAATAATAATGACTGATGGGGTTTGATGTGTTCAAATCCGCCGTAGCGGAGGGCTCCGGTGCAATCTTGACCACCTGGGGCTCGTTAACATGCACCAAAAACCAAGTACACGGCTAGTTTCTGCATTTCGCCCCCATCGAAATTCCGCCGCCGCCCTGGCTGAGATACCACTCACTAGAACGTTGACGCTGAAGTGAATGGTCCCGTCCGAACCACTAGTGAGCATTTCTTCTTCTTCTTCTTTTTTATTTTTTTTTCGATACGCTAGCCACTGTCCTAGAAGGACGTCTCCTTGAAGTAAGTTCACGAATTCGTTCAAATTTCTTGACCGCTAGCATGGCCTCTTGGCTACACAGGGCAAAGTTTGGGGAGTCTAAAGCTGGCGTCTTATTGCGTTGTGGTGGATGCCGTGCCAGAAGTACACCTCGAGAAATCTGCCGACGGCCAAAACATGTATTATTCTATTGGCTGCACTATGTAATAACAAAAGAAGAATGACACTGGGCTTATCCACGCATACGCGCTAATTAGGCGCTGTCTGGTTTTAGTGACTTTCTTTTTTTGCCCTTGTGTTTTAGTACAGCGCAGCAAACTGAAAGATGCCATGCCAACGAGGCCCTGTCGAAGTGTTGTTCAACACAAGTATGTACGGCTATATAAGAGCATTCTAAACATCGTGCCAACATTTCTGCCTGCAAGGTGCAAGGTACCATTCCAAATTTTGGCATTAGGGAAAGAATATTGAACGCTGTTTTCTATACAAGGGATTAAGGAAGCGGTCGTTCAAGATTTTCGAGTGTTTGCTACGTGCCCTCTAAGCCGCTGTTTGCTTATACGGAGATTTTCTTCAGTTGATCGAGCAGTGACGTCAAGTCCGAAGATGACTATCACTAACTGTATTGGTTAGACACATGGGAGGAAGCTCATCATTTACCCTCGTCCTTTAAGGTGAAGCACTTTGTGCGAGGTAGGCCGCTCTTGTGCCCGTCTCTCTTGAGAAGAGACCGAAGAAAGAGGAAGGAAAACTTGGAGAGTTTACGCTGCGGTTGTTTGCAAAGACTCTAAGAGCCTAGCTGCGTGCGAAGCAAGAGAAACGCCCCGCCCCTGTCCCGTTGTTAAATGAGCAGCATTATTAAGAAAGACTGCCGCGGGTCACGGCTTCCTTGAAGGGAAAAAAAAATCTTTCTCGACGCCATTGCAGGCGGTTGTCATTAGCACGCGGTGATAATTAAAGCCCGAGCTCGACTTTGTCGTCGCCCACGCCGGATAAAGGAAAAAAAAAAAGGGGGGGGGGGGGGCTGCAAGTTCGAGGAAGTTCGTCGACTATGGATAAATAGGGACGCCTAGATGCACCGCCGTTGTTGCTCTATTCTTAGAGGCGATAGAGCCTGCATTTGAGTGGGCATCGCGAACCGAGAGACTAACTAGCGTGTCTTGGTGCGGACGTGTGTAACGGCAGAGAGACGCCAACGCAATTAGCGCAACTATATTTAAGCGTGTGAGAGAGCTCAGCTTGACTGTGGAGACCGGGGAGGGCATGGTTCGATACGGTGGTCCCTCCATATAGCGTTTACGTAAACGCAGGCCGAAAGACGAGAACCTAAGGTACCGGCAGCGGCGATGTCCCTACAGCGCTCTCTTTTGCAAGGCGCCGATATCGGATAGCGCAACATGACGATGATAATGATGCAACAAAGCTTGCATACCTGAAAAAAAAAAAAACCCGAGTGCCGCTCAATCAATAGATCTGCATTGAATGGAAGTATGGTATACTGTCGATTCTTTACGAAGTAGCCGCCTCGTATTTCTCATGATCATATATATTTCTTGCTTTCTTTGTCGCTTACATTTCTTTTTTCTTTGCGAAGACTAGATGAAAACTGAGTGGCGGAAAGTGGGGGAGTGTACTGAAAGCGGAAAAGACATGCATCTGGTACACGCGCTGATTAAGTTCTATTTTGGCAATAGACAAGCATGTGTGTTCCCACGTGAACAACCGCTAAGGCACGGGCGCCGCCGTGGTGTAGTAGCTGTGGTGTTTTGACTGTTGATCCAAATGACGCGGCTGCCATCCCGGCCGCGGCGGTCGCATATCTGTAGAGGCGAAAATGCTAAGGGCCGGTGTACTGGGCGATGTCAGTGAGCGTTAATGAACCCCGGGTAGTGAACGCTCCCGGAGCACTACACTACGACATTCCTCCTAATCATAACGTGGTTATGGTGGTTAAACTCGAGAAAGCATCTTCTGCATGCTCACCAAGTGCTCCATCTCCGTTCGTTCCGGCTACATTCGTTGCAGGGTGGACAAGACCTCTCGAATACGTCCCGACTTTGATAGGTAATAAGTAAGTCCGTTTGGCCAGCCTCGAAAACGAGCGATCACGCATGGCACGGCACGTGCTTTTATTATTGGATCCTTTTTCGCATTAGCACTGGTAATGACGTCATATAGTTAGGAATCGTGCAGGGATTACGTCAAGAAAAACGTGCATTTTCAAGACACCACTCATTTGGTCTTGTTGGCGCGAGAGCGCAGAATGAAAACAACGCACGCAGAACAAGCACGTTGTCAAAGAAAAAAATGAATGCACGGCGCTGTGTTGCCTTTCTATGAATTGTCCCTGTCCTTCTTGGTGTCTTTCCATTCAAAGTATTGCTAAACATAGCTTTAGATTATAGACAGAGGCACATTCCCGATGTACAAAGCGAGGCAAATTTTGGCCTTTTCGACTGGGTGTAATTTTTAGAAAGGTGATGATTGGCAGCAACACTTACTCGTGGCTATTATAAACCGCCTTAACATAGTGATATTCGATCATTTTCAATATCATCATCATCATGATAATATATCCACGACGTGCAGCGAAAGGTAACTGCCATATCTATGGCAAGTTCCTAAAAAGGATAAATTATAAAAGATCGAAATTCAATATTGAATCAATCATCTCAGAGCAACTACTCATTGTCTCAATGATCGTTCTAAACTGTGTTCCGGTGCGCGATCATAGGTTTATTATTAAAGATCAAAGTTTCATGCACGGGTGCTCCACCGAAATATCTGCTTGTCAGCGTGACTTCACAAATTTCCATGTGTATTTCAGTCACAATGGATAAGCAAAATTTTCTCAAACTTGGTACGTTTAGTCTCCAGCCCCCTTCAATGGCAGTTTGCTCCTTTCCAGATTAACAACTGTGTGAGGCGCTTTTCAATGACACCTCTCTTCGCAGTCTGACTTTAGGAATCGAAAGTGATCGTTATAAACTTGGATGTCGATCAGCTTTCCATGAACAAACACTGGCTGGGAATATGATGCAACGAAATCCCATTTAAATCTTCTTAGACACAATTGTCGCATCAAAATGCATTACTTTGTGTAGCGTTTCGGCGTGCTTTTAGTGTTCGCCATCTCGACCATGAACTGTCCACATCATTGATAACGGTAACTATCCGGTACAGCATGCTATTCGTAAAGCAAAAGGCAGCTATACAGAACTCCTGTACTATACAGCCTATCTTATCATATATCCCGTAACGCATCCGAAATATCGCGCTATGACAGCTTTCATAACAAATGTGTTTCGTCGGAACGTGAAAGCCACAGTTAAGACAACCAACAACAAACGTACTGTCGTGAGCAACATGAAGGGGAACACAGGAATGCGCGGCAAACATCCTCGAAATCGACCCGGAGCGATACGCGGACGGCGCTATGAAAAGCCAAGTGGAAAGGGCGCGCTCTTACACTAGCTGTTGGCACTCCCACCACTCTGGCGTTTCTACAAAGCAGCAACTTGCGCCATTTTACTGATAACACGGCATCGTCCGATGTTCAATAAGAATCGGTAATTCTCGCAGAAACATGCAGCGACTCGTTTCTTTTTCTTTCATTCTTTTTTTTTTCGTCACACAAGCGCTTGGTGCAATGCCAAATCCTGCACTTTGTGCACACGAACGCATTCCAGGAGTGCCAACAGCTGTTAGAACAGCCTACCCCTCCCCACTGCTCCCGACGGCTGCCGCAACGTACCACAGATACCTGGGCTTGAGGCTGTTTGCCACGCGTTCCTGTGTTCCCTTTCATATTGCTCACGATAGTACGTTAACGGGTCTCGACACAACCTGTTGCTTCAAAGCCTACTCCACAAAGGGCTCGGACGCTATGGCTTTAAAGGAAATCAAACAAACAGTTAGTCTGCCGTTTTCTTCCTTTATTCTTAAATTCTCCTTCCTGCAAGGCTTCGATATTTCGTAAGAACATCCTGAAGAGATTAGCATGTTGTTATTCCGAACGTAGAAACGTCCAAACAGAACGAGGAACGCTCCGCCTGGAGAGCGACAGGATGTTGTCCGGTTCACAGCGACCGACATGGGAATTATCGATTTAAGATTAATGGTGTCTCAGTAGGCGGCCCATCGACTTATCACTCCTGACGCACGCCAGATTATTGTTAACGGGAGTGGGTACAGCTATAGGAGAGAATGGGAAGATTAACGAGCCGGCTAATCCAACGGATTACATGTCGGACACTGCTCTCATTACAGAGTCTTAAGCTTGACGCTGCGATCTTCACTGTCTGCCGTGCTTCTTGCGCGACAGGTAAGCCGTACTGCACCTACATTCCACACGAATCTGGTATGTATGTGTAGCGTTTCCAGAGTCTCAAAGACACATTTGAAGAAGCTGGCGTTTCCGACGAGAGCTCGGCCTCTTCGTGACGCCGTAATTAGAAATTACGGCACAAGCTCCACGGGATCATAGTATAGCGAGAACTTGTTGACCTGCGGCTGCTTGAGTAGAACTTCCTGACTGACATAAAAACGATGCGGCCTAGCATGCCTTATAACAGTTCCCACTTCTGACTCTAATGCAACGTAGACATTGGGCCGGCTTGTTCGGATTGCACCAAGAAGATACGATGCAGTTGAATTCTTAGGACACCATATGTTTACTGATTTTCAGAGTTGCCAACTGAACAAGCGGGCTTGGCTACATTCTATAACTACAGAGTGTGAAAGCATAACGCTTAATACAATATGAGCACTTTCGTGTCACCCGTATCTCTCATGAATTCCCCTCAAGAATGCATACTCCTTCACCATTGGAATGGCTGAAGACCTTGTTAGCGACTGCTGTCGTTGCGATGAGGCTATCGGCTACCTTCGAAGCTGTGACTCTCCCAGTCCCAGCGTGGTAAACCAGGAGCTATCCCACCGTGCTCGATAAACCGGGTGATCGCTCTTTGACAGGCGAGCTGGACTTGGGAGCATGCCCAAGACCGGAGTTCAAAAGTCGTATGCTTCAATGTTCAAGAAACCGGGCCCTGTCACATCGTGTTGCAGGTCTACAGAGTGTGGGTGGTTATTTCTTTGTTTATTCAAACACCTCCCAAAGTCACAGAGGAAAGAGGCAAAGTCAAGCTGACAACTGCCACATAGTGGGGCACAACGTCTGCCTTCTCTTTCAGGAGGAGGGAATAGGGAAAATGAAGGCAGGAGGAGTCAAGAAATGGAACTAGAAACAGATAAAGAAAGGAAGCAAGGTGGGATAAACGCAGGGCAGATAATTTAGGAAAACACAGAAAAATGTCCATAAACGGGACGTACAAAGCAGTACTCTTCTGAAAGGAATCAGATCTGGTTTTGGGACGTTAAACCCCACAAATCAATCAATCAATCAGAAAGGTTAACATGGCTCAGGTGAGCCTGCACGTCTACCAGCTCTTCCGCTGGAAACAAAAGGTAATCATGAAGGGTGGCACACCGCAATCCGATCAGTCTGTATTCCTTTGTTAGCAATGCAGGCTGCGCGGCAAGTGCAGGGCACTGTAAGATTACGTATTGAAGTGCGCGCATTACCTGCAATTTCAATTCCCGCTTGCAATCGATCTCTTTCTGCCTTCCTGCCTTGACAGTTACAACTGCACTCTCAGCTCATGCGGAACTTGTTGCTGGGCGAGTTGGTTGAAAAATCATGGGAACACATTTTAGCGCAAAATGGAATAACAAAGCCTTAATCAGAAAGAAAGGGGAAACGGAAGATTAGACGCTGACTTTATTTTTACAGCAAAGCTGACACAGCAAATGGGCATGCATGCATCAGTGTCGTCAAAAGCAAATTACAGTAGTATTTTAACTGATGCATCTCATATGCAAACATAAAAGCAGACGTATCAATAATACGACTCGGGCCTCTTATTTTATTTATTTTCCGTGGGATATGCCTCTAGGAATCATCTTGCCAGCGTACCTCGCAGCTTCCGTGGGCACTAGTATGAAGGCACAGGCCCGTGATGCGGGAAACAAGTACGTCTCTGCCATTAATAGTAAATAGAACGCGCAAAAGAACGGCGTGATGGAGTATTGGCCATCCGGGCATCTCGCCTCTGTGCACACACCGGGGAGCAAATCCTTCCAGCTTGCATATGTACGGGAGAAAATATTGCCTCAGAGGACCGGTTGAGCAATAAGCAACGAGCTCGCGGCAAGACCGCTCACAGAGCAAATGCAGGCGGCTGTATACCTCGCGGGACATTGTAGTGGGGTCAACGCAACAGTAATCCTCCTTACATTCCCTTTTCCGCGAGCATGCAAGCGGAACCGCGACTCCCAATAGGTGCGCGGCGAACGCTAATCCCTCTCATGCCATGCAGACTATTCTTACCTCTGGACAATCTCCATAGAGTAGTCGGGCTACAACAAGGCATACGAATACCGGCCAGGACGTTGTACTTGAATGCCCCTCCCCTAATGCGCGCAGAGGAGACGATGGACAGTTAGCATACGTACGATGAGAGAGGAACAGCAATGTAATTGTTCGACACCATTACGCGGATTCTCTTTTGTGCTACCTAGCTTGTATGTCGGCGCCACTCTTAGCACCGGGACTGAACAGTAGACTGAATCGTAAACTTTTGTAGCCTAGAAGTCAAGTCAAGTCAAATTTATTAAATGCTTCAGTTGAAATGCATGGTTAGCATATTACAGAAGGAGGTCCCAAAGTTGCAGAAAAACTGACAGGGGGACCTCTGTGGCTACCATAAATGGGTACTTACAAAAAATGCAGCGAAAGCATACAGACGCATGAGCAATGAATAAGGAGCTTGACTAACAATATCAACAGATCAATACATAATAAAAAGGCAATACTCACTACTGAAAGAAAAAAATGCCATGGAAATAATCCAAGTGCCAGGACAAGAATAACAGAGGAAGAATAATGAACAGCGCTGTATGACAAACGTAACTGGTGGCACATTTTTGCCACAAACCGATCGCGTCTAGAATGGGATACAAAGGTTCAACACTCCGCTCGGTCGATGACCAGAAAGTCAGAAAAGTGAGGCTGTAACAGGCAACGGTGCTAAGGGTTGCGTGGCGTGATCGCTTTTAGTTAATATCTTAACAGATATTTAGTCAATTATCAAATACAAATTCCCATATTCGTATAGTCGCGGTGACACGTTTAGCATCAAATTTTAACTCCTTGTTGCTTCTCTCGTCGATGGAGACAGAGAACGTATAATCCGACTATCGTTACCTTACATAATATTAGCATAGGCGGGGCCGACAATACGCAACACATTGAACCTATCGAGTACATAGTTACTTCCCTTTTGACGCAATACCTATATATACCAAATCGAGTACTCCCTAAGAAAATGCAAGTTGCTGAAGCGACTCTGAAGGTGGGTAATGGTTCAACTTCGCGCGCCTGCCCTTGTCCGCCGATTCTGTTGGTGCTCGCTTTCATCAGCGCTATGTTGAACATGTTGAAAGTGCAAGATAACTAGCTCAACTGTCTGCCGTACTTAAATCAAGACTCCAAAGACGATGATGAAGTGTTGTTGAGAAAACGCCGTCCTGTTTCTGTCTTACTCCAAGTCGACCCATTGCAACAAACTTATTGCATGCCATTTTGGAGTTTTCTAAAGTCTGTTACACTACAGGCTACATTATGGTTCATCAAAACATTTGATGCTAGGAACTTTTTAACGTTAATTATGATAACGTTATTTGTACAGCATTAGCTTGACTAACATTAAAATAATTATTTTCGCAATGCGATAGAAATGTAAAACTATGTATTCATATACGTCTTCCAAACCTTTTCATCCACATACTCACGAAGTTCTCCTAGACAAATAGCACTCGTATGATGTGCATAAATTTTAGAACATGCTTCTGGACGAGTCGGTGTACTTTAACGAAAGGTACAGCGCGAACTTACGACCAAATAGATTATTCTCGCCCCGTCGCTGTTGTATCTCCTTCTCCCAGTGAAGGGTCGCAGACCAGACGTGCGTGTGCTCAGTCTCCTTGTATTTCCATTATTCTATTCTAGCCTTCTCTCTCGCTACTCATATTGTTACAATGACAGCAGAGCCCTTAATAATCATAGGAAGCATCTCATTCATTAATTAATCCAGTGCAAAACGGCAAGTTCGGCAAACTAGCCGGTAAACATCAACTAAAGCTGACCGAATGGACCACAGCGCCAAAGTAGACAAAACGTACACTTATTCAGGGAAGCTTATGTTTGCTAAGGCTGCCGTCGAGTGCAGATGGCCTACACTTCGCACATTGTTAGCAATCCAAACTGTGGAATTGTTTAGTATACACTGCAACTAGCCCAGCTAACCGCTTCGAGTATTGACCCGCGTTGCGCTCACGCAAGTATCGAACGCCAGCACGATTACGAATCGCCGGGGTGCGAATGCGCTCCCAAAGATATACATCAACCAGCAGGTAGCAGCTGGGAACATGGACTATATCTTGATTATGCCATAGCGGATGCGCTTTCTCCACTATAGCATGGAGAGGACAGCACGAGAGCTCTGATTGATTGATTGATTGATTGATTGATTGAGTGATTGATTATTTGCTTGACTGATTGATTGATTGACATTTTCGATTACTACGCTGAATTTGAAGACGTTTGCTGCATAAGAAACGCCGCGGCAAAACAAAAAGGTCTAGCACTCTCATACAATCACACGAGCACAGCTCCAGATTTCATGATGGATTGTGTATGATGTTACCTTGTTAAGCCTTAGGTCTGCTTTCTCGTATCATTGAGAAAATGAGTCGCAGACAGTCGCATGCTCTCCCTTGAGCACTGCCGCTGCGGACCATTTGTAGCACCGCTACTCATACTACCCGGCACTAACCCCATCCTTACGTTTCAGTATGCTGTGTACGCTCATTACAAACTGCAATGGAGGCGGTTAATTATCTCGGTTCATCCAGGCGTACCTGATATCGTCATGATGCAGTTTATTGTCGCCTGCCTCGCTATTGCGTGTGGTTGGATTAGACCACGACTGACGACGCCTCAGTGTTGTCTTATTATTTATTGCAATATTTTCGTTAACCACTGATACACCAAATGGTTATTAAGATTTACATCCCCACTTCAAGAACGTTGATCCATGCAAAATATTTACAAAGAAGGTACTAAATACACCCAATCTCGTTTTACATTTCTGTTTTCGTGGAGCCCTGCCTTCCTTCCTTTCTAGCTATCCACATTCATTCATTCATTCATTCATTCATTCATTCATTCATTCATTCATTCATTCATGCATTCATTGATTCATTCATTCATTCATTCAGTGCACGCTTTGAGTAGCACAGCTACTCCAAACACCTCCCATCAAACGTCAGGATTGGCTAAGGATGGCTTCTCCCCTAAAACATTCTTCTTGCAGAGAAGCCAGCTCTAACGCTTACTTCCAGTTTTTGTCATTTACCTACCCAAAAGATTCATTACAAGGACGTAAAGGCTCCACAGCAAATAAATTTAGTTTATCGAATCAATCATTTTTCATCTTACAATCAGACAGCGGAAATCAAGAATGTGCGCAAATATGCGCTAACAAACACAGTAAGATATAAGCACAGCCACTTTCGTAGTCATGGCAGTAGTCACTGATGCCTCCCAATCTAATAATCTTACACGAACTCTACATAAACCAGCTTTCATTCGGTTATCAGATGTACTCAACACGCACAAAAAGCTGCTGTGTTCGAGTTAGATTACATATTAAGGACTGTGATGTGTCCATTGTACATGAAACGGTAACAGAGAAACCAATTTATCAAGCAAAGATTATTGATCATCCACAAATACTAAAGTGTTTATTCACAAGCCCAGTTTCTTCTCATACATCTTGACATGCTCACAGGCTCACTGATTTTCTGCCTAAAGTGTATCAGGGGCATCGATAAGGGAAAATCATTAAAGTTATTACCAACTAACCAATCAACAACCAGAAAGGAGCGGCGATGGTAAGTGTAGGGCTGCGTCGTGAATACATGACCAACACTGTTTTTTATTAATATCGACAGAGGCAATGCCAATTTGTGCCACTGTTTCTAAAGTAATGTCCTATTTAGTCTCGAAACCACACAGCGACAGTGGTTAAGTGGAACGGAGGCTTCCGAATTCCGAGCCACAAAAACGAACGAAGGACAAAAAATGCCAAAGGCGAGACCCAACATTGACCTTTCATGAATGTGGCAGCGTGTTAAAGGTCAGTCATTGAAACTCCCTCTTATCCACGCGTCAGCGCATTTTACCGGAACCATAGTTCTTTTTCTTGATTCATCGGAAGCCAAGTGGGTGTCACGTGTCAAAGCCAATGTAAAGGTCAAGTGCATGGATTCAGGCCAGCTCCGACGGGGGTGGCACACTGTATCCAGCTTTGGTTAGAACTCCAACCCACGCGTAGACTGCATCAATGAAAAACGATCCATCGTTTCTTTTTTCACATATCTTTTGTTGTATATAACATCCGATCTCCTTAATGATTACCATTAATTATATGGCACGCCAGCTGAATAATCTTCCATGAGCCTGTAGAAGGGCACACAGTATTTTGGTATCGGCAGCTAGAAAGACAGTAAAAACTACTTAGCGGTCAGTGAAAGGTCACGTGCGCGGTAATTTATTCGAGTTCTTTATGATAAAAGTGAAAATGCCTGTATTTTCAATGTCTCACGTCAGTCGGTCTGGAGTTACTTCTTCAGAGTATACATACATACATACATACATACATACATACTGTAGCGTCGCGCGTGGGCCGTTCGTGTCGGTGATCAAGTTTGGCTTACTGATGGAGGCACGACTCCGAGTAGTTGAAAATGAAAACTTAACATTTATTTACATTTCAACTATCGGCACAGCGAACTCGAGCACTGAGACCCTGGCTGTCCGATCTCCGTCTCTCGTCTCTCTCTCGTTTCATCCGTCGCAGCCTTCTACTCCATCTCCCAGGGCCATTCCAAGACAGGAGGGGCGGCCGGGCGGAGGCGAGGCTCCCTCGGAGCCGCAGCACAGCAGGGGTCGAAGCGTGCGTGCCAGGTTGTCCTCCCCCAAGCCGACAACAGGTATCTTTTCGGTGGGCCAGAAAGTCGACTCATCCTCGTTACGCGCCGTCTCCTAACGACACCAAGGGGGTTTCGGGGCCAGAGAGTCGACTCATCCTCGTTACGCGCCGTCTCCTAACGACACCAAGACCACGTGGTTTCGGGCTGGGTGGTCGCGACCTTGGGCGAGAAAGGAACACGTGCTCCCCATAAGGTCATCTCGCAGCCCCGATGCCCGCGGCTATGGCGCGCTTCACCGACGCCCTATCTTGAAACGCAACAAACTCCTCCGCCGCCGGGAGATCCGACCTAAGGGTGGCCAGCTGTCTGGTCGCCCGAAGCGTCGAGGTGCTTTCTTGGTGCGATGAATGAGAACACTTTGCAGCTGGAAGCTGTCTCAGCACAAAACACAAGCACAACACATTCACCGCGGTGGGCGTGCCCAAGCGACACGTCCGCCGGACACTAAAGTTCCCACAACGCTTTACACAATTCTACCTCTTTCTCTGCTACTTTTTTCTTATCACTGTCGTGGCCAGCCCTCGCAAGGTTGGAAAACAAATACCAGGTGACGTTTTCCTGGAAAGCGGACCAAATAGAACAAGGTTTCTTAAAGCAGCAAGAAAAAAAATGGAAACCTCTGTTCGGTTACTGAAACCCCCGACTAAGTCCGTCCGCATTCTTCTTCTGGCTCCCTTTTCGATGCTTCACCTCAAAATTATATTCCTGCAAAATGAGGCTCAATCTTAGCAGCCTCCCGTTCTTGCTCGACATTCGGTTCAGCCATGAAAGAGGGCAATGGTCGCTCTCGACCGTGAATTTTGTGCCTTGAATATAGCATCCTAATTTTTTGAATAGGCCACACTATACACAAACACTCCTTTTCTGATGTGCTGAAGGCTTCTTCCCGTGTGGTAAGTTTCATACTGAGACAGAGCACGGGATGCTCTTCACCACTATCGTTTATTTGGGCCAGGACTACACCCAGAACACGGTTGCTGGCGTCGCACTGGAGAACAAATTCTCTCCCATAGTCTGAAATCACTGTGGCCTTGCTTAAGAGCTCGACCCTCTCCTCTATATCAGGCAAGGGGTACACTGGGTCCTTTGTTACGGCATTCAGCATTTGATAGTGCACGCACGGCGGTGGATCTTTCCCGGGAACTTCAACGAGCATTAAGGGTGAGCAATAGTCACTGCATCCTTCCTTAATTACACCCAGGCGAAGCGTCCTTTTCACTTCTGGCTTCATTATGCCTAGCCGCCGTGGGGACATGCGGTAAGCCTTCGAACTAAAAGGAACCGTTGTTGTCTGCTCGATTTGACGCTGTACCAAATGAGTCCTTCCGAGGCAAACCGCTCTCAAAACTTTCTTGAGTGCGGCGTGCCACCTCCCCACGCTGTTACTTTGAGGGTGATATACTGAGCTATGCAATATCCTGACCCAGCACTTCTCGAGAAACGTTGTCGTGAGTGCGCTCGTGAACACCGTTTCTTGATCGGATTGCATTTCTGCCGGGAAACCAAGGCGCGAAAAAATGGAAAGCAGTGCATCGACTACCTCTACTGAAGTTGCATCTTTCAAGCGTACCGCCTCAGGAAACTTAGTCGCCGGACGCAACAACGTTAGAATGTATCTGTCCGCCGTTGTTTTCGGCAGCGGTCCCACCAAATCCACAACCACTCTGCGAAAGGGCTCAGAAATAATTGGCACTTTTACCATCGGTGCTTTCCATCGGTCGTTAGACTTGCCTGCTCTCTGACAAGTATCACAAGTGCGCACGAAATTCTCCACCTCTCTGAAGCACCCTGGCCAATAAAATTCCTGCAGCAGCCTTTTCTTCGTTTTATTTGTACCTAGGTGTCCTGCCCACGCGTGATCATGACAAAGGCTCAGTATGTCACTGCGATACGGTGCCGGAACCACCAATTGATCGTAAGATCGCCCTCGCCTGTCTCGGTACTTACGGTACAGGACGCCCTTTCTCACTTCGAAAGAAATGTTTTTCGACGACACCCCCTCACTGCTTCCGCTGTTCAGAACTCCTAACGTCGGGTCGTTCTTTTGTGCCTCTCGTAGCGTTTCTCGATCAACACCCAGCAAGCGCTCGTAGCTAGGCGCAGTCGGTGCTAACACCGTTCCCTGAAAACTGTCATCTTTTCCTTTAGATTTTATTTTCTTTTTCTCAACTGGCCGCTCCTTATCGCGAGAATCCTCCAGATTTTCGGGTTTCTGCTCCTCCGGCGCAACTACGTTTTCGGAGCTGGCTACTTCATCTTTTGATTGGACGCTTTCACTATCGTCGTAACGCAGCTGTTGAGCGAGTGCGCGCGCTTTTGACCTTGTCAAAGCCATAACCTGAGCTTCAGCAAATGTGCATCCCCTTTTATTTAGCAGCGACTCTGAGTTGTTCGAGAAAAGGTAAGGGTAGCCCTCGGGTAGCCCTTTGGACACTGCTGCCACTGTCTCGATAGCTCCGAAAGGTCCCTCAATCTGTACCTTTGCCATAGGTAAGCACACTGAGTCTTCGCTGACGGCCTGCCTTATCCACGTGCATTCGGATAAGTAGTCGTCAGTTTTTACATAGCTCGGATGAACGACATCCATGGTCGCCGCGGAGTCCCTCAGCACTTTACATTCTTTCCCATTTACCATGAGGTCTGTCATGTATGGCTTCAGTAGATCAGTGTTACTTGGATGATTGCTTACGCAAGCGAATACGGGCCTTTTCTTTGAACAGTTTCGAGCGAAATGACCTGTTTCCTTGCAGTTAAAACACGTCACCTGAACTCTGGCTTCGAGCTCTTCCGAGTGATTTGCGGGTTTATTACTACCCCTTTCAGGTGCTTTCACTATGCCCTCAGAGCGAGCTGAACTCTGATTAGCGTCGTCTCGTTTAGCTGCGGTTTGCTGTCCTCGAGGGTACGCTTGTAGCCGTGGGGAAGGCTTTTGATAATTGTGCACGCCATAGACCTGAGGCCTAAGGCCTCGACTTACGACATACTCATCAGCAAGCTGTGCGGCACGCTTTACAGACACACCTTCCTGTCGATCCTTAACCCAAAGGCGCACGTTATCGGGCAAAGTCTCATAGAACTGCTCTAAGCAGATTAAATCTCCCAATTTAGTGAAGTTATCCGCCCCTGTTCCTTTCACCCACTCCGAAAAATTGTCCCTTAGGCTACACGCAAACTCCACAAAACTCTCGTTAGACTTTTTCCTTTCCTGGCGAAATCTCCTCCGAAATTCCTCCGTTGAAAGCCTGTATTTTGCGAGCAAGCTCGATTTCACTGAGCTGTATTCGCCTGCCTCGGCTGCGCTAAGTCGGGCCACGACTTGCGAGGCTTCTCCCGGCAACAACGCAAGCAACCGCTCTGGCCATGTGTCTCGGTGAAATGAGTACTTCTCACAAATCCGTTCAAAATTAACCAGGTAGAGACCGATGTCATCGCCTGTCTTGTACGGCTGAAGCAAGTTTGTCATTTTCACACTTTCCGCTGGAGGCGGTGGCGCCGTATCCGCACTGCGCGCCAATCTCGCCTGCTCTAGCTTTATTCTTTCGAGCTCAATTTCTGCCTGCCTTTGTTCCCTCTTTTCTTGCTTCTCTTTCTCTTCCGCCCTTTCATTTCGCTCGCGACATATCTTTTCCCAAGCATCTGTGAGCTCGTCCTCCTCGAAACCCACTTCTTCGATTGCAGCGCGAATTTCGGGCTTCCTCAACCTACTGTTTATATCCATCCCGAGCTCTGCTGCCAACAGCAGAAGCTCTTCCTTTCTTAACACGGTGATATCCATGCCTTCGAGAGCCGGCTACGAGTTTCCCTGAATTAACCACGCACCCAGTGGCGGTTAGTCAGACCTAATTACCCGATACAGAACCCTGTCCTTATCGTCCAGCAAAACGTAGTCGCTCAAGCACTCACCGAACTGCGAGCTTGCAAAGGTCGTGTCTCCCGGAGCCACGTTGCCAGGTCCGCCGATCCCAGATCGTGTGGACTGCGCCTTCTGCTGCTCTTCCTCCGAGTCGTTCCAGCCTCCACGCTGTTACTGCGACGGTTGTGTCTCCCGGAGCCACGAAGAGGAGCTCTGCTGATCCCTGATCCACAGATGTCGCTCTTCCGTCGACAGTTTTCCGCCAGCCTCTTCTTGATCTCACCGCTGCCTACCAGATTGTAGCGTCGCGCGTGGGCCGTTCGTGTCGGTGATCAAGTTTGGCTTACTGATGGAGGCACGACTCCGAGTAGTTGAAAATGAAAACTTAACATTTATTTACATTTCAACTATCGGCACAGCGAACTCGAGCACTGAGACCCTGGCTGTCCGATCTCCGTCTCTCGTCTCTCTCTCGTTTCATCCGTCGCAGCCTTCTACTCCATCTCCCAGGGCCATTCCAAGACAGGAGGGGCGGCCGGGCGGAGGCGAGGCTCCCTCGGAGCCGCAGCACAGCAGGGGTCGAAGCGTGCGTGCCAGGTTGTCCTCCCCCAAGCCGACAACAGGTATCTTTTCGGTGGGCCAGAAAGTCGACTCATCCTCGTTACGCGCCGTCTCCTAACGACACCAAGGGGGTTTCGGGGCCAGAGAGTCGACTCATCCTCGTTACGCGCCGTCTCCTAACGACACCAAGACCACGTGGTTTCGGGCTGGGTGGTCGCGACCTTGGGCGAGAAAGGAACACGTGCTCCCCATAAGGTCATCTCGCAGCCCCGATGCCCGCGGCTATGGCGCGCTTCACCGACGCCCTATCTTGAAACGCAACAATACATACATACATACATACATACATACATACATACATACATACATACATACATACATACATACATACATACATACATACATACATACATACATACATACATACACATACATTTAATGGAGTGACATCGTGACGTTTTACTCAGTAGTATTTACAGACCCTGGTGGCACATTTCGTGACACAAAGCGATCGTACTTAAGATTGAAAAAATTCAACACATGTATGTATGTATGTATGTATGTATGTATGTATGTATGTATGTATGTATGTATGTATGTATGTATGTATGTATGTATGTATGTATGTGCGTACGACGTACACATACGTATGCACATGAGCACGCCCGTTTACGCAGACACTTCACACAGGGAACGCTGCATCTCACAAAAGCAGCTGCCGGTTCAAGGCGAAAGGCGACATCGTTCCGCTTCACTCGAATGAGATATCCAGAGAATACCTCCTCTACCACCGGGAGGCCGCTGCTTGCATAGCATTTCGAGTATGCTGGTTCGAGTGTTCGGCAAACGCGTGCTGCACTTCTTCCAGAGTGCCACACTGCGAGTTGGACAGCACCTGGCGATACTAACATTCTCGCATTTCCACGGGTTTGAGCCGACCAAAGTAGGTGTACTTGGGTTTGCTGCGGATTCATAATAGTCGGATTCTTGACCAGTCGGGGAAAACACCGGAAAAAGAAAAAAGTAAAGAATAGATACAGATACTAGCGTCAGCTGTCACTGCTTCGTACGACAGAGAACACTTGCTTACCACATCAAACCCACCAACACATTTCAGTCCATGCAACAAGTTACCGTATTGAGGCTGTTCGAAAGCATCGACATGCTACGATCACCGTCAAGAATTACCCCTCACTTTAGCCTACGACTAGGGGTAATAGGATAGCTCCTTAGAGAAGGCAAGCGTCACAGGGGGTGGCAGGAAGTTATGTGGCCAGGCGCCAAAACCATGCAACAGCTAGTCCCCGTGCTGAATCACGTGACTTAGTCCAGCTTGTTCAGGCCGGAAGAAGCTAAGTAGACCACAAGCTCAGCTGTTAGTGCGGCCTTGCACCCCTAGTACAAGCTGTCACATTTTTATATATTTTTTTATGTTTTCCCGTTCCCAACCATTCGAACATTATCACGCTGCAAACCGTGCGCCAGTCGAGCCACTAAGAAAGCGCCAAAGGGAACAACACGTAGAGTCACTGCAATATACAAACGGACATCATGCGAGCGTTGCGGGACGTACGTGGTATTTTCGCTCAATGTTTCTGCTCTCTGTGCCTGGCTTCCTTCGTTCGTCCCTTCTTTGAATGGAGTTACCTAAACGCTCGGTAATAACGAACATCATCTCTGAGACAATCGCTCGACCTGTCGCACTTAGTGGTGACAACAACGGCGCTTCGCGCTACTGCACAGCTTGGCCGAACTGCAGCAGCTTCGATCGGGGTACTTTGCCAGGGTCGGCCGTTGTTTCTCGTCCGTAAATGACTTTGTTTCCCGTCTTTCCGTCTAAGTACGACTTCCGAAACTCCGGGGACGTCCGGCCACTTGCCCCCTGTTTTTCCCCCTTGCGGCGCAAGAAGAACGGGGCTGCGAGAAAATTAGATGAAAGGCGGAGAGGGAACCGGAAGTCGCCTCCTTTCATTTCCGGTGCCTTCCGCCGACGAAAGGGAAGCGTCGCTCCTCTTCTCGACGTAGACGCGTCGACATTGGCACGTGGACGGCTCGATCAAAGCTGTCGCAACTTGTCGCGCGACGGCGCTTGAGCGGTAACACTCGCCGCCCGTACCCCACCGACACCGGCAAACGATCCGCAGGCAGCGTTCTCCTTTCACTGCATTTCCTACGTCATCAGTGATTTCGCAAGCCACTGCTTGCTCGTCCTTCGATCGCGTTCCTTGGTCCATGACCTTACTTGGCTTCGTCAGTTTGCTTGGACGGCCTTTCCACTGTTCCTTGATACAACATCCTATTGCTGCAAATGTAGAGATGGGTTGAGTATGGGGGTTTGCTGTGCCGGTTTTGGCGTGTTGACAGTGCGAGAATCGCAGCAAGGCAAGAAGAGCACGGGAAACGAGAAACTTGCAGGAGGGGAAGAACGGGATGGAGCCTACCACTGTGAATATTTTAAGAGAAGTTTAGGCCAAACTGCGTGAGCCTTTTTCTTTCTCTTTTTAAGGGCGTTTCCGTTCCCTTTTTAAGAATAACATTGCAAACAAGGCTTTCTCCACGGCAGCCATAACTGCACGATTTCATATTTCGAGCAGGAGGTTCTAAGACAAAAGTGCTCAATGTTCGCAAGATTTCATGTTTGCAAAATCTCGTAGTGCGCCTAGGGCATGGCAAAAGTTCTAAATTTGTAGGAGAAATCTCTTAATAATTTGTCTGTTCATTTCAAGACGCGGTTCAGTTGTAGCGCAAAAACTATTCATCTTTAAAGATTGAAATATGATACTCGAACGCGAGCATCAAGCGCTTTCAATCTAAACGCGAACTTTCGGGTGCTGTGCTTCGTTGGTATACATAATTTGTGTTTCTATACCCGCTCGCCGATGCCGACAAGCAAATCATACAAATCGTGGCACAGGAAGGGCGGAATCGATTATGCGAGCGGTCAATTAATCGACCCTTTCGATAGCTATCATTCCAAGAGATTAATGAATGCCCCGTCGTTCATCAGTCAGCCTACCTCCGTGACGTGGCACACTAGGTAAAAAATAAATGAGAACGAATCGCTATTTGGGCCATCAGAACTTTTTGGTTAAAATAAAGCGTCCCAATGGGCAACTGCTGCATCTAGTGGCCGCTACCATGCAAAAGTATCTTTAATACTACCTTTTTTTACGAATAACTGATTCAGTAGTTAATTACATAACCTTTAGACGCGAAAATTGATTAATGGATCGCCGCCACGCGTCAATGGCCAAAGAGTCAAGAAAGTACCGAAGCCCCATTTTCTTCTCTGAATCCATCCGCTCAATTGAAGACCACATGGAAAGAAGTGCACTCACATAAGTACGAGTGAAAGATATATTAAACCGATTAAACTTAAAATGTTGCCGCGCACGTTACACGGACCAATATTTGCCTTTTACTACGATCACCATCATTCCCTGATGCACAGAGTCTATTTCGATAGCGCATCGCCTTGAAAGCATATTCATAACGTTCATAAACGCCACTCGGCCACGTCTTGAAGGAACGCAGGAAGAGACCATACCACTTCCAAGGTCCGACGCAGCCAGCACAAATTGAGTGCTTCGACAGCTGCTATTTGGCGCACACTAGGCAGCCGTACCAACCGGACCAATCGTCAACGCCATCTCTGCTCTCTGATGTACCCGTGTATGCCAACTATAGTCTACGCCGAAGAGAGGCCACTGCGCTTTATCGCTTATGACTTAGCGGTAGCTTCATTAAAGTCCTATGCATTTCGCACTCGCATGGCCGACAACTCTCTCTGTGATGCCTGTCGTAGCGAGGAGACGTTACAACACAATCTGTGCTACTGTCCTGAATATGATGTTCAGAGAAAATTCCTGGCGTTTGCTCTAGCTAGCCTTGACGACAGACCAGTGTTAGTTGAAGTTATTTTTGGATGTCGTCGACGGAAGAGACCGAAGCTGTGCGCGACGAAAGCACTACTGATGTTTCTAAAAGAAACGGACTTAGTCAGGCGGCTGTGACAGCGATGTCCCATACTACGCAAGAGCGACAGGCTGTGATTGACTGAATGACTGCGTGTGTGTGCTGTATTATGTGCTCTTTCTTTCTCTTTCTTCTAATTAATCCCCGTCTTTCAACCTCTGCGATTCAAAGATGGTGAGATTGCATGATGGGGAGATTCACGTCCCCATGAAAAGGACAGAAAACCGGCTGGCCGTAACTGGTTAACCTCACTGCCTTTTCCTCTCCACTGTTTCATTTCTATTCATAGCAACCATAGAATTTAAACATTCAAGTTAAACATTACCCGTATAATGAGCTTTCACGGTGAACTTGAAATCAGTTGAAGCGTGCTTTCTCTCAACGAGGTCCACGTTAGCTCACTAATGCATCATTAAGACCGCTTCATATGATCTGAGCTTTTTCAAACAAACTGAGCCCCGTGAGCCAGTGTTATAAAAGCATTCAGACTGCCTCAAAGAAGATTGAAAGCGAGTGACAGCTGCCGGAACAAATATCGCAGACTCGAGCTAGGAAAGACATGATTTCCAACCCCATCTCGGTTCGGAATCTGCTACAATATTCCGAAACGTATAGGGTTACGAAAACACCGCCACGGCGGAAAGAGGGTTCATAATGTGGCTACATTATAGCCCTGCCTGGGAGCGGAAACGCCCGCGCACCCGCAACGCTTTGATTAAACAGTTTTGGGATGGACGAAGATTTCAATTAGTGCCCCGACTCGAAACACGACCCTCCGGTCCAGGCTCGTTTAGAGCGATACTATTGAACATATCAGACTCGGGGAGGAACTCCGAACCACCGAGTGAGAGAGCATACACGGATGGAAGGAAAGAAAAAAAATAAAGCTGAGAGAGGGGGGCGGAAAGAAACTAGCCACACCAGATTTGCCGACCCAGAAGTTCCTTTTTTGCGTCATGTGGGGCGAAAGTAATTAGCTACGGCAGATCGGTCATGCAGATGCGTGGGTAACAGTGAGCGTGAATGTTTTCATTATATGTTCTCGTTTTCTTTTTGAGCTCCTCGCTCGGACGATGTAGTAATTAACGGGTGAAATTGTCCACCGTGGTTTCGGGACCCGCTTCGAGCGCAGCGCGGCAAGCGAGTTGCGAAGTGTCCCCGCGGGTGCAGATAGAATCGAATGCTGTTGCAAAATGGCGACGCGGACATGACACCGTACGGAATGCTTGCAGTGGCCTAATTAAAGAAGCCCTGTAACACTTTCTAACCATAATCAGAAAATGGGGCCAATCTGTCGCAGAAAATTCTGCGAGCACGTGAGCAAGATGTAATTTAAGTGGACGCACTAGAGAATTTTCAATGCCGTTTTTAATACAGGTGGGAACCGCCTGCTTCCCTTGCAACAAACTACGTCACAAGGAGCACCATCTACGTCATTCGAGGCCGAACTAGCATTGGTGCTTTTATGATCGCGCAAACATCCCCAATAATGCTTCATTTCATGGCTTCGTATTCTAGAAATAAACAAAATGTACGTACCTTATATATATATATATATATATATATATATATATATATATATATATATATATATATATATATATACGCATTCAGTGTGACACCGTTTGTTGAAAGAAGATCGGGAGATTTCCAGCTGTATTTGAAACCAAGTAGCAAATTCTCTGCTATGCGCAGTACAATAATCTTTGGTTCATAACATCACTTGAGCTGCCATGACTGATAGACATTGTTTGTGGCCACCTTCAAATAGTGTTGCAAAGCCCCTTTAGCCTTTAAGAGCGACAATATGTACCCAGTGCTTTTACGAAGCCCGCTTCAACGCGTACATCGCTCATTAGCTGCTGCCCCGACGTCACGTCGTCACGACTAGTGGTCGCCATATTTCATCTCGTCATCACCATCCCGTCATCCCACGCCAGACAAGGCGTTCCAGGCAGACCAGACACATGTTTACTCTCTGACGTCAACGTTTGTGTGCGAGCCCTGCCCTGACATACATGACTACATCCCGATATCGATCGTCCGTAATGGTTGCACAAGCGCCCGAAGGCATCTGGGTTTCTAAGCGAAGAGTGTTGTTTCCCTCGTAAGGTACAGCCTTTACTCAATCGATATAAGGAACACATGCCGCTGTATATAAAAATTATGCTTGAAGCATTTGAAAGTTTGCAGCATCTATACTACAATTACCGAGATAGGAGAAAAGGCGACAACTATCTTTTGTGCACCATCAGTATGAATACCAAAAAATGATGCTCCGACAAAGGCCAGTTATTTACAGCACACAAATTCGAAATAAAGTGTGCCTATTCAAAGTCACCGCAGTACTGAAGTGGTCAATTCCTACGCAGATTGAGAAAGAAACCATGCGACGACGTAGTACCGCCAAATAAATGTGCGTAAGCTATTAGGGTTCGCATGGATGCGACGTCCAGCGGCACACTTGAGTAATGGACTACCAAATCATGCTCGTCACTGTACGCCTCGTATCTCGAATGCTATCTTAGTGAGATCTTACGAGTCAAAGTCAAGGTATGATAGTGCGGAGGGTTTCCAGATTAGCTTTGAAATGCGTAGCACTTCAGGGTCCACGGCTCATTTTGGAATCATTTTGGGACAAGTGTTGAAGATTGGACGAGTTAGTTCGTCGTACTTGAACTGGTACAGCGCATTACGGAAAAAGAGGAACGGCCAAGCAGACCGACGCAAGAGGACAGAGCGCTAACTTCCAACTGAGCTTCATTCGCAAATTGCATCAAATTTGTAGACTTGCGCAAGCATACAAAAATACCCGAACGTATCGCCAAGGTACGTTCTCCCAACGCAGCAGCGTGTTAAATAACAATTGTGTGTTCATAATCAGAGATCGCCGACATGCTTATCTTGTTCCAAAGACGCTTTCACAAACATCTCACGCGAGCTTCCCGTGCCACTGTTGGACTCTTGTCTCGCGGTCTGTTCGAGACATTTTGTCAGAATAGACCGTCCTAATTGTTGGTCACATTTTCGTATAGAAGTTAGACAAATCTCATAATGTGACACTTGCTGCATTGTTTTGAAACTGCAACGCAAAGCGTGCAGCGACGTTGCAGCACATATGACTGCAAGCGTAACAGGTTGACGACGATCACGATGATGAATTCTGCCACAGCCTTCTGCCACGACTGGATAGCGTGGAAACACCCGCATTTTGCGCAGTTAACGTGGAATGCTACGCGATTAAACGTCACTCCTATACGTGACTGCACACGTGACTCCTTGCTGGAATGGACGGTACTGTAGGTTCTTTTCGAAGCAGCATGTAAGCGCTTGCCTAGCCCTTTGATAAAGTACTCTGATCCCAAGAAAATTTGCTGGTTTGATAACCGTAAGACATAGATAGATAGATAGATAGATAGATAGATAGATAGATAGATAGATAGATAGATAGATAGATAGATAGATAGATAGATAGATAGATAGATAGATAGATAGATAGATAGATTAGGTGATGATTCCGAAGATGATAGCCTGGTTTGAGGCCGGGCTTGTCTACGCCAGGTGCTTAAGATGATTATGATATGCAAAATCCGGAATTCACACGCCCACCTAACAGGTGGAGCCCCCCTCAACCCAAGAAGAGTGATTCCAGCCAAAGCCAATCAATAACTTTGTATCAACACACGCTCGCGTTCCGCTAACACCATGGGTAACAACTCTCCCCCTCCCCTCCCGCATTCACCCTCCAAATTCCAAATTTTCGATGCTAATTGCATCCCTGTGCATGCTAATTACACGTTAACACAACACGTCCAGGCCGGACCTGGAATAATCTTTTATGAGTATTGGCGATAGCCGCGGCGTACACGCTGCCAACAGGAGCGACGGAGGCGAAAAATTTCGCCAGCGGGAAAGGCTATCGGAATGAGCGTATCACAGCTTGCACTGTAAATAGAACATGAAAAAATAAAAGCGTGCATAGAGGATTGGTCAGCTTCCGATACGAAAGCGAATCGCTGCATAGAAGCGACTTCCCTTTCGCTCATGCGTTTCTTCGGGAAATAACAAAATCGCGCGAATTACTCTCGCGTAGTACATCGTCGGAGGTTGTTAGCCATATGAAGCTGCGTGAAACGAGGTGGCTGATCAGAAACGACCCAGTTCCGGACGACCCGATGAATGAACCGGCGAGCCGAGATCGCTGATGCACGAATGACGGCACAGGAACGGGTGAACAAAGCCAAATCAGGGAAACAGCGCCTTTTGGAAGGAAATAAGGGAAAGGCTACGGGAAAGAAGGATAAAAAGAAAAGAAGGCAGGATCGACCGCATAAACGAATCGGGGAATGCGGAGGAGCGAACAATGGGACAAAGGCTTAAAACGAGAGACTTCTGCGAGTGAATGGATAGATTCGTGGCGCGGGGGAAAGGGAAAAGGGGGAGGACAAAGAATGGGGAAGAGATAAGATAGCGGAGGAGAGGTGACGATCAATAAGGCGCGCGCACAACAAAGGCCTTCCACGGCGGCAAACGCTGCACCAAGCCGCAGGCTCATTTATTATTTACTCGCATTCCCGCACCACAGGCCAGGGGAAGTGCACGTAAAAACAAAAAAGAGATAACAAAGGGGGTCGCCGAAAGCGTCGCGGTTGCGGAACGGCGCGAACTTTAAAATAAAAAGGCGGCCCTGTCGTGGTTTGCAACCTTTTGTTGTTGTTGTTTTCGTTTGTTCCTTTGTTTCTTCTCTTTTTCCCAACGTGGTTAGGAACTTAAATGTCGCGGTAGTTGTGTGGCTGCGCCGTTATGGACCCTGACTGACCGGGTAGCGCGGTTAAAATTACGCTCCACCAAGTATGGTTGCGATGTCGGGTGGTATCGGAAAGAGCTAATGTACATGGTTATTGTATTAACCTCTTATAGCTACAATGTTTTTGCGGTAAATATTCTACTTGTATTTAGAAATGTTTCTTTCTAAGCGATGATCACCCGAAATTGCTCTCAGAACAGATAATCGCCCCAGGTAAAATTGCACACTGTGTTTTTCTTAAAGGAAGCCCGAAACGGTGCCTTGTAGCACAGAAGCTGAAATTGCTGCCTAGGAGACATTAAACATTGCATAGACGGTGTTTTCAATTTATATGCCCAAATGTATACAGCCACACGAACATTTCTTTCAAAGCTGCCCCTCTGCTTGGAAGCACTGTGCCATATTTAGTTTTGGTTACATAATAATAATAATAATAATAATAATAATAATAATAATAATAATAATAATAATAATAATAATAATAATAATAATAATAATAATAATAATAATAAACTGTTTTTATAAGAATCACTAACAAAAACAAACCACTGCCTTTTACATACTCCACTGGTGACCAAGTTCTTTCCGAGGTTGAGCACTATAAATACTTAGGACTGCTAATTACTAACAAACTCTCCTGGAACAGGCACATAGATATTGTTGTAGCCAATGTCATAAGGAAGTTGTTCTTTTTAAGGCGTACGCTCAAGCTAGCTACCCCTCAAGTACGTTTGCTCGCCTACAAATCAATTATCCGTCCTATGTTAGAGTATGCCGTGATAATTTGGGACCCCTTCACAAAATCAAACATCGAGAAATTAGAAAGAATACAGAAAAAGGTTCTAATATTCATTTACAACTCATATGGTCGCAGCTCTATTAGCGAATTGATAAAGAAAAGTAATTTGCCCCCGGTTACTGAAAGAAACCGTTTTTGTAGGCTGAAGTTCCTTTATAAGTTGGTAAATGGTCATTACAAAATTAACACATCACATATCTTGATTCCATCGACAGGTTACGCAACCAGAATCCGACATTCACAAACAATTAAGCCTTTGATGCAAAGAGTCAACTCCTTTAAATATTTCTTCTTTCCCCGTACGATAAACGATTGGAATAACCTGTCTAACGAGGCTGTAATCCAAAAATCTTTGGTATCGTTTGAAGAGTATTTGACTTGAAGTGTCCTGTAACCTGTTTTGATTGCTTTGCCATTGTTCGTTGTTCTTTTTGCCCAAATGTACGTTGTGAGTGTTTATGTTTATGTACCACCCTGCTATGGTCTAAAAGTTAGACCGCAGTATTTATAAGTAAATAAATAAATAAATAAATATTATTATTATTATTATTATTATTATTATTATTATTATTATTATTATTATTATTATTATTATTATTATTATTATTATTATTATTATTATAACTTCTTTATTTCCATCAACGATGGAGGAGTCTGCGGGTAAAAGTTGCTTGAAACACAAGCAACTTGACGCAAGCAACAGATGACCGCCACACAAGATGCCCTCGCTGTTTCCTGAACGTGTCATTTCGATAAGCGCCTTCAGATCCTGTACACCACGAAATTGCGGCAACAGGATATCAAGAGTTTAGATCACCCCTGTGGAGGGCTTATATGGCGCACACATGTTTAATAAAAGAAGAAAATATCAACAGTAATGCACAGCCGCGACGAACGGAACTAACATTGTCTTTTTATTGATCTTCCGACTTTCTCAAATAGGTCCGGCGATTCGGTCGGGGTAGCACCCCAGCCAAGGTGACGGCCTCGGGCTTCCACGAAGCCCAAATTAATATGAACCGAGCAGTAGTACAGAGCAAAGGAAAGGAGGAGCAAAACGAGACAGGTGGACTAGACTGGCAAATTATCAATGGGCGCGGTGCAAAACAGCTGCGTGTTAAAGTCTGGACAAGAGGCAGTGTGGAATATTCGGTATATGTCAACCCACAAAAGCGGGCACGGGGCTTATTAAAAATCTTTTGGAAGCACCTATAATTGCAGCCAGTTATTAGAGCAGTTTATCGAGCATTTTGTGGCGTGCGCGGAGATATCGTTTACGTCCGTTTTGTTGCATCTTGTATTAAAGCTTTGCACGCGACGCTCTATACACTACCTGAAGTGCATGCGAAGTTGTCACAGTTTCTTTTTCTTTTGTTTTATTTTTGCGGTATTCACGCGTGTTCACAGTGCTCAATGCCTAAGCTCAATGTTATTTAAGTTTCGTCCGATTTAATATTGCTCCTTTATATTTCTGTTACAGCCAGCGGCATAATGTCATGTTTGCCCGTTTGCTTGCGTGAAGCTAGACTGCCCTTGATTGTACTGTTCCCTTTTACGAGAGAAGGAGTAGCGGACATGAGATATGATGCCAACCTTGCCGACAAGCACGATTGAAACAACTTGCAAGAGTTCACTCTTCACTTCCACCACTTTATTCCAGTTGCATCTTGCGCCACAACCATTTACGCAACAGCAGTAACTTATGACCGCATTCAAGTTTAACAAGAGCCCCGTGTTATGGCGTTACTGAGTTCATCTCTCCACGTGGGATGTTGACAGCATATCGGTTCTGTATGTGTGTGTGCTTATAGAGGTGGCATATGGGGCGTTGCTATTCTCAGTACATGTGGTCATCGTATAGTAGCAATAAAGTTCAACCGTGCAGAACTTCTACACGCATGCTATTTTCGCGGCGACCGTTGTGTTTTAAGCAGTTGCCTCATACCAGAATTTACGGTCTGGGCAGACCACGCATTGCTACACTGCGGCAGTATTTGGCCCGCAAGCTGCGCAGTATCCATTTGTCTTTAAGGCATTCGCGAGATGGGTCGAGGTGGGGACACGAAAGGTCTCCGACACAACACAGCTCTTCGTTTCGACTACCAAAGACATTACGTTAACGTAATTTCCATGTTACCGAGTCGATGCACTGAGGTCTAGCACGATGGGCCTAGATGAGGCACGTAAACTCGTGAACCTTTGAGTACTCAGAGGCTACGGGAAGCCAGAACGTGACGGTGCTCGTGCACAGAGGAGAGGTCCTGCAATAGAGAGAGAGCGCGCAGTTCCAGCACTTTTGTGCAGGTGCTACTAGTCGTTTAATTAGGGAGCAAAGCGTGGAAACGCGGTAGTTGCCGACTAGGAAAATGCTTTCAGACAAATCACTGTCATTCAACGGATGTCTAATGGATGGTCCTCTTCGGATGTTAGGATTATGTAAAGAATGCAGCGGAATGCTTCAAAAACCGTCGTATGCAAAGTGCCGAACGATCTCCTGAAATACTGGCGAGGTGTGCGTACGTGTGTTTGTGCGTGTGTAATGGGTATGTTTCATGCACACATAGGCACATGCGCCCACCGCTCCGTAAACAATGCAGCGACCTATCTGCTTCAAGATCTTATCATCATCATCATCATCATCATCATCATCATCATCAGCCTGTTTAGGTCCCCTGCAGTACGAAGGCCTCTCCCAACGATTTCCAATCCACCCTATCCTGAGCGAGTTGGTTCCACTTTATGCCCGCAAACTTTTTAATTTCGTCGCTCCATCTAACCTTTTGCCTACCTCTGTTGCGTTTTCCCTCTCGTGGTATCCATTCCGTCGCTCTTACTGTCCACCTATTATCCTTCCTCCTCATGACATGTCCTGCCCAGGTCCACTTCTTTCTTTTAATTGATAAGATAATATCGGCTACTCCTGTCTGTTCTCTGATCCATTCCGGTCGTTTTTTTATCTCTTAGCGTTACCCCTATCTTCTACCTAACTATAATCAACCAATTACATTTTTCAGTGGCAACGTTCTAGGAAATTCTAGGAAACACACACATGCACACACACACACACACTCGCCCACCTTCTGTCTGTGTGTGTGTGTGTGTGTGTGTGTGTGTGTGTGTGTGTGTGTGTGTGTGTGTGTGTGTGTGTGTGTGTGTGTGTGTGTGTGTGTGTGTGTGTGTGTGTGTGTGTCAGCCCGGCAGCCTGGTGGCAGAGCAGGTCTGCCAGGCTAACACCGCCTGTAGCCACAACATCACTATATAACTATAAATACCCCCTTAGGGGCATCTAACACATTTTGCGGGCTTAAAGAGAGCGCTCGCGCTACACATTCGCAGAAAATATCTCTCGTGATGATTTCAATTTTTACATCTATCTTTATTTCAGTTTTACGTCTAGTTGGAATGATATCCTAGTCGGACTCTGCCGACTCTGAAATCCTTCGAAAGTCCACTGGACGTCTTCGTTAGGATGTGCAACGTTTGGATATTGTTCGGATGTCCCTGACTATTGTGTGTTTCCTGTGGAGCGAGCTCTATATCACAGAGAAAAGTTTAGTTTCGTTTTCACGCAGTCCTACTGGGAAAAAAAAAGAAACGAAAATGAAGGCGTTTAATGCCATATCTGGAATATCCAAAGGTGCATAAAATAGTAAGGGTATAGCAAGTGGAGTTTACAACCACAGTCCCCCGCTGCTGTTTTCTTTTTCTTTCAGGCACGTAGTACTTGTAATCTAGGCAAAAAATGATTGGTGGGTACCCCTTAGTGATACGATAACACAAAGCAAGATTCATGCAGCGCAACGCACATTCATTTCGAGAGTAAAGTTGAGAGGAATGGCTGCTTTCAGTCTGACTACGTTCGCCGCAGTAGTGCAATGTTTATGACGCTGCGCTACTCGCCATAAGGACGCGGGTTCGATCCCGGTCGCAGCGGTAGCATTTTCGATGAAAGCGAGTAATGCTCGAGACGCGTGTACTGTGCGATATCAGTGCACGTTACAGAATCCCAGAATGTCGAAAATAAATTGCGGAGCTCTTCCATTACGCCGTGCCTCAAAACCACATCATTTATTTCGCACCAGTTATTATTATTATTATTATTATTATTATTATTATTATTATTAGTAGTAGTAGTAGTAGTAGTAGTGGCGGTGGTGGTGGTGGTGGTGGTGGTGGTAGTAGTAGTAGTACACCAATACACACTACGGCAGCGTAGTAATGTTCGAATAGGTTGCAAATGAATCAAAGTGCACCTTGAGGCCACCTGTGGTCCCGTGCTACATCGGTACCTGTGTTGTTGTTGTTATGTGGGGTTTAACGTCCCAAAACCAGCTCTGATTATGAGAGACGCCGTAGTGGAGGTCTCCGGATATTTCGACCACCTGGGGTTCTTTAACGTGCGCTGACATCGCACAGCACACGGGCCTCAACATTTCGCCTCCATCGAAATGCAGCCGCCACAGCCGGGATTCGATCCCGCGACCCTCGGATCAGCAGCCGAGTACCATGGCCACTAGACCACAGTGGCGGGGCGGTACCTGTGTACGTACAGTACACAGCTCCCATCGGGAACAGCTGGCCATATATAAAGGACACCCGAGATTCCTGGCGATATCGCCACACAGCGCGACTGTCGACTATGTTAGGCGCAATACCAATGTGCGCCGAGAGCTTTTAATCTCTTAATGCCCTCGCGAATCCACTTTGCACGGCGCAACATGGCGGCTATGGAAAGAGGTGGGGAGGCGCGTTCCGCTCCGCGAACGCATGACGACGGTGCCCGTAGAGAGGCAAATACGGGTGTAACGAACCTTTCTTTTCCCAGCGGCCGCTCATAACACGCCGACAAACACATTTCAGACAAGAAGGCGCCGAATGCAAATATACGCTCGCCGCGTGACGAAAAAGACAGAGAACGAGCGCGTCGGACGCGCACGGCGTGGCAGCCGCGGCGGCATCAACGTGGAAATGAAGTCGCTGCTGGAAAGGCGGACAGCTGCCTTCACGCCCACGCGCTTATTAGAAAGCTTTTGGTGCGGCGTAAAACGCGTGCGTCAGCGTGTTTCCCTCGCTATCCGACCTGTTTTGCAATGCAGCGTAAACTGCCAGGTATTAATTTATTTACAGAACACACACACACGCAGATAGATAGATAGATAGATAGATAGATAGATAGATAGATAGATAGATAGATAGATAGATAGATAGATAGATAGATAGATAGATAGATAGATAGCACTTCCATCGCCACGCCTGGTGGCGATGGAGTGCCGCCTACCGCTTCCAACCGCTCCGATTGTCCCTTTGAAACGCACCTAATGAATTCTTGTTAGGACAATACAATCGCACAATCTTTCTCTATTAGCCTTGTTATTTCTCAAGCTACTCAGTTACTGAGGGTATAACAGACAACTTTGATTCCTGCATTAGCCGGAACTTTCACAGTGTTGTGCGGTCATCGCAGCGAATCCGGATGCTCAAAACTCCGACTGCGAAGTTCATCTTCCGCTGTTCTTTAACGCACTGACCTTGCCTACAGCTGTTCATTGAAGAACGTTACATTTGGATAGCCTCCCCACTTCTACCCGTCATCCTGCGATGAAAAGACCTGATTGAATGACTGATGTCTGGGGTTTCACGTCCCAAAACCAGCTCTGATTATGCGAGACGCCGTAGTGGGGCTCCGGAACTTTCTGCCGCCTTGGGTTCTTTAACACGCCCTGCCATCGCACAGCACACGGGCCTGAACGTTCCGCCTCCATCGAACTGCAGCCGCCGCGGCCGGGATTCGATCCCGCGACCCAGCAGCCACTGGTCATATCCACTACAGACCACCGTGGCGGAGCGAGGTCTCTTGATTGATAGCGTCTTGCAGATGTCTTAGCGATGTCTTGTTTTTAAAATGTGGGAAAACACTGAAGCTCTTCCTTTCAGCGAAGTAAATATCTTCACCACACGTGATGAGCCACACATTAGAAAGGTTACTCGCAAAGTTAATCCATACCAGATAACCCCGAAGTCTAATGGGCACTGTCAACATTTTCTTATTTAAATGTCGCTTCCAAATTACAGTGCAGAAACTTTGCCTTGGTATTTTACGCAAATTATTTATCGGTTTTGAATGTCGTAACGTCGAGTTATATAACGTCTACGTCTATATTCAAGTCTACTGTAGCACCTACAGTTCGTGTGCGATGTGAGCGCACGTTGTCAAAATGAAAGGAACCCTCCATATACGGCGTCTCTTATAACCATATCATGGTTTTCAGACAAGCTGCAGAAATTATTGTTACGTATAGTTCAGTTATTGCCAAGACGAAACGGCTATTTACCGTTCCAAGGTGCCTTCACACAAACGTGTCTGTAACATCGTCCATAGGGAATGTGTATCCCGTTGTCGTGGTCACTGATCGATCGCGACGTCGGAGGTTCTCCCACAAATGCTTATAGCAAATACGCAATGCGCGACGAAATGGAACACAAAAACTACCATTTCTCGCTTCCCGTTTGCCAATGCGTATCGGAGTGCCACTGCACCAAAACACCTCTCGTTTACGCAGTTCAGCTGGACCTGCGCAGACTTGTCTCAACTAGATCGAGCACGTTCCACAGATCTTACTAAACCAAGAGTGGAACCAGGGACTTCTGCGTACAGAAGTAAGTAAACCTGCGTACAGAAGTAAGAACCAGAAGTAAGTAAACCTGCGTACAGAAGTAAGAACCAGTAAACTTCTGCGTGCAGACAATTCGAGCAATCGAGAGCAGTTATAGAACAGGGAAAAAAAAATAAGCGTGACCGGAGCGAAGCATCGCCAGAAACCAAAAATGGACCACGAATAAATAGCCTCGTTCATACGAAACAAAAAAAACATAAACAAAAGTAAACTGAACTACAATAAAAGCGCAGTGTTCAGGACAATATGCTCGGGCCGCTTGGCGCTCGCTTGGAATACAGCGCACGTATGGGCAACAAAACACGGCGAGTGGAGACGCGCAGAGCAAACCGAACGAACCAACGGGCCACGCTTATCTCTACGCTCGAATGCATAGGCAGACAGATGGGAGGACACGGCGATGCATACGATACCATGCGCCTGGCCTTCGTTTTGCTCGACTCAGTAGTACGTCCGTACCGCGGTTGCAAGATCGACTTGTCCCGGGGTCCCGTTCGGTACCATCTTTGTTTTCATTGTTACCGTTGTTATCAATTTGCTGTTACACACACGCGCGCCTCTCTGTGTGCGAGATTAGCCGGAGGCACTTTCGGATGCATCGCGCACGCATTCCCACGAGCCTGCGGGAAAATGCCGGTCGATACTCTTCCTTTTCTGCTCGCTGTCCACATAGTGCGCAGTTGACGAAACTCCAGAAACTCAGTTGAACCTCTAGGTCCGCTTCTGTTTTTAGATGAGTGTCTGTGACACCTTTAGGAGTTTATGGACGACTGAGCTTCGTCTTTAACAGTGGAACGCCGTAGCGTCATCGGGCTCCGTTCGCATCGCCTTCTCGTAGAACATGCATTGAAAAGTAGCGCCTTCTCTATAAAATGCTCCAATTCCTTTAGTTTCCTCGAAACAGAAATGTGTTTTCTCCCGCGTTCAAATTACAGCCCGAGCTTTCACGTGCGTAGGTTTTGGTGCGGCTGCACCGAAGTTCGCGGGATCGAACCCCGGCCGCGGCGGCTGCATTTCGATGGAGGCAGAATATTGAGGCCCGTGTACTGTGCGATGTCAGTGTACGTCAAAGAACCCCATTTGACCGAAATTTCCGGAGCTTTCCACTACGGCCTCTCGCATAATCATATTGTGGTTTTGGGATGTAAAACAACAGAAATTAATACTTTCTTGACGGATTTCACATTGGCAAATTCATTTAGTTCACTAAAGTACATGCGTCATGGCGGAGTGTTGGTAAGTGCACCGGTAAACAATGGTTTTGGTTTGTCGAGGTGATGATTTCCGGCTTGGATGCTGACGCCTCATTTTCTGCGGTACAGGCCCCTTATAACGTAAAGCGTACATGTAGCGGCAAGATGCTTGCACGACGCATAAAGTGCCAGGATGGCGACAAAAGCTCATTAGGGTCTCAAGATGGTTCGCACGTAAATTTATTGCTTCGGGAAGCTACTACGAAGTGCACATTATCTGGACTTCTGCAACTCAAAATGGACGAATAAAGCATTGCCGAAGGTGTTTCCGCGATCATTAAATCAGCGATCAGCCTCAAACGATGCTGTCGGTGCCCGTTGTGACGTAATTTGTTGAAACAAGAGCAGGCGATTTCCAGCTGCATTCGAAACCAATCTGCAAATTCTCTAGTGCCTGGAAGTGCAATAATATTTTGCTCGCACGTTCACCAGTAGCCTCCACAACTTATTGACACTGTTCTCTATGTTCAAATAGTGTGTAAGACCGAAAATTCCCGATTTGAAGAGCAATTCCGGCGTTTTTTTTTTTTCTCCATATTTCTAATATCGCTGTTTTCCAGTGGCACTGATAGCCTTGTAGCAGCCAGGGATGTTAAATTCGCCCAGAAACTGAATAATAATTTTAAACTACCAGATGATGGATGTTCTCAATCCAAAACCGAAGTAGGTAGATGCTTCGTGCCGCGTGTGTGGTGAGGTCACAACCGCCCCACCATCGGTAATATGGAGCTCATGCCAGGGAAATTAAAGCGGCGATGTCTTCCGAACGATATGTTGAGTCATGTGAGCTTTTATGAACTTGGCCGCAGGCTATTTGAGCGCTGGAGCATCACCGTTTAGCTCATGACGGCCCTCGTGCTCGGGTAGGCAGCGTTGAAAGTAACTGCGTCAAAAGCACAGGGTGGCCTGCGTGGGAATTCGCTAAATGTTTTCGAAATTCATTTTCAGGAGAGTTAAATAACTTGCAGCTGCTTGGTTTGACATATACGTCATTACAGTAGCGATGAGAATACATACTGAAAATTTCCCTCAGATCGTGAACACTGAAAAATCGCCAAAGTTGCCCTTTAAAATAGAGGTCAGGTTGTCCTTAACTCCCTCGTAAATCGGAGCAAAAAGTATATGCTAGCTATAGTTTGTGCATCAGGTATCACACGCGCCGAAGGCGCTCATCGATCGCCGAAGGCATCGTGTATCCCGACGGGCACATTCCTCAAAGCACGGCTGTGTACACACACGCGACCAAGCAGCAGCCGCCGTCGCACGGCCGTCACCGCTGAGCGAACGGCGCTCGGATTAGCGGCTGTAATCCTCTTTCGCTTACAAGCCGCTCCCGCTGCACCAGATGTGCGCCAAGGCCACCGTATCACCGAACATGAGGCCTTGATACGCCTTTCAGTTAGGCCGACATTAAGAGGACGCAAAGTATGGCCGACCATCCCTTTTTTTATATATAGGCGGCAAGCCTTTCCAGCGCTCCGTTACTGTCATTAGGTTACAGCGTTAAGCTAATGTTAGGCTTCCGCAACAGTGCACGTCTATGGGGGATAAAAGAGCGAGCGGTCTGCGCCAAATTATAAATCTTTTTATACAACAGTCGTTACAAAAAACGGATTTCAGTAGCTTTTTTATGTAATTTTCTGGGCTCTATGGGCAGGGATTAGCGAAACGAAGTTGTGCTTATGCGTTGTAAAACGTTACTACTCGTGGGCGCAGCAAAGTTAGCTTACGTTACGATCGGAATGACAAGAGCTTGCAAGCCGCCATTTCCCCTTTTATTTTTATAACAAGCTGGAATTTTTAGAAGCGCGTCATCCAAACCTCGTCGCTAGATGGACTAATTAATGATGCAATGGCTCCTCATTTAGCACAACGACAGCCGAAGGCATAGATACGAGATTTTGCAAAGAGCAGGAAAAAGTAGCGTTGCTTGTGCTTCTTATCTCTTTTATTAAAGGGAATGGTAGCGTAAACGTACTGTAATATGCAGTGGCCTGCAGGCGAGAACCCCACCAAAGTGCGCGCATAGCTGTTACCGGGAACGGATCGATTACCGTTCCATATGGGGCCAGTTCGAGGCTCGGCGCCGATTAAATTTTCAACCGGTTAAGTGGTCGGCGTCAGCGTGAGCGAGGTAATATCCTCTCGATATATTATACGCGCACCTGACGGGGTGCACGTGTAATATTGAGTGCTCAGGTAAAAAAAAAAAAATTATTCCAGGGTCCTCCACTACATATGGCGCTCCTCAGTACCATATCACGGTTTTGGCACGTAAGAACCCGTAAATTATTTTATTTAACAACACTGTCGATATCACAGGAGATCATAGCAGGGAGGGCATACATATGAACGCAAATGAAGACACCATGATATCATTCATACGATGAGGTGTCGTAAATGTACAGTACATGAGTATCCGCAGAATATGCACAGCATGACTACAACTCATGAAGAACTATTAAGTACAATAATTGCAATAGTGGTATGCCTAATGTTGCAATTACGAGTGAAACACAATACACGAATACACTTTGCAAGACAAAAAGAACAAAATACAAAGAAACCCAATAGTTCCCACAGAAACTTATCAGCATATACATACATTCATTCCCTTCTACTGTATCTAAGAACGCATTTAAGGATGAAGCGTTAGTAATACACGGACTAAGTTGTTTCCATTCTTATTATTGTCTAGCAGTGAAAGGGGCGGGGGGGGGGGGGGGATTTCTTATCGCTCTCGTATGCACACCTGTTTCTTTGTGACAATACAAAATCTTCAATGCGCTCACACAACCAGCTCTCACCTTTTTCAAAAACTGACCGCCGACACTTTGCGAAGCTACCATAATGTGGAGCGTTTTGTTGGCGCGCCAAATACAATCTTTACGACGACAATTGTGGCTGCGTTTCGATGGAGGTGAAATGTTGAGGTCCGTGTGCTGTGCGTTGTCAGTGCACGTTAAAGAACCACAGGTGGTCGAAATTTCCGGAGACCTACACTACGGCACACCTCATGGGACGTTAAACCCCACAAAAACAAACTGCACACGAAACTCGTCCAGATTGACACATGTGGAAGTCATGGCGGCGAGTACACAAAGTGCGTGCAATTTGTCGCGGGGCAGAATGCAATCACCGATGTTACGGACGCGTAACCGATATAAATATTCCTCTTCCACGCATGGACAACCAGGCAGGAACTCTCGCCAGAGACGGGGTGCATTTTACGAATCTTTGCGTCCCTACACTGCACCACTGAAAGTACTGTGTTTAATGCGTTCCAGGGAATCCTATCACGCACGCGCAGCCACCCTTTTCGCGTCATTCTTATAGCATCGGCCAAGACTCTATACTGAACGAGCTGCTTTCAGATTAATTCTGTACACTGCTTATACGATCGCCTCAAGCCACGACTTCTCAGCTATTTATCCAGTGTAAACGCATCGCGTGGGTCCTCAAAGAGAAGCTAAGGGAAATTCACGGATCAATACACTTAATGCAGATCACAGCTGAATTACAGTTTGCACTAAGCCGGACAAACAAGGCAGCTTACTTGGCCCTTAACAAAATTACGAACAATTTGCTGTGCGGGCTCCACCCTGCAACATTGGAGAAGTACTCATCCCTTAACTTATAATCGAAACCATGGAAGGGAATCGGTTCCGCATTTCTCGATGGTCGCCTTAGTATTATCGATACCGACATACGGTAAATGTGCCAACCTGCTGTGGTTGCTAAACCTGTAGGCTTGCTAAATTTCATAGACAACGTATGATGGAAAACACAAGAGAAAACGTAACTGAGGAATTACTGCAGTAGCATTATATTGTAGTGCAGCGTTTCCAGAAGGAGCTTCAGGCCCGCGAAGAAGCCCGATTAACTGAGCTCTACAGACTTCATTACTTAATATTACATGATTGTAATATTAAGTACGCCGTAGCGATGTACTCCGGATTAAGTTTGACCACCCGGGTTTCCTTAATGTGTGTCTCAATATGAGTACACGAGAATGCTTTTTGGCGCCCCCTCCACCTCTCAACGCTCTCCCATTGAGGCCATTTCAGCCAAACGCAGTGAAAGGTATGGGAAGCATTTGGATTGCGATGCGTTATGAAACAAACCTGATGCGTCGATATTTGCATCATAAGAAAATACGTGCACAGTTATGTATCGAAAACGACACATCTATAATACACGACTGGAAATGGATATCCAGCATCGTTAGGCACACAATTGAGATGCATATTATTAGCGACAACGAAAACGGCATCATAGATGTAAGGGTCAAGGGGAAAGAATATATGCAAACTCAGGGAAGCTAGCCGTGCTTTGGCCAGATGACTACTCCGTACTATAGATGCAATTTCATGAGCAATATAACCAAATCAGATACAGATATCACTTTACCTACAGTTCTGTCCACGTCACAGCGATTCGAGCACGTCTCCATGTTGCAGGGAAGTTTGAGCATAATTCAGAAAGCCTTCGTTGTGGAATGTCAGTTCACCGTACGCCCGCCGCATTTGCTATAGTGGCACGCACATTATGGCGTTTGGCATTTATAACTGTTTATGTGAACAGTTATATAATATGAACGTAACCAGTAAACGTTAAACCCACAGTTCCGTTCAAACAACCGCGTCTCTGGCCAACTTTTCATTTCTCTGTTTTCATCTTCTTTTTTGCCGCCTTCGCTAGACTGCCGACGGCTCTATAACAATGTGGCGAGAATGGAGAACACGCACACACGAAAAAAATGGCATAAAACAAGAGTCGCAGGGAGGAGAGGTTGACCGCTTACGAGGATAACAGCATAACAGGGTTGATGCGGTCGTGTCGTTTATTTTCACTTCGTCGCATTATTTTACCGTCGCCTTGACACGGCCGTTATCAGGGAGTCGCTGCTTGCCGCAGCATGCCACCTCGAAATAAGCTGTCTTTGCATGGTGCGGCAACAACAGGTGCAGCAACAAAAGTTTACAATCTAGGCTTTGCTTCTTTTTTTTTTTGCATTCCTGGGTCAGTTCTTCTTGGAACGGTCAGTTTTTTTAACGCTGCATTTCTTCTTGCCTTCGTCTGCTTTCGTGTAAATGTGCGCATAAACTAGACAAATGTTCTCGCTACACGATTCCCGAGTATAATTAAATCTTATGTGTTCCATTTCAAAGAAAAACAATAATGCACCGACTTTTAGCCGCACTGTTTTTGCTTGACTGTCTTATGTTTACCGAGAGCCGCTTAACGTAAAGAATTTTTACGTAAGAATCTTTATTAGACAAAGTTTACAACCTTTTAATTGTCTATCGAAAGACGTATCGCAATGCAGAAATTTTGCCTGATGACCAGAAAAAGTAAGCGGATGCCTCATCCCATAAAAAAAAAAAAAAAGAAATGTTAGTTTGCTCCAGTAAGGTGTATGTATGTATATGCGGCATTTGAGAGCGCTGTGATGTATGCAAGATAGTCAAGCCGTGCACGACGAAGTAAGAAGAAAAGTGTTCTTACTTTATGCACCCGTTTCTTTTCTTCACGCTTCTTTTTTTTCATTTCTGTGCTACAAATTTCGAAAATTTCATGCTTCACCTGGTTGTATCCTGGACTTCCCATTATAGTCAGAGAGTGGCAGAGGTAACCGCAGTGCCCGGAACGGGAACGGGAGGCGCGCACAGTATGGAACGTCCCCCGGTAAAGGGGCGTGGTAGGAAGCGTTATACGTACGACCCGGGAGAATGTGCAATCATGGCAATACTCCATCTACAGAGTTCAGGAATGTTAAGAATACTGTCCAGTTATGGCCTGCGGCGTGTCTAGCGGCCACCTGCACGTTGCACCTGCTTGTGCAGCAATCAGCGACTACGTTCCAATGTCCAGTTAGGGTAAACGCGCAAGCAGATACGTGATAATCACCAATACGTTCGGAACCGTTTTCACACCTTTTACTTAGCAGCTGTAAATAGCTAGGATCTGGCAGGCTGTGTCCGCGGACAAAACGACGCCTACAACAAGAGGTGGGCCGATCCTGGGGGAAGTGCAGGGTAGAGCACTGCACGCAGTGGCGTAGGCAGGCATGGGCTGACCGGGCTGAAGCCCCCCCCGAAATTTTTCCAGCCGGTGCCCCCTGCCTATCTATGCTGCCCATCACATATACGAACAAAGGTGCCCATTCTTGGAAAGTGCGGCTATGCGCATTCGCGTCTCATCGGTGGGCTTAAAAACGAAGAACGCGGCTCTTACCACTCACAAAGGAAGTTGACTTGTCACTCTATGGCGGGGAATGTTGTAGTTTGTCTGCAGGAAACCGTGGTGGCAAACGAGGGGCACCTGTCATTTTTCGGCAAAGAGTGCTGTGATAAGAGCCTGAAGGGGGAGCTTGCAGTCTTTGAAGCACAGTGCTGCGGCAGGCAGACGCTTTTGCAATGCGTTGACAATTAGCTCTCTGCAGTGATGGAAGAACATGGCGAGTCTGCGTATCTGGAATCATGCGTGGTTTTGCTGTGGGTGAAACGTTCGCGGGCTAAGGTCATCGAGCTAGCGAACCAAGCACAAGATAAAGTATGCGGCTGTTCCCCGTGCAATGCCTTCCCCTGTGCCGCCCGACCCTTCTTCCCCTCTTATTCCTATTTCTGTGGGGCGCCGACGCTTTTCGTGCGTTGTATGCGCTCGCGTGGGGAATATGGCGTACAGTGCATGCGTTTTTTCTTTTTGAGTAGTGCCCCTACATGGGTGGCCCAATACAGCTTCGCTTTTGCTGTTTTTCTTCACGACTTACATATGGTTACAATGTGCGCGTACGGCGTGTCCCCTTCTGAGAAGGGCGATGCGGCAGAGTGGAAATTTCGACCAACTGGACAGCACTGCTTTACAATGGTATCCACAAGCACTACGGAATAACGAGTCGACAACAAGACGCGCTGCGGTTCATCGCCGAGCGTGCACAAGGGCATGCACAACAGCTCCGCTACCAGCAGGTGGTGGTCGCGACATTCATTCAAGAAGAGGTGACCATATTCGTATCGTCGCTTTCGCGGCAATATGTCTCAAGGACGGCAGCGGCTCTCCGTCTTCTGGGCAAGCTCATCTTTGCAGCGCCCACAAACGAGCGAGACCTCGAATGCTAAGTCCTTTTCTTCAACTGATTTGTACTTACATGATGCCTTATTCCTCTGACAATACAGTGGCTTTGTAATGTGCCTAAGATGAGCTGTATGGATTATATGTGAATTCTTTGATAATGTTTGAATAGTCATTTGCTATTGCTCACATGTGGTCATATGATGCCTTATTGATTTCAGCAAGCCAGGAAATTAATTTGAAATCATTTCATTTCTTAAATACGGTATACAGCGTTTTAAACATAACAGCCGAAATAAGTACGGTCGCCGAGACGATTGAACGATCAATCAATAAATGAGTCAATCAATGAGCAGCCAATGGGAAACAAAAATGAATAAAAATCTCTTTATACCAATACCTTTCTTGGCTACAGTATCTGGTCGAACAAATCGAACAGAGAAGGCTAAATGTCAAGCAAAAGTGCAAATGAGTTCCATGAAGAAAAAAGAGCGCAAGACAACGGTGACAACATGTACAAAGGACAGGCATTTAAAGCATGCAAAACAAACTTACCCACATCGAGCCTTTGCTCATTGAAGTAAACAGATTTATCAGGACGCTTTATTTTGAAGAAAGTAGTGTTTAGATGCATGAAATACTAAAATTTCGCGCAACTGTTAATTCAATTCCAAGTTAAAGCACCGAGAAAGTCCTGCAGTTATTCGCCATTGGAATAGTTTCAATTGAGGGTTGTATGCACTACCATTATATGCTTGCCTGGTGCGCGGAATCAGAGCCGAAAATATGGCATGTCTCTAACTCACTGAACGGGATATTACTTCTCCGTTAGGCAGAAGGAAACTCACTATTCTTGGACCTTGTTTAGTAAGGGAGCCAAATAAGTTATTTACATCAGCCCCCATGTTTTTCAACAGCAACCTAAGTGAGAGCGAAATAAGAAAAAAACGTACAAAGCCCCATGAAGGTCACAGGGAAAATATTAGCGTGTAAGAACCATAAGAGAGCTTTCTTTTACAAACTTCTTCTTTAATCTTGATGTGTCTAAATCGAGCACTAGGCATGTAGTATTGTCAACTCAGTGTAGCAAGCGATCGCGTAAGGTTAAAACAAATGAAGTTTCAGTATGCAAAAACCAGTGAGATACGGCTAGTACTAGTTGATAATCTAGTATCTGTCGATGCTGGTGCTGCATCAAGTGAGTACATTTGTGAACTTCGTAAGTAGAAAGCTTATGGCGAACGTCATTGATACAGGAAATATTTTATACCTAATACGGATCCTTCTGCCATTGTGACGCCCCGAGGGGCGTCGGCAGGGTGAAACACGGGAAGGCGGGTAGCGGGAGTTTTTGGCCTTCTGCAATCCTACTTTTCGGCTGCCACTGCGGTCAGAGAATCTCGTTAGCCGCGAGTTTTGAGGAAACCGCGCTTTGACAGAAGAGCTGACGTTTGTGCGGCGGTCCCAGATGAGAGTGTGCATTAGGCGGCGACATTGAAGACGACAGAATGCCGCCAAAGCGAACCCAGCGCGCTCATAAGTGCCTGAAAAAAGCCAACGGAGCGTCCCCGGTATGTGTCGATCACCGTACAATGCAGTAAGCAGAACTGCTTCTCGGACGCGCACATCTGGCCGGCCACAGAGGAGCGACTCCCCACAGGCGCGTCTTTTCACCGGGCACTTCCAGCATGAGGGCGCCTAGACGGCGCCAAATTGCTTGCACCTGGAGTGTTTCGGAATGGAAGCGGTGCTAGCTAACGCTCATTACGGTAATCTGTATACAAGTGTCGCCGGTTAGGCTGTCCGACGTCGTGTCCGAATGTCGAGTTTTGTGTATGTTTATATTTTGCTTTCTATATTTTTGGAGAGGAGTTCGTACTGCGTTACACTGTGGAGGCGAGTCCCAAACAATAGTCGCACGGCGGGTTGGACTGGTGCGTTTTCTACCGGTGACGTTGCCGTAGACAACCATTGGATAGACGCCCTGGTGAGGCGGAGCTGTCAGGGAGAAAAACTCGTCTCGGGACAGAGGACAAGGCGGAATTTTGGAGATTCGAGAGACTCGAAGAGATGCAGTGACCTTCCGTCATGTGTGTATCGGACGCGCGTACTGATAAGATCAGCGCGGATGCGCATCAGTGATGCGCAGTATGTTCTGCGCACGCAGTCGTGCCTTTATAAGCTGTGGCTCAATAAACGTTGGAGAATTCTTGCACTGACCATCATGCTGTCAGCGTCGTCCCTATGTCCGCTGCGCTAGTCGTACATGGTGTCAGAAGTGGCCCTTCGACGCCGAAGGAAGTCGTTCCCGCGTCGGGTGCATCATGGATCGCCTGAAGACTCCGGTGCCATTGCGGCTGACGGGTAACGTTACGGAAAACTGGAAGCGATTTAAGCAGAAGTTTGAGTTATTTCTGCAGGCGACGGCGGCAGCGGACCAGCCGAAAACGGAAGCAGCAAAGGCAGCGCTACTGCTGAGCATTGCTGGTGACGACGCGTTGGACGTCTTCAACAACTTCCAGTTCGGGCCGAACGAAGACAAGGACGACTACAGCACCGTGGTGAGAAAATTTGATGCCTATTGCGCCGAAGTTAGCAATGAAGTGCACGAGAGATATGTGTTCCGTACAAGAAAACAAGCTGAAGGGGAACCTTTCGAAAAATTCATTCGTGACTTGAAAAAGCAAGCAGCACAATGTAACTTTGGCACGTTGCAGGAATCGATGATAAGGGACCAAATCGTTTTTGGCACGCACAATGCTAGGCTACGCGAGAAAATGCTGCGGGACAACCAGTTGACGTTACAAAAAGCTGAGGAAATGTGCAGGGCAGCGGAGACAGTAGCACAGCGAAACGAAGTATGGCGTAAAAGCGAAGACAGTGTCGATGCGGTCTCAAGGCGCCCGTCCCCCTCAACAGAAGGGAAACAAGCGAAAGAACGTCGTTGTCGCAGGTGCAACCGCTGTCACAAACCTAAACAATGCCCAGCCTTTGGAAAGAAATGTCGGTTGTGTCACAAGCCTAACCACTTTGCAAGTTGCTGTGCGTCAGCTGTCGTAAGCGAAGTTAGTGAACGGCATGACGAGGACTTTGACATCCTCGAGATTGCAACAGCAAGACGCGAGAGGGACTGGATGGTTAAGGCTCAAGTTAACAACTGCGAGACAAGGTTTAAAGTTGACACCGGATCGCAAGCAAGCTTGTTGCCCATGTCAATTTACCGAAAACTGCGGAGAGCAGAAGAGTTGAAACCGACGAACTCTGTCTTGCGGGCATATAACGGCGGGACCATATCGTGCTTTGGAACGTGTACGCAGGAAGTAAGGCTTGGGAATACTACGGCCATGGTCACGTTTTTCGTTGTGAAGAATGGTCGGCAGGCTATACTCGGACTTGAGGCAAGTGAAGCGCTGGGGCTAGTCAAGCGTAGGGTATGCGTCGTAAACAAGGCTGCAAACGACGAACTGCTGATAAGATTCAGACATGTCTTCGAAGGTCTCGGTTGTTTGAAGCAGGCGTACAGCATGGTACTGAAACCTGGGGCAGTTCCAGTCGTGCAACCAGCTCGTAGAGTTCCGGTGGCGCTCGAAGAGCCTCTAAAGAAGGAACTGGAACGGATGGTACGTGCCGGCATAATTGTTAAGGTGGATGAACCAACCGACTGGGTCAGCCCTTTAGTCCTCGCTAAGAAGAAAGACGGTTCGCTAAGGGTGTGCATGGACCCCCGAGCTGTGAATAAGTACATAAAGCGGCAGCATTTCCCGCTTCCTAGACGCGAGGATTTGGAAGCACGTTTAACCAATGCGTGTTACTTCAGCTGCCTTGACGCGAACTCGGGCTATCATCAGATACCTCTTGACGAGCGAACGTCGAAGATCTGCACTTTTTCTTCGCCGTTCGGAAGATACCGCTTCCTCCGTTTGCCTTTCGGCATTTCTTCCGCACCGGAAGTCTTCCAGCAAAGCATGAGTCAAGTATTTGACGGCCTGCCGGGTGTACTAGTGTACATTGACGACATCTTAGTATGGGGTTCAAGCAAGCATGAACACGATGAGCGGTTAATAGCAGTTCTGAAAGCTGCCGAGAAAGCAGGCTTGGCTTTCAACGCGCACAAATGCAGGTTTGGCGTGAAAGAAGTGAAGTTTCTCGGTGATGTCATCGGTCCAACAGGCATATCGCCTGACCCAAAGCTAATCAAAAGCTTGGCGAAAATGCCGACACCAACGTCTAAGAACGACGTTCAGCGCAGGTTGGGGGTGCTCAACTACTTCGGCAAATTTGTGCCGCGACTGTCCGAGCGGACTACGCTCTTACGCGAGCTTATCAAGTCTCGTTCCGAGTTCCAGTGGACAGCGAACCATGCGCAAGAATGGAAAATCTTAACGCAAGTTTTGACCACTACCCCCCTGCTTGCAATCTTTGATCCCGAGAGAGAAACAAAGATAAGCTGCGACGCGTCGAGGGACGGTGTCGGCGCAGCTTTATTGCAAAGCTATGATGGCGAATGGCGGCCTGTAGCATATGCATCTCGGATTCTAACAAATTCTGAAAAGAACTACGCGCAAATTGAAAAAGAAGCCCTCGGGATATGTTTTGGCTGTGAAAGGTTTCATGAGTTCGTGTACGGAAGAAAAGTGCGTATCGAAACGGACATCAAGCCCCTTGTTGCAATCGCACGGAAAGAAATCGCAGACATGCCGCCTCGCGTGCAAAGATTCTTTTTGCGATTACTGCGGTATGACTTTGTGTTGCAGTACACTCCCGGAAAGCAGCTGGTTCTCGCCGACATGTTGTCACGGTCGACATCGGATCCGGGTGGGCACAAAGTTGGCCCTGAGAACGACGTCGAGGTTCATGCCGTGCAGTCCTTGGGATACATGGTAACGCCGGAAACACAGCGGCTGCTACAGCTAGAAACATCTCGAGACTGCTATCTGCAGACGGTCATGAAAAGCTTGGCAAGCGGGCAACCCGTAACAGGTGAACTCAAGCCATTTTCGACAGAACTGTCTTTCGTTAATGGAGTATTGCTGAAGGGTCCTAAAGTTGTAATACCGAGGAGTATGCGACAGAGCATGCTGAAGAGAGTTCATGCTGGCCACCTTGGGCTGCAGAAGTGCAAGGAGAGGGATCGAGCACTTATATTTTGGCCAGGTTTGAACGCAGACATCGCGGCGCTAGTATCAAGCTGCGCAACATGCAGAAAATACGCGTACCGGCAGCCGCAGGAACCGCTACTAATGCGAGAAGTACCCAAATGTGCCTGGTATAGGGTAGGAGTTTATATCTTTTCTTATGCTGGAACGTCATACGTGGTTGCCTACGACGCGTTTTCAAATTTTCCCGAGGTCGAAAAGCTGGAAGACACAACCGCAGCAACCACAATCGTAGCTCTTAGCGCCATGTTCGCCAGGTACGGGGTACCAGTAGAAGTCTGTACGGATAATGGACCCCAGTTTTCGAGCCATGAATTTGCCAGCTTCGCCAAAAGATACGACTTTAACCATGTCACCTCGAGCCCATGTTATCCGCAGTCGAACGGCTTGGCGGAAAAGGGTGTGCAGATTGTAAAGCGAATCTTAAAGAAGTCCCTAGAGGCGGGGGATGACTTCTGGCTGGGCCTACTAGCCTATCGATCAGCACCTCTAGAAGATGGGCATTCTCCGGGTGAACTTCTGCAAAGAAGGCGACTTCGTTCTAACCTTCCTGACTTTCGCAGGGTGTCCCGGACGAATGTGACCAAGCACCACCAAAACAAAGCTGGAAGGCCTTTAGGTGCACTACACAGCGGCTCAACGGTCCGGCTTCAGGATGCTGCGGGTTGGTCACAAAAAGCGAAGGTGGTCGCTGAGGCTGCTCCGCGATCATACCTGGTAAAAACACGAGATCGTCGCACGCTGCGGCGAAACCGCCGACATCTACTCCGGACAAAGGAACGGTGTAGCAGTGACAGTGATGACGATGAGTGTCCCACCAGTATCAACTCGCGTTCACCGTGTCCTACCGCACCATCAGAACCACCCGCGCAACCAGCGGAAGTGACATCTCCAGAAACACCCGAGAGCGCAACACTACCAGCAAGCAACGGCGATTCTTCGCTGGCCATGCCATCGCCGCCAGCTCCGAGAAGGTCGACGCGTACCAGCCGGCCCCCTCAGAGACTGCGCTATGACGAACACTTTAATCAGGTGCCATAAGCTGTGGTGAATGTTTGTTAAGTGTTTATTTTGTTTGTTCCACGAGAGAGGATGTATCGGACGCGCGTACTGATAAGATCAGCGCGGATGCGCATCAGTGATGCGCAGTATGTTCTGCGCACGCAGTCGTGCCTTTATAAGCTGTGGCTCAATAAACGTTGGAGAATTCTTGCACTGACCATCATGCTGTCAGCGTCGTCCCTATGTCCGCTGCGCTAGTCGTACAATGTGAAGAAGTAAGCTTCGTTTGCGATCCCTCATGCAAGCCTGCCCGTTCGGCTCTCCAACCTCGGAGAGTCGATGTAGTCTTTTCGAGAGCAGGATGCGAGCTACATCGACTTCGTGGTCGACATCCGAGTTTCTAACAAAGCACCTGTGCACAGGCTGGCGACGAGAGCTATGTGCCGATGGAGCCCACCCAGACAGGCGTTCCTTTCGTTGGCGGCAGCAAGCGTACTTCAGACATTGCGCGATTAGTTTATGAGCTGTTTTACCCCTCGTATTGGCCGTTCATTGAAGAGTTTGTTTGCCCTGTTAATTCCTGTGCTGCACTATGCGTTTACGTTGCTATTTGTTTGCCTCGCATCATTACGTTGGCTACCAATTGTTAATTGTATACTTTGATCATGTTCACATATTAAATTCCATGTTTTGTGGACTTAATTAAGCCTGTTGCCTTTTTTCTTCCCGGCCCAAGCACGAATCCGGTTCGGTTAATTGGTTGTTGAGGTGTGTGGACAGAGGGGGTGAGCGAGTATAACGTGAAGCATTTCGAACGGAGTCGTAACGTAGTTGTGGTACTTGTGAAGTGTTGCGGTGTAGAACCGCCTCCCCCTTTGCGCGAAGTAGGGACATCTCACCATTCCGGAGTTCACTTCAGCGAGTTCCAAATCAGATTTATCCATCGCAACTTGCATTCCGCATGCCACGAAGTAACTGTAGGGTGTTAGTCCCAACAGCACCGTGGGATTTTTAATTTACCTGGCAAAAGTGTGAATTGGCAAACCGCATAAAAAACTTTTTCAATATTAAGATATATTTTACCACGTTTTCCAGCTTAACAAGAGTGTCAGTAATTATTCGTGAAAGAGTCGGGACGGTGACGTTTGTGAGCTTAGTGGAGAGAAAACCATGTTTCGGGAGGCCTACCATGGTAATGAGGACGGCATTTTTCTGTAACGCAATAGGCTTAATTCTTTTAAAAAAAGAAGTAATATGTTCAGGACAGATAGATCTGGAGCTGCTCAGAATCACTATCGCAAGCAAATCTCTGTTCTTCCTGCAAATGTATCGAAAATTTGGTGAAGGAAGCGCCTGTATAATGTAGCGAACGCCGAACGGGTAAGTTTGGATGAGGAAACCATAAATACGAAATATATACTAAAATGCTGTCCTGTATCTCTACTAGCATGTTAAGTTGGAAAGAGTCTTCCGGAGTTTATCAGGACAACGCCACGATAAATTCATAAAGGGTTTCAAAAAATGTGTTTGTTATGGCGTCATTTTCAGCTTACCTACCTCAGGTATGCTGCCCGCTGTTCCCGGCTGCGCCTTCTATCGCGAATTCTTTCTTGCGTATGTGTACATCGATCATTATAGTTCATTTTGAAATGGTCATCAAGGTAGTAGCGTGGGCAAGTGACGAATCTTCGCAGTCGTGGAGAAATAGTCTTTCTACTAGATTTCGTCGATACATTGTCGTCGGTGAAAGTTTTGAATGTGCGAGAGTATTGCTATCTCGGTGCTCGGTTGACATGGCAACTGAAGGCTGAAGTAGGCCGCACATGCTGTCCGAATCTATACTCATTGGGCGACGGTCCACGCAAATACGTCACGTGCATATTTTCGTTCCGAAAGTGTATATATATATATATATATATATATATATATATATATATATATACACATACACTCACCCTCCTGCCTGCCCGTCGAAAATTCCCAGCCCCCCCCGAAAAAAATTTCTGGCTACGCCACTGACTGCACGGGCCGACTTTTTCCGGCCCGGGCCCGGCCCGGCCCGAAAGTGCCGTGCTCCGGCCCGCCCGAGCCCGGCCCGGTATTTTTAAATGCGGCCCGTACCCGGCCCGGGCCCGAAAGGTTTGGGCCCGGCCCGACCCGGCCCGGCCCGGCTCAATTCAACCAATTATTCCTTGACCATAAACGAGGCACTGTCCAATCTTCGCTTATAGTGAAGATATCAGCCGCACTCAAGATAGTTTCTGGAGAGTGTTGTGAGAAATTATGACAGTGTCACTATTTTCACTGGTAATGTGTTTACCTTCGGTTAATTACGCCCGTAACACATTTGCGAAGTAATTGCAGGGGGATATATGAGGAGGCATAGCTGGCTGTCTCATGCACGCAGTGCTAACAGTTTTCTGATTTCAATTCAAAGAACGCATAAAGTGGAAAAACGGCGGACATTTATAATGGAGTTTACATTAATTGCTGGGACTATTGAGTAAATAGCGCCGAACTTATCCTGCAAACTTCGTTTCTTGCACACTGCAACGAGAGAGAGAAAAAAACGCGCTCTTACTCCTGGGAGGATTCACCAGGCTGAGTAGCGTTATTAAACCTGTCGTTTCGACTTCTCGGTAGGCAACTATCTCCAACGTACGCTACATTTTCGTGCTAAAAAGAAGGGAGTTCTCTCCCGCACCTTCGTTCGCCGAGTCACCGCCACCGCAGCGCCATGGATCTGTCAAAGCAAGCCACACACGTTAGCGAGCCAGATACCGTCCTCGCTGTCCGCTTTAGATGCCTATCTCGTCGCCTTTGTGTGACCGTCCTCGGTCTTTCAAAGTGTTGTACTTCAAAGCAAGACCGGGCTGAGGGCTTCCGAAATAACTGCTTATTAGAGCGCCGAACTGAACTAGCCAGTGGCTTCCCCGTCGAACGCGGCGGGTCAGGTGTCCGGAGCGCGATCCCACGGAATGACTGGAATCGGGAGAGTGGATTGCCGCCGAGGGCCGGAGGCCTCGGTGCGAACAGGGGAGCGAAGTCTGGCTATCTGTGGCTCGCAGTTTGTGGTTGCATTCTTCCAGCTAGCGGCTGTGACAGTGGAGACGATGTGTGCCGGAAAGGAAAAAGCGGCGACTACGGTGGGCGGGAAAAGGCGGAAGGTAGAAAAAAAGCAAACTTCTGAGAGGGGTAGCGCCCACGTAGAAGGACATTTCACGCGGATCAGGCATACTCTATTGCTTCAGTATAGGCTTCATTTCAGATGGTGTCAACTGTTCAGTCAATAAATTAAGTTACGTGTTCCATCATATGAATGAACTTGGGCTCTTCTGATTTTGTTTCAACATAAAGGGTGTTAAGCATCTCAAGTGCGGCACAGAATACTCAGTCTATGCCTCCTTGTATAGCTTTCGCAAAATCTGTATTACCTACTATAATCATCTTATATTAGCGCACGCACCGAGCTACGCGCGCCACGATTTTCTATCGTGGTACATTTAACACGCGACGGTGATACCACAGCCGATAAAAGTCAGCAAAAAAGTAGTGCACATGTCGCACACCGACTTAGCGAATCTGCCTTACAAATTCTACTCGTGCCGGGGAAACCTTACTTGCTTACCACAAACATTGACGTCATTGACGCTTTGGTCAAATGAGCAGTGGGAACTCTACGAATGAGAATCTGGGTGCCTGTGCTACGCACGTCCTGAGGTTTCACAGCAGCGGAGCTGCCATACGTTTTTTTTTTTTTCTTTTTTGACTAGAGGAGGGGCTCATGTCTCCCGTTTTGATGTTTGCTACTTAACCGCTGAAACCTAAAAGCGGCAGAAGTTCGAAGAAAGATGGAAGCTTGAAGGGATGAAAAATTCGTCCACACGGGGTGTCTCTGGACTCGTTCGATATTTATGCGGTAAAGGGTGCCCATACACCCGCCCGTTACAAAGGGTACTGCAGTAAATCATCTTGATTATCACCTTCTTGGGTGCTTGCTCACTTCTGTCTTGGGAGCGCCTCCACATTTTTGAGCGCCAAGAGAACACTTGTGCTCCGACGAATGAAGAAACTTATGAATTACTGACGAAGTGTGACGAAGACGAAGGTGGCCGTGAGAATCAGCAAGAACATACTCGATGTGATGAGCATCCGAGTTAAATGCTAGTTCTGATTTGCTAATTGCCAAATCATAAATATTTGCTACTGCCTTACTAACACAAAAATCAGCAACATATGCTTGGATCGGCGAGCTTGTGACAAGAGTCACTTCGCTTCTTGCGCTTAGACTGCAGGAAAGCAGCTCCTCAGGTATTAATGACTCACGAGTCGCGTTGACCATTCTACAGAGACACGAAGGCGGAAGAAGGCGTGGCGGGCGTGCGAGCGTAGCTGCATACTCGAAATGTTTCCCATGATACCGATGAGTACATCTTATATGCACTAATCTGGACAGTGTACCGTTGCTTCGCACTTGCCGCAGTGCTGCCTGACTAGCATTTCTTTTGATACACGGTACGCAACAACGTGTTTCACTCAATATAATGGCGGGAACTTACAAGAGGCAGTTTCCCGAAATTACATGTAACATGCTGATGGAGGCAAAATGCTAGACTTCTTGTATCGTGAGATTTCAGTGCACGCTAATGCACTTCAGGCGCTCTAAATTAGCCGGAGCCTTCCACTACGGCGTCTCATATAGCCTGACTAGGTTCGGGACGTTAAATCCCAAAAAACAATAAAACCAAAAAGCATACACGCGCAATTACCGACACGTATGAGACCCGGGCCTGATCCGGGCCAGACCCAGGCCCGGGCCCGGCCCGGGCCCGAAGCTCGTGGGCCCGAGCCCGGCCCGGTCCCGATCCAACAATTACTTACCCGGCCCGACCCGGCCCGCGGGCCGGGCCGGGCCCGGGCTTTCGGGCCGGCCCGAGCCCATGCAGTGCTCTAGTGCAGGGCGTGTAATAGCGGCTTATACGCAAATAAAATGCCGGCCAAGCGAACCAACTAAGAATTATGGTGAATGAAAAGCGCACAGTTTGGGCCAAATACAGAATGACGTTGATTAAATGAGAATTAAGCCAACGAAATGGTAATGAAAGTTATTCAAACGTGCCCTACGTGAACAAAAGGTACAATGTATCTCATTAAGCTTTATATGGCCAGGTTCTTGCCAAAAGTGCGTCCGTCTATCAACTCGCGTCGGCAGAGAATTTTACAGCTGCACGTCAATCACACCACCGCAGCTCCCGTGATCATCTTTTTCCACACAGTGGAAATGAACTGAATATTTCTGCGAATTGTTCGACGAAAGCAAATTTCTGACGCTTCGCTCTCGAACACATCCCGCCACAAGATGTAGTAACCGACACTCCCGTCTATGTGTCTTTCCATTATGTAGGTCTGCGTATGCGTGTCGACTCAGTGTTTTAGCGCTTACACACTGCAAATTCTCGAGGGTGGCGCGACGGCACGCAACGCGACTGGAAACACCTTCCAACGCCTTTCGTGTCTTTGGACAAGCGGAGAGAATACGTGTTGCGTCTGTCCGTGTTCGTTTCCTTCACTTCTGCCTCTTTGCTTGATTCCCTCTCCGAAGCGTGCTCGTTTCCCTGGGCGCAAATATTTACCGACTCCGCGCGCCCCGGCTGTTTACTCGGCCGCCTCAGCCCGCACCAATTTAAGCGGGGAAAATCTGCATTTGCGAAGAGAGGCACTCCTCGTTAGAAGGACTGGCAACGAGGGTGTCGCGATGTTAAGGGAAAAAAAGTTCGTCAGCTGCCGCTGCTGAAAACGGAACACCGCTGAAGCAAGAAAAAGAAGTTTGCGCGAGAACTTCCAATTGCCCTTGGGGCGGTCTTTGGCTTCATGAGTGCGAAAAGCCGCCAAGCCGCAAGCCACCGCTCAATGATAGATGGCGAGCCTGAATGAGAAATGCGGAAACAGGGACGACGAAAAGGCGGCACAAGACGACGACACACAACCACATTAGTCTTGTTCTCTAGGCATGACCTTTCTTTTCTTTCTTTCTGTTTTATTCTTTTTATAATAGCTGTGTGCTGGCGCCTCGCAGAGCTGCTGCACGTCGGAGCTAAGAGGTGGCCCAACGCGCAGTCAAAAGAGACACATTCTCAAAAGTTCAAAGTTCAACACAGGCCCACAACGGTGTTCTAGTGGTTATGGCGCTCGGCTGCTGATCCGAAGGTCGCGGGATCGAATCCCGGCTGCGGCGGCTGAATTTCAATGGAGGCGAAATGTAGAGGCCCGTGTGCTGTGCGATGTCAGTGCACGTTAAAGAACCCCAGGTGGTCGAAATTTCCGGAGACCTCCACTGCGGCGTCTCTCATAATCAGAGCTGGTTTTGGGATGCTAAACCCGCAAATCAATCAGAGTTCAACACATTACTAATGCGCTAAGTTTTCGCGAGTGGTTCATAGATCGTATCGCTGTCGTCACCGATGCGCAATCAAGCTTCTCAAGCTAGTTCACGTGTTTTGAATCCAATAATTCCAATGAAGTCGGTGTGCTCAATGAAAATAAATCACGGCCAAATGGTACCGATTCGCAAAACAACTGACACTATTCATATTGCGCCATAATTTGCGGCTCAACGGCGTTGCTGCTCTTGTGAGAACCCTCAGTGATCGGTGGTTTTGATGCCCCTCTTTGTATGCTCTTCTGTCTTCACAGCTTAAGTGTTGTGGCTTCAACTTATCAGGGAAATTAACTAAACAGCGGATGGGGAAAAGGCATGAAGGCGCACTGCAGTTCATGGTGACCAGTATGCTACCCTTAGTTGGGGAAATGTGTGAGAGGGATTGCAAGTTAAGGGTATAAAGAGAGAGGAGGGGGGAGCAGAACGCACGTGTGCAAGTGTAGCCCAGTAGGGTATGTGGGCTGATGTAGAATTGATTGTGCGAATATTGTTGCGACCGTTTCAAGCCCCTACCTTTCCAATACCACTCCGTAGCTGTTATCTTATCATCGGAAATATTACGGCTGTAACAGACTACCCCGTTCGCTTAGGCGCTTGGCCGCAGACACCTGTAACGTTTTCAATCCTGTGTAAGGCTGCAGCAATGCGTCTTCCTAAGCATCGCTCGTGCATGTAATGTAGCTCTGTGCCTTGTCACGAAGGCTTGCGCGCACTACTTACAAACTGCCTGTATTCACAAAGACATCACAGTGCGCACAACATAAGAAATAGAGCGTCAAAAGATAAATGCACCCCCTCCCCCAACAACTTCACGCGTCCTGTTTGTGGCTGTACAGCGCCCTAGGGATATTTACTGCCAGAAAATTTCATCTAGAATCTATCCTAATGGTACGGAACTTGTGTTTCTGGAAAACTATTGATACAGGTTATCTGCTACACTGCGTATCGTCATACGCGTTAATACGTGCGTGTTTCTCTAACGACATGAATAAGACACCCTTTGCGATGACCATGGAGGAAAGCAAAAAAAAAAAAAAAAAAAAAAAAGGAGCGCCCTGACTTGCTTCCGCTAACCTCGGCAAGCCATCATTCGGCCTCTGGCGCCTTGTGCTCAGTTTCTCTTGGGTAAGGTTAAGTCCACGTCGTCGCCGAACCGCTCCAGGCTTTTTGAGGGCGGTAACATTTAGTGGCGCTTTACCACCCTACTTAAAACGTCCAGTTCCGTATTCTAATTGTTTCCATATTTTCCATACGAAGTCTATAAGTTATTCATATACTTTCCATATACTCCCTATATATTTCCATACGAGTCTTACGGAACCACGTGGAATTATTGGAACGACCATGCGGAACGTTTCAGTAGACTATACATGAATCTACCGCTTGCCTATCATGTGACCAAGCTCTGTTTGCCACGATTCGCTCTCTTAGGCTTTTTATGATCAGGCTTCAGGGTTCCCACGTGACGCTTATCTCCTAACTTCTTTATTTCTCCATGGCCATGACGAGCACTCACGTGTTATGCGGAATCTCTATAAACAGTTAAGTGAGGAAAAATTCAAAATGATAAAAAACTGACCCGACGGTGCACTTGTAGGAATGTTGGCTTTAACGGAGTTCCCAGTTCTTAGCGATTTTCAAACATCTTTTAAATCCCTTCAAGCCAACACCTTCCTCGGAATTTCGTGTTTACTTTTCTATTGATAAAATGTTCAACATGGTTATATAATGGCTCACCACGATTTCCACAGGTCGCTTATACACCGACACGCCGATCAAAGCACAATGAGAGACAACAGTTTCAACCGAGAACGTTGCTTTAAGTAAAACAACACTACAAACAGCGATGAACGCACGCCTTCCTAAAGAACTTCCCTATAACTACAGCGTAAATTTGTACAGCGGCCATTGCACGCCTTCGGAAGTGCACCGCGCCTCTCTGTTGAAGGACGCGAGATTGAGCGAATACAGACATCTAAGCAGCTTAAGATTTGTATAACAAATAAAATACAAAAGAAAATGTCAGACCAATACATTATTTAGATGATGAGCGTTGCAAGCACCAAAAAAACTTGACGAGGTTTAACTCTTCTAAACCTACTTATCGGGAGCGAAGCGTACGTTTGGCTTCTTTATAACGCGTTAGCCTGACCTCCTTTCACTCCGGTGTTTGAGTAGGCAACATTGACTTTGCTTGAGAGTTCACAGCCTGCCGTCTACCTATACGTACTGGACGACAGTACTGAGCTCTCGGCTTGCGCAGAAGCACACTCCCTGATCAGCTGGCCATCCCTGGCAAGACTGAGCGCCGCCCAAGTAGCCCTTTTGCCCTCTCCTAGTCAGGTGGTACAGCAACGGCGAGGCTACGAGCGAGCGCACATACTCGAGTAGCTTCTCTTATACCAGCTACTCTCATAAACAAAAGAACTTCAATGACTTCTTCTAGTCAATAACGATACATTGAAGGAAAAAAACAAGGCTACCCAGACTGAATAAACTGTTTCATTGATAAATATTTAGCAATTGATTAAAATGCACGTTTTAATTGTGCATAAATCAAGCATTCACACTTTAGATCTTTTTTCTACAGACGGTCTATATAAACTAGGTCGAAAAATCTTATTGAATTTCCTTTATAGACGGTGTGTAGACTGGGATTAGACAAATGAAAGTAAAAGACTTATCGGCTTTGTTTATAGACCACCTATAGACAAAGGTTAGAAAAATAAAAATACTGGTCTTGTTGAATTTCGTTTAGAGAAAATCTATGCAGTGGAAGTAGACAAAAATAAATAATGCCCTTCTTCATATATAGATTTTATATAGACTGAAAATAGAAAAAAGGAAGACAATAGCTTCCAGACGTTTGTTCCTAGACAATCTGTACAATAAAACTAGACAGAAGAATCATACTTTCTGTTGAGCTTACTCCATAAATCACCTGCAGGTTTCATATATAGAAGACGAGTCCACATTAAGGCAAAGCTGCCTACAGGAAGTCTAAAACTGTCTATGGACTTTCTAAATCTACTTTTGTAACAGGTGCGACTCCTCTCGTGGCGGGGCGTCACACACTTGCACTCCGGTGGCTGAAGGCCATTGTGACGCAATGAATAACTAATAGAGATGCAATAGTAAAATGTTCGCTGTAAAATAACTCAGCTGGACATAGAGCGTCAGCGTTCAGCGGCTTTCCTTGCTATTACATTTGTACTTGCGATTCCTGGCCACGTTATTTGAATGGCTGTGGGAAATGCGCATGAAAGAATTACATGAAACTTGTTGTTTTGTGGGGTTTAATGTCCCAAAGCCAGTTCTGATTACGAGCGACGCCTTAGTGGAGGGCTCCGGAAATTTCGACCACCTGGAGTTCTTTAACGTGCACTGACATCGCACAGCACACGGGCCTCAACATTTCGCCTCCATCGAAATGCAGCCGCCGCGGCCGGGATTCGATCCCGCGACCCTCGGATCAGCAGCCGAGTACCATAGCCACTAGACCACCGTGGCAGGGCTACATGAAACTTCCAGCCCGCACCTTAATGTACGGCGACAGAGGTTATACGGAAATATGAACATGTGAAAACATCTTAATAAACGAGTTTGCATGCAACGTAAAAATAAAGCTACTTGTACGTGCTCGGCATGTTCGTAGGAACATCCAGAACTGTCAATTTGCTGCGCATACTGTGCCAAGCCAAAATCTATAATTTTGTTGAGAGTGTGATAGAGATGATCATGTGTTGCTTTGAATGAGTGTTATGTGATCTGGAGCTGTGCACATCACTTTTCCACCATGTTTTTCTCTGTATCTACCCCAAAGAACTTTACTTATAGATAGAACGCGTATCGTTCGCCTCCTTGAAATCTTCTTCAGTGATGCTTCTTGTATTTGTGATCGCCCTTACTCTGCGCATTCATCTATAAATACACCATGTAGTTATAAAAATAATAGTTTCCGGCAGCGTAACGCATATTATATTGTGTGCGTTATTCTAGTGTTTACCTTTCAAATATACCGTGCACTGTTCTCAGCCTTCATCATGTGCTTCTAAATCTATTGATCTTATAACACCAAGCTCATCGGAGACTCGTTGTTCTATTTCTATTAGTCGCTTGACTGCGCTTCCTTTCTTTCAGCAAAACTGAGCGTGTAATCAGCCAGCCATGCGTATGATTGGCCTCTCTGCAGTTCCGCTTGGGACCATGGCCATGTGTGGCAACGGTGTGCGAGACCGCAAAAGCGTAACCCGCCGAGGCAGTTTAGCAGCTACAGTGCAGCGCTGCTAAACCATAGCTAGATGCTAATTCAATTCCAAGCCGCGGCGATTGCATTTCGATGAATGCCAAATGCAAAAACAGACGTGTGCGTAGACATTGGTGCACACGAAAAGACCCCACCATGCACATCAACAGTAATCCGGAGTCTCCCTTCTCAGCCCTGTCTCATGCCACCGTTCTGGCAAATGTAAAACAGTGGAACATTCAAGACGCGTCGCGGGCTATCAAAGTGGCAGAAGCTTTACTTCAATATTTACACTCGACTAAGCTGAGCGATCGCTTGTAGGTCTGTGACGGATAGGTGCTCTAACTTGACAGCGCACACTCCTGCATCTTTTCCCTTTCTTTTGGTCCCTTAATCCGTTTCCCCCAGCGTAGGATAGCAAACCGGAAGCGCGTCTGGTTCACCTCCCTGCTCTTTCTTTTCTTTTCCTCTTACTCCTCCTTCATGAGAAAATTGTTGTGATGCTTCGAGAGGTTAGCCTACCTGTGCGAATTCTTGTGACATAGTGCACGCTAAACGCTCCTTTGAGCTTGTTAGTGAGACCATATTACTTCTCATCTCTCAGTCTTATTTCCTCTTCCCACGCATAGGGTAGCAAGCCGTGTTCTGCCTAGTTAAACACCCTGTCTTTCTCTTATGTTTCTTTAAGTTCCATTTGTGTACCGCTCTTTATACAAACTTATTATTTATTAATAAAATAGCGTTACCGCCGGGACTGCCCGCAATTGATTAAAGGGACTCTAAACCGAAAAACAGTTTTTTGACATAGTGAAATGCAGTAAGTTAGCTTTTCACAATGTCAAAAACGCCACCTTCGCGAGGATAAGTCCCTCGGTAAGCTAGAAAACACGCAAAAAGAATGTGCGGGCGGCGACACCGCTTTGAAGTTCCAACACTGGTAAGCGTGACGCCACAGATCTTTGACGACGTCTGCTAAAGCCCCAATAACTATTTATCGGTAATGATCCAACAGACACTGAAGCCAATGAAAGTATAAGGGAAGTTAATTGTAGTATTGTAATTGTGGAGTAAGCAGAAAGGAATTCAAGCGGACGAAAAGACAAACCCGCCTTCGGTTCCCACCCAAGGCAGTTTTGTCTTTTCGTCCACTTGAATTCCTTTCTGCTTACTCCACAATTACAATACTACAATTAACTTATGCTTTCACAGGCTTCAGTACCTGTTGGATCATCAAGTTGTTTCTAAAAAATAAAGAACGAGCCCTTGACCCGTTCCCTTTATTTATCGGTAAGAGATATATAAACTGTGCTCTGTAAAAGCCCGAGACTTAACACAAGGGGTTTCAGAGCATTTGATGGAGCTAATTGGCCAAGAATACGAAAAAAAAAAAAGAAATTGGCCTTCTGACTTCTTCAGGTTGTGAAGTAACGGCGCGAATTTCAAAACTGACACTTTGACACTCACTTTCTCTATTAATATTCAACATAAAATGGCGAAATTAATGAGAGTTTAGTTTCCGAAATTTAAGTTATCACTCTGAAGCCCCTCAAATCTCTACTTTATAGTGTCCCTTTAAGAAATAACGAAAGGGAAACGAACTAAGTTCACTACCGAGGCGTCTCACGGGACGCCGTCACGTTTTCATCCATCCGTCGCCGCCCGCCTGTGCCTCGTCGATGCGGAGAGGTCAGCGCTCCGAGTGGCCGGACCTTGCTTCGCAGCTGGCCAGCCGTGCCGAACGGGCAACGCTCCCTCGCGCGGTTTCGCCACCAAGCGCCGCACGAAGCGAACCCCCGATCCGTAAAAGTCACCACAGCAGTCGCCCGCTGGCCGTGAATACCAATCGCCCAGTTTCGCACTAGTTTCGGCCGTAGCAGCAGAGCACAGGCGCCACGAGGGGCAGCCCTTGAGCCGCAGCTTCTTTTTGACAGCGTGGAGGGCGTGCGCCCAGGCGACGTTCGTTACGAGTGGCTTTCGCGGTGAACCGGTGAATGCTAATAACGGAGTGACGCGGCTAGTACTTTCCGGTGGGGGCGGATCCGTGGTAGCTTTTCTTTTTTTATTATTGATATGATATTAGGAGATGTTGGCACACAAATAAGGCGGATACTGCTTCGCAACCACGCATGTGGAACGTTCACCACACTCATGGGCCAAGGAATAGCCGGCGCCTCATTTGAGCCCCAACATCCCCTAATATCATGTCAATAAAAAAAAAAAAGCGCCGGCTACTCCTTGGCTCTTGTGTGGTTAACGTTCCACATGCATGGTTGCGAAACAGTACGCGGAGCAATCCGGCATACTCACAGTAACAGTAGTTCCGTCAGAACAGTACTCAAGAAAGACACGCGCAAGGTATATGTATACCAGGTCAAGCACATGGCAGTACTCTCGAGATAGTCCTTAATAGATAAGTAGATATGATAGTTTCAACTACCACTTTATAAAGCTTCGAGGGGAATGTCCTCCAAGCACTCTGAAGCACCACCGTACAAAAGAAAAAAGAAACAACATAAATGTCGGCGAAGAGTGGTATTTAGTGCACCATACAAGTTGCAAAGCCGGTGTACACCTCTTCTGTAAGCACACAAAGAACAAGAACTGATCACGGATGAGATAAGCTAATAATGGAGAGCGGGAAAAGTGAACGAAACAGAAAGTGTGTGCGTGTGTGTGTGTATGTGTGTGTAATTTGGGGGGGGGGGGGGGGGTCCTCGGTCACACGTCTGGGTCCGACAGTGCTTTTCATGTAGAATGAAGAAACAACGCGGGATACTGAAAGGACGCGCTCAAACGAACACGTACGAACTGACACGCACTGCAGAGACTAAGATAGGTCTTACGCAGAGAGATACGGAATGCGCGAATACGAACGCCGATAAATTTATATTAAATCCAAGCTTTCTACGCCTCGTGAGCACAGAAAACGCGCTGCAGGAAAGCCAACTTAAACGGTGGAACTATCTCCGCGTCTGCGTGTACAGTAGAACATAGAACGATCGATAAAGAGGCATGTATCGTACAGCAGTACTATTCACACTCGCATCTGTACCGATGCGAACAATTTGAATTGCAACGCCACGCCACCCAGACAGACTATATCCATAATCAAAAGAAGAGGCGTGCAGGACACGGACACAAGAAGAGCAGTGAACACCACGAACGCCGTATCCTCGTGTACGGTGACCTCAATGTGGCGAAAGAGCACGGCAAACAAGTGCTAGGTCGCTACTCGTTAAAAAGCGAAGACTCTGTACTGAGGCCGACAGCGGGAACACCGTTCCTTGATTCATATCGCGTTTGCAAGCAGGCTGTCTCACGTTACGATGGCAGAGCCTCTGGCCGGCTACCACTGTGATCACAAGGCGATAATATTCTGCAAGTGTGGAGCCTTCCGTGAAAGCGTCTGCGCGTGTTATCAATGGCTCCACGATCTAAATGGAACGCCGTGCAACTTAACAGAATGTGCCTTCAAGATGCAATCCTTAACAAGAAGTGAGTCAATATTAACGAAGAAAGATGGGCTAGTTGGTGCAAAGGATATGTATACCTGGACAAACACTCACAATATGTAAAGATTAGCTAGTTGTGGTAGGAGGTACGCTGATATGAAATTGAACATTCGTGATCAAACGGAAAGACGGTTGTCCTGCTGCGTCGTGGTTCTGCGCATCGTGCGGGTTCTGGGTTGTGTGAGGAATAAAATTTTCAGTTGAAGTTTAGCGCTAGTGCTGTCTGTCTCCTGTCTGTGGTATGTGTGTTCATGCGCTAATTGCTTCCCATTCAAGAAGTTAAATCACATGTGCATCGCAACGTGTCGCTCCGCTTTTCTTGGGTTCGTTGCATGGTCGTAGGCTTTGACTTCAGTTTTGAAGTCAAAGCGTTGGCTGAAGTCAAAGCCAACTGAAGCCAACTAAAGCCAACGCTTTGACTTGAAAGCTTTGGCTTTGATTCAGTTTGCATGCAATAAAGCTTCGCGTTCAACCCTCACTGTATAACAAAGAGGCTTTGATTCGTTACTACCTGTACTGAAGGTAGACAGGCATTCTTCTCGCGTATACGTAGTTAAAACCACTGCTATTTGTCTAAGAATGCCTACAGACATTGCCTTCCTGTTCTGTCTTTAATCAGCATTTAAATCCACCACAAAATTAGGCCTTGCTTTCAAGAAAAAGGTAAAGCCTCCGTTCTTCCAAGGTTCTATTGCAAGTAGAAACGAGGGCTCGTTCCGCTGTACAAGGAAACTGGGGAAATCTTATCTGAGTATCAGCATCTCTTTTCACTCAATTTCCGTGCCTTCAAATCAGGCCAACGCGCCAGGAATCGAACCTGCGCCCTTGTGCCGCGTAACGTGATGCGCCAGTCTATTTCACCTATGGCGGACGCATATATGCATGCGTTTACCTACAGTCTTCCTATGCGAAGATACGTAGGTCAACATACCTTCAACTCGGCAACGAACTCTACGTCACTTTGGATACGAGCAAAGTACTAACGATGATGTGAAAAATTTAAGCACAACTGATCGTCTCGTAGAATGCGAGACGTTCTGTAGCTGCTCTCGGCACAGCGCTTCCGGGCAAACAATTCCCATTTTTAGCAGGGAAAATGATCGAATTACAGGCTTTAAGCTGAGGAGCGGCTTGCGCGCACAAAATAACGCAAAATATGCATGAGTCTCGCCGGTAATGAAGCGGATTTGGTGCGCAAACGGAGCACCAATCGTTCGCGTTCTTAAATGTAAAACAAAAACAAAAAATCTCGTTAAAATGTGTTCACTTTCGAACGCACAAAACGCAAGGTAAGCCGTTCGGGTTCTACAATCTGAATTTTTTTTCTGCTACGATTCACTCATGCTCGAGCTGAGAAAGGCGTATTGCAAAAAGAAGAAAAATCGAAGAAAAGGAAACAGTGGTGGGAAAGGCAGATGCGTTTCCGCCTAAACCGTGTTCGAGGAGAAGAACGCAGTCAATCGACGACGTATGGCCGGATAATAAAACACGAGGAAGCTTGGGGCTCGCTCTCACGGAGAAAAAAAAAAAAGGAAGAATATTTCTTTGCGCCGCTTCTTGCGCCTCTCTACTGCTCCTAGCGCACCCGCGGCTACGCCGCCGACATCGTGCGGCCAACAAAAGTGAAATGGAAGGGCTGAGAATAACGATTCTGAGAGCGTAGAAATAAAAAGAAAATAATATACAGAAGAAAGGCAAGAAAAAGGAAACACACTCGACGTGGGTGGGGCGGCACGGAACAGCGGGCGTGAGGTGCACTGCACGCGGCCCGTCCCGAACGGGCGATGCGTGCAGGCCGAAGAAAGAAAGAAAGAAAGAAAGAAAGAAAGAAAGAAAGAAAGAAAGAAAGAAAGAAAGAAAGAAAGAAAGAAAGAAAGAAAGAAAGAAAGAAAGAAAGAAAGAACCGAGGACGCGGCGGAGCAAGAATGCTTGACAGGAAAAAGGAGCAGGGGGACGAAGAGAAGGCCAAGAAGAAAGGAAAAAGAAAAAGAAAAAAGAAGAAAAAAAAAAGAACAAGACGAGACCATCATCGGCCGGCTGGAATCGATCAAGCACTGCCGCTGCATCCACTATAGCGTCCGACGCCTCGGCCTGTATGCGCCCGTGGACGCGGAAGAAAGCACGGCCGCCGACGCCGCTCGGTGGACTCGCTCTGCAGGCCACGATGCTCCTCGCGTGAGTGGGATGGGCAGGCAGCACGCCATGTAGCTTCTTCTTCTAGCCGGTGTCGTGGCGATTACGAGGTCCGCGGGTGAATCGTGCTAGGGAGGATCGCCAGACAAAATCCCCCAGTTTCGTGCCGTAAGTCCTCTTAGCACGTCGAGCGAGGAGAATACGTGTCACCCATGTATCACTTAGGTTTCCAGCTAGTCAACTAGCTACCCTCTACAAGCTAGGCTTCCGCGGCTTGACCAGTGTAGAGTGTGTTCGTGTTGGTGTGCGAGTAGTTCGTGTATGAGTTTCCTTTTTTAGGGGCGAAGCTCCTTAAAGCGGCACCCGTTCGTCCCTCGTCGTAGTCGTAGTCGTAGTGCGTAACCAGTCTTACGCTTTGACCTCCAAGGTGGTGCCGGTGGGAGATTTCTCCTGTGCGTTGTTGAACAATAAAAAAATTCGCAGCGTGCGCGTTAACTAAAAGCCGAATTCTTCTGTCTCTCATTCCCCATTAGCAGCCATTGGCATGTTCCAGTAGGAAACGTTAGTAGAAGTAGAAGTGTTAAAAGCCGACTTCTGCTGTCTCTCATTCCCAGTAGCAGCCATTGTTTACCTCCAAGGTAGTGCCTGGTGAGATTTCTCCTGTGCGTGATTAAACAATAAAAATTTTGTTCAAAACGCCGTTGATTGATGAAATAAACCAACGAAAGACGCCAGATGTTTTCTAAAAGCAAAACGAAAAGACGCCAGATGTCTCTAAAGCAAAACGAAAAGACGCCAGCTGCTTAACGAAAGACGCCAGATGTTTGTAAAGCAAAACGAAAAGACGCCAGCTGCTTAACGAAAGACGCCAGGTAAAGCAATGGTGTAAGCAGTGCAAGAACCACTTAGCTTACATTTCACCGACCACAAAGCGGTCATAATGAAAGGACAACGGAAACCAGCAATAAAAGTTTGATAAAACATTTAATCAATCGTTTCACGTCATTTTTATCGGGCGAATTAACGGAAGAAATTTCACGGTTTAACCGATGATTACTTCCAGGAGCTTCGCCCAATCTCATCATCATTCACCTCGTGGATCTGCCGTCAATTTTTTTCTTTTTTGCGCTGCTTAACTGCTTAAGGGTTTAAAACGATAAATAAAGCTTCGGTGGGGGCTAGTTTGATATGGCATCCTTAGTGTACTGCACTAAACTATTACCAAGGAACGAAAAACCACACACGTCACGACCACTCGCGCATGTCTGTGTCTGGTCTTTAGGTGTGTAGTTTTCGTCCCTTGTCAATAGTTTAGCGCAGTACACTAAGGTTTGCGACGAGCAGCACTCGTCCCAGCCAAATCGTCTCCAAACTCATTTGCAGAAGCCGCGCATGTCCATACCAGCGTTCCGCTCTTGCGTGTTCGTGGTGCAAATATCGTTTGAACATTCAGCAGCTGCCCAATGCGATTTAAAATCGACAGTAAAAGAAAATAAGCACTTTTGATCAGAAAATTTTCAATTAAATGAAACACTTGGGGTTGAATTCAGAGAAGTGTGTTAATAACTAGCCCAACAACAGGTTCTCCTGCAGCACTAGCGTGCGCAGGATCCACTCTTCGAGTGCTAAAAAAGAGGTGTAGATCAGCATGGAGTACAGCGAGACATTTTGGTCAAGCACGATTCTCTCCATGAAAATACTTAATCCACATAGACGGCGGACCTCCAGCAAAAGACATTTGTCAGGTTAAGCCATTCTGCAGGGAGAAATAATTTGGGCAGTAATTCATTTCAGTGTGTCTTGCAAGCTATATAGCTGACATGTATATATCTTGTTATATTTTCAGATTATTAAGTATTATTTTGTGATCATATGCTTTACATTCTGCGTTTCCCACGCACTGTGGCACATTCAACATGGTTCGTCTTGTAGACGCGCCTCTGCAGTTTATTGCATTATCTGAACCCGTGTACAAAACATCCCGTGCCATGTGCCGTCGGTTAGTACTGTGTCACACATACGGTATCGCGCTGGGTTCTATAATTTGCGATGGCCCTTTGTTTATTTATTTTTTTGCTGAGAATTAACGAGACGCCGGCAGTGCCTCTTTCAAGGCACCGACATTTCCTAGTCATCATTTCAGCAAAAAAGATAAATAAATAGATAAGTAAAAATAAAGGCAATGAAAAGAAAAAGCAAGGGAAAAAAAATGATAGGTGTAACGCTAAGAGATAAAAAGCGAGCGGAATGGATCAGGGAAAAAACAGGAGTAGCTGGTATTACTGTCTCTCATAATCACAGCTGGTTTTGGGATGTAAAGCCCCAGAAATGAATCAAACCAAAGCGTATACAATTTCCCACTATCATAGATGACGCACACACGTCGAAAACGATAAGAGGTAGTCTCCGTACTAGCCGCGGAAAGTAAATCTGCAGATTAAAAGCAATTGCCGCCGTAGCGCAAGGAATGGGAGCAGTATCAAAACAGGAGATTATCAAAGGAAATAACCATCCTGATATAAACTGCACTAAAGCTCTGCAAGATAACTCTAAGCGCGCGCGGTGCGAGGCAGCCAGATAAGTGCACGCTGATTGGAGGAACGGCATCCCCAGGAAGTGCGCGCCCAACGTTCCGTGCTCCCGCCCAATTTGCGATTTCATCGTGCCACGCCTACAAAAACTCTGACTATCGCGTCGCGTTAAACACAGGGCACGTGGGAATACTACCCAGATGCTCGCATCACCCTCGCGAAGCACTGCATACTCACTCTAGCACTAGAGCTGATCACGTGAGTTTCGATTCCAGGCTCCCTGTAATTACTGTCTCGATGAAGGTGTCCTTTGGTTTAAAGCGCGCATCTTTTTTTTTTCCTTTTTTTTTAATAATGATCCGTTTGAGCGGGAATCTTCGCCACAGTGCTACGCGTGCTGCTCGGAACATTGCACAAAGGCCGAATTCACGTAGTTTTGTACTGGTCCCATCGATGCGCAAACGATGCCCTTCTAAAGTAGTTATGCAGTAACAATTTCTGTGCTTTTTACGTCCCAAAACTACGATACCACTATATGAGAGACGCCGTAGTGGAAGGCTCCGGTAATTTACACCACCTGGAGTTCTTCAAAGCGCATTGACATCGCACAGTACACGGGCCTCAGTATTTTGCCTCCATCGAAACGCGGCAGCTATCGCCGCGGGATTCGATCCCGCGACCTTCGAATCAGCAGCCGAGTGCCATAGCCACTAGACCACCGTGGCTTGGCAAGAAGTTATGCATTGGTTCTGCACGTCTTGCCCACGAAAGCAATATAATTCTGTTAATTTACGCGTCCAAACCCCGGCTTGACTACGAAACACGCCATATAGTGTGTGGGGCCGGGTCCCGCTCGACGCCATGTTTTTGCACGGAATGTCGCCGCATCCCCCTTTCCCGGCTGGACGGAGCGGGGGCCCACCCGCTTCGCCCATGTGGTTTTAACATAGGCTGCCATTGGGCAGCGAGAAATTCCCAGAATGTTTGCGCGTTCTGGCGTTTCTGGTTTGAGAGATGCTCGGGAGAACACGCTGGGTCTCGAGGCGATGCGTACGTGCTTTTGCGGCTCTCCGGGGCGACGAGGCCTCGTTGCCCGGACTGCGCATGGTCTCGGGCTCCAGCGACCCACGGCAGCGGCCGGCGATCCGCGCCCATCTACGTATGTTCCTTTCTTTCTATTTTCCTTTTCTTGGGGCGCGGTCGCGGGTACGCTGGCCGGGGTTAGGCTCTCCTTGCATGGTTATTTTTGTGTGTTATTGTGTGTTCGCGTGTTGTTCATTGTTAATGTCCTTTGTTTGCGTCCTTGTTTGTGTTCGCGTGTTGTTTATCGTTATCCTTTATATGTAATTCGATTGATTCGGCCTTGTTATTGTTTGTATTATTTTAACGTGTATTAAATTACCATGCTGGGAGAGTGACGCCTAATGTTCTCCTCTTTCGCCGCGTGCGACGGTTCGTGCTGCCCTGCCTCGAGTCGGGCCGCGGGCCGAAGCGCGCGGTAGCGCGGCGGCGCATGGCTGAGATAGCGAGCGCGCGGACGCGACGACCTCATTCTCTGCTCGTTGAGTGCTCGAACCCACTGCAGGGGGTTGCTAGCGGCGATACCGCTGCTAGCAGTAGTAATTAGTAGAAGTAACCCCGACAAGTGTGGAACTCCGGATGATTCCCTCGTCATCAGTTGGCCATTTCGAGTACCCTTATGGAAACGCTTCAAGGCGGCCTAGTACACTTGGCAGTCGGCTATACGAATATTAAGCTCTAGTTAGCTTAAGATAGGCTTTTTGTGGGAAACAGTACTCCTTTATAATTTTGCCAGCAATGGCGTTCGTCGAAGGCGGGCCAATTATTTCGCATTTCGATATATTTACTCTTCCTGTATTCAATCTGAGTAGGGTTAGTCCCCTGCCATCTATTCTGGCTCTAAATAACGGCATTCTGGCTCTTTTGTTATAACGTAACCACGAAATTGGAGTAAAGTGTCCACGTGTGCCATTTAAAGCATTATGTTGAAAAAAAGACAATTTTTCTCGCATGGCTCTGTAACACATTAAACTGAGCCTACCCTGACGCGCTCCCGGTGACAAGCGCGGGGCTGCGGCCCCGGAGATATTTTACCGGAGAACACCACACGTGTTTATGAGTATATATAGAACGAGCACACCTTTAAGTGAACTCTCGTAGGGTTACAAGCGTTTTAATGTATCTAAAGGAGGTCGAAATGATTAATATGCTTAAGGTAAAACAAGTCAAGTTTGCTAAGCGAAGAATACTGAATGAATAGGAATGAAGTGAATTTTCAGTTGAGTACACTGTACTCGGAAATGGTTGAGTAGGCATTGGCATACGCTCACTCACTCACTCACTCACTCACTCACTCACTCACTCACTCGCACATACACACACACGCGCGCTCCCTTTTTCTCGATCGCGCGCAGGTGCATACATACATACATACATACATACATACATACATACATACATACATACATACATACATACATACATACATACATACATACATACATACATACATACATACATACATACATAATTGTGACAACAGGCCCCGCCACGGTGGTCTTGTGGCTAAGGTACTCGGCTGCTGATCCAAGGGTCGCGGGATCGAACCCTGGCTGCGGCGGCTGGATTTCGATGGAGGCGAAATGTTGAGGCCCGTGTGCTGTGCGATGTCAGTGCACGTTAAAGAACCCCAGGTGGTCGAAATTTCCGGAGACCTCCACTACGGCGTCTCTCATAATCACAGCTGGTTTTGGGACGTTAAACCCCACAAATCAATCAATCAGATAGAAGGCAACCTGTTCTAGATTGTTCCAAGGCTTCTTCACCTATCTGATTGTCCGTGGCCTTGAGCTCGCTTGGCGCCTAAAAAATTGCGGGTAGCTCCGAAAATAGCGTAATCATGCCCGATAACTGACTCGCAAGATGGCAAGTTATGATATCGTGCAGATATCGTTTGGAAGGGCGCGAACTTGAGAGCAAGTTAGCTATCTGCATTAGCCAGAAGAGACGTCAGGGGGCGACGAAATGACTGGCCAAAACAAACACGACTGGGGTTATTTTTACGTTCATTTTGTTTTTTGTTTCTGACGTGTGTCCCTTCCGTATAATACCCCCTGGCAAGTTCGAATGCGTAAGGTTATTACTGTTGCTGGACGTGAAATGAATGTGCTTGGCAACACGTTGGCCTGAAGTCCTCTATGACCGCTTCTATATCTGCGCCTCTCTATAATTATAAACGTATAGTTCACTTAATTCACGAAGACGGCGCCCTTTTGATGCACGTGTCACCAAATATTTGCGAAGCCATCGTTTCCTCCGTTGACACGAACACTGCTCAAACCAAACTCACACAATGTCGGAAAGCAACGTGTCGCCCATAACGCTAGTCATCAGAAAAAAAAAAGTAATAATTCATCTCCGCCTAGCAGCAGGGCCCAATGTAGCCTCCAGATGCAAATGACAGGTCACTCGTTGAGTGTCATGCGCTTTGCAGGACATTCGTTGAATGCCACGCATAGCGCGCGAGGCGCCAATAAGCTAGCTAACCATAGTAGGAAAACAGGTGGTCGTCCGATTTTCCCTGCCTCGGAAGTTTCGTACACGGCAACCTACTATGCAGTGGCTGTAACGTAACCCACTGCCAATTTTGTGCACTTGCTGCGGGAAGTGTTTACCGAAATATGCAAATTTACCGAAATGTGCACTATATAGTCAGTCATCGCTGGCTACAGCTTTGAGCCGGACGAATGCATGTTTATATGGTTTCTTTTTTCACGAACTGTTGCAGGGTGTAATGCATTACCGGCACCGCGGAAATGGTTTTGGAAATGACAGTCCATGGAAATGATGACCGGCAAACGGGTGAACGAACGTAAACGCGCCAGCCGTGCATACCTGTTCGCACGTCGCCTATCAAACTTTAAAGCTCCCGCGTTATCTAATTCACCTAAAAGCATCTCTCCCAGACCTATGCCTTTTGGTCCTTATTGGCATTCAGCCATAATACAACCTGATCGTTAAGTGAATGTCAGGGTTTTAAGTTCCGAAATCAATACGCTTATAGATAGAATCATCAGAGCGACGGGCTTCGGAAAAAACTGTAATGGCCGTATAATGCTCACACTGCATGCCTTTTGTTTGTTTTTGTGTTCATGTACCTATTTCTGCATCGCACCGTCATTGGAGCCCGTTGCCAGGACCGAACCGAACCCGAACCACGCACGCTTCGCTTGACGCAGTCGTCACTCAGTCCAGTCTTGTGTTGTCTGCTTCGCGGTGCTTAACGTGTCACTCCAAAGTCTACGCGCGGTTCCCCATTGTTGGGGGAGTAATGTTTCCCCACAGCGCTCCCCCCCCCCCCCATTCCCTCTCTTTCCTTCCCGCCCTAACGCTCAAGGTGCAGAGCAATCTAGAGGTATGGGGAAGACTTGGTAACCTCCGCTCCCCCACCCCCCTCCCTCATCCAACAATTAGGAAAAGGGGGCGTCGCCCCCTTCCCCTCTGCCGCTTGCGTATGGTAGTATACCCATTTCTGACGTTGCCATCGATTATTTGTAGAAAACAAATCAGCGTGCAGTGCGTCTAAAAGGCCCGACTGATCGTGCACTAAGTTGGCAGACATCATCGGAACAGCGACCCAGACGACAGTGAAAGCACTTATACGGGTCATTTTACTTTATGAACTGCTTCGTGCTGGTGCCCCTGATTTCATGGCGCCTGTAGCCGGCGATGTACTCTTATGGCTAGCATCCGTACCTTCTATTATTACTCTTTTCGTTTGAGTGACAATCACTCGGGTCAAGTCGACTTGGGCCGATCGACAACCCGGACGTAAAGGCGGCATTAACGTGGATGCGAGCGCTTCGAGCCGAACGTGTACGCAGACCAATTCAGCCAAACCTCGTTCAAGGTGTGGCCTTGACGGACTCGCTTGCCCTGCTTAGCAAAAACTCTTGTAAACGTCATCGGGTTATGGGCTGCACATAGATCTATACCAGCTCAAATGTAGTTTACGCAAATGAAGCTATTGCGAGTATTGCTGCTGGAGCGCATTACTGCTCCAGCTATAGAACGTCGTGACGGCGCGTTGCTATGTAGGGCAAATATAGACATGTCATACCATCTTTTTGTTTGTTTGTTTGTTTGTTTGTTTGTTTGTTTGTTTGTTTGTTTGTTTGTTTGTTCATTGGAGCTCCGCAGAAGGCGACATTGTGACAGCCCAGCGTCTGCGCGCTTCTACCGCAACCCTAATGACGTCATTTGAGAGAAGTTAAAGCGCCGGAGCACTGACCGAGCACATTCAATGTGCGTCTATAAGCGACTTAAAAAGGGTCGGCGCCTTCGAGGGACATAGATGCGAATGGAAGCACGCAACTTGGATCATGCTAAAGGTAAACGATCCATGTCTAACGACGAGTGATCCATTGAATTCACATTATGCGCTTCTGAGCTGTCCGCTCTGTAGCGCGAGCGAAAGTTCTTCGCAGGGTTGGAATTGTTCGCGATGTTCCGATGATGTCAACGTGCGCCGAAAATCCAATTGCACATCAGTGACGTGGCTAATCGGCGTAAAGGAGTTCGTTCCAGCGAACATTAGAGGGCAATGTGCGAAAAGGAACAAAGAAAAAAAAAGAACGTAATGTGCGGGAATGTGCATGCGGATGATTTTGACGGTATTGCTTTAGCGTGAAGCATTGCCCAAGCGTTCTGAACGTAGTGGGCGCAGTGTCATGGGAATGTTATTATTTGTCATTTATTCATGTTGTGTTGTCGTTGTTGAGCGTCGAAATCTTGAATTCCTGCTTCGCATCAATACCTTGCGCTTTAATGAGTGTAGTCGCACCGAAACGAGAAAGGGCTTATCGTCGAGGGGTCGTCATGCGAACTTCTTGCACTTGAGCTCGTTCTTGTTCCGTATTTCCATTGATTGATTTCTTCGATCGCTATCGTTTACAAGGCCCGTAGCTATTTAAGGATTGTAAACGACGCCGTAGCAGAGGATCCCGGCCTGGTATTGACCATCTGGGGTTGTTTAGCGCGCACCTAAACCTAAACAGACCACTGTTCCTGCACCCCACGTCTTTTGAAACGCGGTCAGCAATGTCGGAACACCGATACATGCCGATGCATTTGTGTTCAGCAGCAGAGAGAGCGTATTTGCCACTGAGGTATCAGTCCGCTCCGTCTCCGACTTTTGCTGCTGCTGCTGCTGTTGTTGTTGTTGTTGTTGTTGTTGTTGTTGTTGTTGTTGTTGTTGTTGTTGTTGTTGTTGTTGTTGTTGTTGTTGGCCGCTCCACGCTACGTGCACGAGAAAAGCGGTCGTTCGAACCGTAAACGATAAACTTCGGTATACATACAGCAATAAATAAATGAAGGCGAGAATCATATAAACATTACAGCGGCAGAGTATTTACCCGCTCACATGACAACCGTAAGCACTCCGTGTACGGCTATCCGCATCGCACGCGTGCCCCAGCGTCGGAACAACTTCCTCTCGCACGTCACTGCGGCGCCACCTCCGGGCTCGGTTCATCTCTTCCGGCGGTCGTACACACAAACGTGCACATTCAGATCCCGCCACTCGAGCACACATGTAGGCCGCAATTGCGTGCAGTGACCGTGCGGGCTACGCTAGCCCACTTGTGGACGTGTCTGCTCGGCAGGGAAGACACGTACGAACCGTGCGTCACATTCCGTACCCGCGCCTCATAAATCAACCCCGCTGCTCTACGGAGCAGCACTGGAACGCCGCCGCGTGGCGGCGGTTTTCGGGATGCTTCCCCTTATCTCCACGGTTCTCGTACCATTTCGCGCGCGAACGGTACGAATTTTTTATCACTTCCGCGTTATTTTCGTAGGTATATGCCTCTGGAGCTGTAGGGACATCGCTGGTGCGTTTGCGGAAGACTTCGTTCGGAATGAGTGAATCGCTTATTGAGTCCATTATATTAGCAATATTGGTTCGTGTCACACTGGAACGCCTACAATTAAAAGGCGCAAATTTACGGCCAATTTTTCTATGCACTTGCAGTCGTGTCTTCGCGGTGGTGTGCTTGTCGGGCGGCTTCATTAAAATATTGTTCTCTGGAGCGATTGAAGAAACGTGGGAGGCAATGTTAACGGCCCAGAGCTTGGAGGACCAGCGAAGTCTGCTGGACCGGGCACGGGCCGCGGCATCAGCCAACGGCTTTCTGGAATGAGAGAGCCGCCCACCTCGGGCGAAAATCGCCGTTTCTGAAAATAAATGTTTATTCCTCCTCCTCTCCATCGGGGCCACTGAATTCACGGCAGATGACAAAATGTTTGCTGTGTCCTGCCCTTTTTTTTTTTAGTCAATGGGCAAACAATACTATAGTCCTCTAACTGTGCGGTCATAACTAAAGTTCTTGAGCGCTCGCAACGATTGTGAAACGATGACTAATTTATCGATCTCACGTGCTTGCGAAAGCAGGAATCGCGGAAAGATACATCGCAGTTAAGGGCTCCCAGACAAGGTTTCTTGTGGGCGCGCCACTGACGTTCTATATCCACCAGCGTTTTCGTATTCTCCGCCAGGACGAAATGGAACACCCATACCACCCATATCAAACCCGCCATTTCCTGCCCAGCAACACAGCGATTTAAACGCTGTGCCAAAAGCGGGCAAGGGCACCAATAGCAATAACGCCGCCTCTGCGGCGCTGCATTAAACCTGTTGTCCGTGGTGGCGGTGTAGTGGCACCGGTGCTCGGCTGCAGCCCAGAAAAACGCGAGTTCCATCCCGGCCGCAGGCGGCCGCATTTTCGATGGAGGCGAAGATACTAGAGGCTCATGTACTCTGCGTTGTCTTGCGTTACCCCAGATGGGCAAAATTTCCGGAGCCCATCACAGCGGCGTTTCATCTTCTATCCCTTTCGCTCCCTTTCCCCTATCCCCGCGGAATCTGAGCCGTGTTCCCGACATGGGCTACAGAAAATAGCGTCTTTTCCTTACCCGAACCACAATAACTAAATCTGTTCTCCAGTCATCCTCACTGCCAGCGATGACCAATTCTGGTTGGCTCACTGCTTTGTCTTGCTATCTTGTGAATGGCACGTGCAACATCAATCGTTCCAGCTTTTTTATGTGTCCATTTAAAGTGTTGTGTTTATCTTATTTTTTGATAATGCGATTGTTTCCTTTATATTTAGCGTTCGCACCAGCTCCGCCGCCTCTCTGAAGCTCCATCATGTTAAAGCTTCATAACGCTATGCTTACTGCAATCATGCGTGGTGGCGAAATCTTCAGTAAGAGGTGATAAATACAGCTGCCTTTCTTTTCTATTCTCTTTTATTTTCCTTTATTTTGAGGGGGGGGGGGGGATCCTTCGCTTTTTCGTTGGCATACACCTACAACAGCAGCACCCTAACCTACGCGTAGAACGCGGGGAGAAGCTACTCGCTACCACCGCGCGCAACACATCGCACCAGCGAAGAGGCACTGCTCCCACTTTTCGCATATATATTTCTCGAAGAAACCACTACCATCACTACCTACTAGTCACAAATGACCGAATAGTTCTTTCACGTCCATTCGACGGGCACGGTGACGACCGCATAAAGAAAGAAAAAAGTAAGAAGTGCCACTGCGGGCACCAACAGCGCGCACAGTGTGTCGTCCGATGGGCCTCCGAAGAAAGACCCTTTCACGTGGAACGCAGTTTGTGCCGTGTGACACGTAGTACACACACGCGCACACTCGGCGTCTAAGGGGCTCTCTGTTCCGGGAGAGACAATCCGTCACGGCTGATCTCCCTCAAATCCCGAGGTCGCGCACCTTTTTTCTCCTTCCCCATCACCCCGACCCCCCGCTGGGAGTAGTCCCTTATGTGTGCGGCGTCGCCTCGATCGCCGTTCCGCCCGGTGAGCGCGGAAGGAGACGGATTTTACGTCGCTGCACGGCTCGACCGGGAAGAGATCCCGGGGCTGTAGTAGACGAGAGTTGTTTCGCTCGCGCGAGGTAGAAAAAAAGAGATGCCACGCCGAGGAAGACGCTGCGTCGTACATTATTTGACCGCACTCGTGGGGCCTTTCTGCGAAAGTGTGCGATGTAATTACGCTCCGGGTGAAACTGAAAAATAAGTAGCGACGTTCCTTTCAATTTTTTGTCACGCCATAGAGAGAGATTACGTATGAGAAGTGTACCTAGGTTATAGGAATATTTCACTTATTCATTTCTTGCGGAAAGTTAAGGTCTGTGGCCCGCAGCCGGGAATCTATTTCCGAGGCAGGTCGGGAGGGGGCACTTGCTGAAGGCCTTGGCTATTTGAGGAAAGAACATATTTCTTCAGAAAGTCCTTTGCTGCTAAAGAACGCCCCCCCCCCCCCCCCCCAGCTCCCCAAAAAATTTCCAAGGGAGGAAAAGCTCTTAAGCCCCCCCCCCCCCTACCTCGTCTCTGAATTTTACTGTATTATGCTGTATCTTTATGCGTCAGAAACGAAGATTACGTTCACTGACAAAGTCCTCAATTATTTCTCAATGTCTCAATAACAAGGCAAGTTCCCTGTGCACAGTGTCTATTCCTTCCTTATGTTTTTTTAGGGGCGAAGCTCCTTATGGCGTAGGCTTGTCTGCCGTAGTTGTCCGTCGTAGCCACTTCGTCTTCATCGAACTCTGGCACGCGCTCTTGTGTCACGAGTTCACGCCGGTTCCTCTTCGTCTACTCCGGCATCACTCAGTTTCGGTTTCGTTTCGTATTACATCACAATACCACCAGTTTTAAGTAGTTGTTCACAACTTTTCTGGAAGGTAGAAGGTGAGAAACGAATACCACAGTGTTCTAGAGAACTCAGTTGTCTGTCCATACAGCACGAAGCATGGCTAAATTAATCCGGAACTCGGCACGATTTACGATGAACGTCCGGAGCTTCGCCCACTCATCATCATTCACTCCGTGGATATGCGTGGATTTTTTTAACCTAGAATGATCCCTTTTCTTGTTTTTCATTTTGTTTTTTACTTGGTAATTGAACACAGCACTCACTTGCAAGACGCTGCTTATCAGACCAGCTTTCGTCGAATCCGTGACGCAACGTCATACAAGCATGACCTCATGGGAGTTCCTCACCCGAAAGACGTGGGTTCGATCCCGCCGCGGCGGTCGCGTTTAGATGGAGGCAAAATGCTAGAGGCCCCGCCACGGTGGTCTAGTGGCTATGGTACTCGGCTGCTGATCCGAGGGTCGACGGATCGAATCCCGGCAGCGGCGGCTGCATTTCGATGGAGGCGAAATGTTGAGGCCCGTGTTCCGTGCGATGACAGCGCACGTTATAAAGAACCCCAAGTGGTCGAAATTCCCGAAGCCATCCACTATGGCTTACCTCATTATCATCATCATCGTGGTTCTCGGCACGGGAAACCCCAGCAGTTATTACTGGTCATCACACCAGCTTGCTCTATCACCTCATACGTTCACGAAGTCTGCGTTGCTGCGTAGAAGGCATATGAAGGGGGAAAATGTTCTGCGAGCACGTGATCACTTTGTGGGTCATCAGTTACAGATGCAATATTAACTATGGGAACGAAACCGTGGCTAGCTGTAGAAAATCAGTATTATTACATTTTTTTTTTCAGTGTGTTCCGAGGCTTGGTTCAGACTTTGGCGTAACGAATTTTTGAATGCCGCAAAATGCATACTCTGAAAAGCATGTCAACATGTTACTAAGAGGAAAGTGTGCAGGAGAATAATTTCACAGCGAGGTTGGTAGACCCTCCCTATGTTGGTCATGTCGATTTCCGCAGCATACAGTGAAGTGGAGAGGGTGTGACAGGAAGGGAGGACGTAGAGATAGAAAAAGAAAGAGAGAGAGGGAGAAATAAAGATGTGAAACAAAATCGATTTTCTTGGCGACGCAGGACTCGAACCCGGGCACCCAAAGTCCGAAGGCGAGCCTCATAACCGCCATTCTTTATACATCCACGCTTGGAGAAATGTAACTCGCAAGCTTGCGGGCCAGCGCCGACGGGGAGCCTGTGGTGTCGAGCCTGGCCCAGTCAGCGCGCAGTGAAATACGTGGTCGACTTGAGGAGTCGTACAGAATGACATCCGCGAGGACTGTATATATCTCTGCACGCAAGGAAAGACACGAAAGATAAGCGATATATGACAGAGAGAAATTCGTCTGCACCAGCGTAAGATGTCCCGTCCACGTTGTTGTATGTTTACTTACACTACGTATTTGCCTATAAGCCGCACTATGTATTCGCATTTTTTAAATATATTTTCGTGTGAAGGAGTTCATATTCCCTGTTGTTCCCTCACATTTCCCGATTCAAATCTTGCTTGTTGGCCTCCTATGTACTTTGAAATGTTTCGTTCTTTTTCTCCATCTTCTCCCCACGTGGAGTGCAATAAGGAGCTGGGCGCATGACGTAGATAAATAACGAGCATCCACACTTTCTTTTGTCTTCACGTCGGTGGAAGGGAAACTTATGTTTCGAAAGGATACGCTTCCATGAAGCGGCATCCTTTGTAGGCCCGTAGGAACCGCTCGAAATACATGCCACTGAACGCTACACCCTGCAATCTGGATCCCAGAGACTGCATTAGCTACAGCAAGTGAACTTTAAGAACATAATTGTCTGCGTTGCGCTCTGTTCCTTTAATCTGAACTCTTCGTTCATTCCCGCGCGCACCAGAAAGCGTTTTCAAGGGGGAAAGCATTGACGATCTTCCAGGATCTCACTCAGTGGGGAAGAAAGTAAGTAAATCAAAAGAATGCAGCTATTCTACGTGTTGCTAAATTGCGCTGGCTTTTTCTTTTCATATAGCAACTTCTAGAAGAAGCATTCCAGCTTTGGCGTTGAGAAAGAAAGTCCTTTGTCAAGGCGCCGTGTTTGCCGTGCAATCGCGCGCTCCGCGTGCCGAGAACTGAGCTCGGCGTCGTTGGCATGCATCGCACGGACGCAGCGCCGTCCGGTCCCCTTAACGCCGGCAATTCAACGCACTCCTTCGTATACATACGCGAAACAACTCCGCCACGTGCCGTAGCTCAGGGGATGCTCCATCCGCAGGGACAGGGCACTTTTTTCATACTACGCGGGGCTCCGGGCGTCTTCTCTATGCCGCTGCCGGTTCTGCTGCGCTGCTCCCGAGAATTCTGCCCCCACTAAATTAACGCTTCTCGGCGCAATAGGTCACGTTGCTTGGCAGCGTCCTCGTCGATGATGCGATTTGTCCAGTGGAAAGGGTCGATAAAGTAAGGTCCTCAACTTCTCGCCGCGTTTGACCACCACTACATCCTCTAAGAGCTTCGTAAATTGTTGGAACTACATGCGCGTTTCCCGGGACAACATTCTAGAGTGAAATAATCCAGCCTGTGCCGTATTCCTTGAATGGTTTAAACCTGCCAGTGACGGCATTTAGAGAACTCCGTTCAGGGCGACGTGCTGGAAGCTCGGCATTGTCCATTTGATTGGTTCGTCATATGCAGGATTGTGTCGTCTTTTGCCAAGCGATGCACTGCTGTGCTTTCCACATCTTAGAAGATAGTAGATGCGATTAGAGAAGTACCTCTTCACCTGTCAATAGGCTACTTCTGGACGTAGTTCACCCAATCGCATAGAAAGCGTCGTAATGGCAGAGCGCTGTTCCATATGTACAGCGACTACAACCAGACTTAAAGGCAGTGAGAGCTTCAGTACTAAGTGTTTTCCTTTACTACAGCGCATATTCTTCTACGGGATATATATTGTACGTAACCACGTAAGCAGTACATTGCGTGATTATTTGAACGCACCAGCTCAGCAACGTAGAAGCATACTTGTCTCTTTGATAACGTGAACGTGAAAGCCCGAGAGGTTACATTGTTGTGCAGCAATACTAATACAGCGACGTATCGTGGCAACGTTTCGGATTCTTCTCAGTGTGCTGGTCATCCATTATTTTGCGCATATAGATACAAACGTGAATTTATTTGTTGTTTAAGAGTATGTATATGTCCAGGTTAATTCCAAACAGGGGAACCTCGTCATGACAAAAACATTCACAGAACAAGGAAAGGCGACTTACCGCTATCGCTAAAGCCATAGCGGTAAGTTCCATCCTGCTGGAACTAACCTACCGCTCAGTTAATATGAGGATAACAAAGAAACCTGGGAAGTCCGAATCGGAACCATGCATCTTCCTAATGGAAAGAACAGTAATAGCCATAGCACTAAGAAATGTAAACGAGAACAGAAGCTCAGGAAAGAATTGAGGCTTGAATTGATGAACAGATCATCGAAAACGATGAACATGTATATAACACCAATTACAGCGCATTAGACACGAAACGAGAGTAAGTGACATACTCTTTACCATCACGAGAGAAATGACGACCCACGTGTAGGTCACCTAATTCATATGACAGATAGCCGACGCACAGGAACATCGACGGAATTTGTTACGCAGTGATGAAAAATGCAGCCGAGGCAGACAAAAAGAAAAGCAAATCGGGGCTATTGAATCTTGCCGACGTGAAATGGAACCGACCGGCGCAGGACAGGTTAAATTGGTGTGACTGGGAGAAGCGTTCCTCCTGCAGTGGACACAGAAAATGATGATGATGATGATGGTGGTGGTGGTGGTGATTCTGATGATGATGATGATGACGTGCGCAAGTGTTTTAGACGCAGGGTTCCAAAGAACCACTTTTTGACAGCCTCAACTGTGGGCTGCGAACAGTACAAGCAACCCACCTGACAAACGACAGCGTACAAAACAGATAACACCGGCGCTAAAAACCACCGCCAGACAGAGCCGTTTAAGCCCTCTAATTCCCAAAACACCGCAAAGGCATTTTCCTGCAAACGCTTTATTTCGCAAAGTTCGTATCTTAATTACTCTCCTCCACTTTGACATCCACATTCCCTCAGTGCAGAGGAGTGTATACAAGACCGAAACAAATTCCAGGACATCTTTCTTTCTGTAAATAAATCCCCCGCTCTTCTTCAGGCTCCCAAGGGAGTCATGCAAAGCATTGTCACTTCCCTTAGCGCCAACCCGTTTCCTGCTTTCGGAGCGTGTCGAGCCCATTCGAGCGGGTTGCCCGGATTACATTCCCCGACCACCTGACTCGCTGTCGAGAGCCGCTTCAGCTCCCCGTTCGTCTGTTGTCCCAATCTGTTTGTTCTGGGAGCGCGCACACACATCTTTACAAAGAAAAACGAAAGCTCGACGCCTTCCTATGTCCTATTCCACCCCCCGCCCTTTTTTCTTTCATGAAATGCACACGAAAGGAAAGCATTGTGAATGCAAATAAGAAGAAAGTCGACGTAGCTCTTTTTTTCTGTCTCTCGTATTGGCGACAGCGCGAGGGAGTGATTGAATCGAGATCGCGTGGTGCGGCATGCCGGCCTCACCTGTTGTGTTCGCTCGGCCGTTCCCTCGTCTCGGTCGAGTGCATCTGGATCAGTGAAAGCGACCACGCATTGCGCGGCCAAGAAACAAACACAGTAAAAAAAAAGATAAATAAAAGAACACGAAAGACAGAGTAACAGAAGCGATAAAACGGCCAAATACAAACACACCTTTTAGACCGGCTAAATAAAAATAACATTTATCATTCGTGGGGTCTGACGTGCCAAAGACAACTATGATTATAAGCCAACGGCGTAGTGGAGGAGCTCCTGAATTTATTTTGGACCGCCTCCGACTCTTTTACGTGCACTGACATCGCGCAGTACACGGGCATGTCCCATATTCGCCTTATCATCACTTCTTACTGCTTCTGCAAGTGCAGTAATTCGATGAGCTACCGTGACAGATCCAAGTTGAGAGTATTCAGCGCTTGTCCGAAATGGCTAGCGTAGTTTGACACCCACATTGTCGTTTATTCAATACGTGTTGTTCCCTGCTCTCATCTTAGGCCCCAGATCTTTCGCCAAGTTGAATAGCACCAGTCTTGAACTGCAGTGCACTGCCCTATACGGCTCATTAAGTACGTCCCGGATATCAACCGACACGAAAGCACTGCAGTGACATCATCGTCGGCCTGTCTACTACCACTGCAGGGCAAAGGCCTTTTCCATACTTCACCGGTTATCACTGTCCTGTGCTAACTGCGGCTGCCTATACCTCCGCAAACTTCTTGACCTCGTCCGCCCGTGCACCTAACGCTCTGCCACCACCTATCGCGTTTGCCTTTTCCTTGGAACCCAGTCCGTTGCCATTAATGACCATCGGTTATCTTGCTCTGTCATTACATGTCCTGTCCATGCCCATTTCTCCTGGGTATCCGCTAAGATGTCATAAACACTCGTCTTCTTTCCCTTGTTCCACTCCGCTCTTTTCTAGGTCTTGACGTTCCAGCCATCCCTTTTGCTTTCCAGTGCTCGCAGCGTCGTCCGCAATTTAAGCTGAACCCTCATCGCGAGCCTCCAGGATTAAGATGAATGAGATGCAGCTTTGATAAATTTATTTTCGTGGCACAATGGTTAGCCGCCATTCACAACCTGGTAATGACTGCCAACTTTACTCCATCCCATTGTTATTCTAGCCACTTCAGCTGGTGCGGATCTGCGGTCATCACCTGCTTTCCTATGTTATTCTTGTTCTGGCACTTGCTTTTGGTTAGTTCCATGGCATGTATTTTTTTTCTTTCAGTAGTGAGTATAACATTTTTATTATGTATTGATCTGTTGATATTGTTAGTCAAGCTTGTTCTTCATTGCTCATGCGTCTGTATGCTTTTGCTGCATTTTTTGTAACTACCCCATTCATGTAGTCACAGGAGGTCCCCCTGTCAGTTTCTCTGAAACTTTGGGATCTCCTTCTGTAATATGATAACATGATAACCATGTGTTTCAACTGAAGCATTTAATAAACTTGACTTGAAATACTTCAGGCCGTACTTCAGGCCGAAAGGAGACTTTCCAGCGCTTCACTACCTATTGCAAATCGAGGCTATTGAAGCTTACTTTGGTTCTCTGCGCATTTACTTTTATATCTGCCATCCTGCTTTAAAGTGATTACGCTTTGCAATTCGTTCCCTGAGTTAACAAGATAATGTCACCAGCAAATCGCAGGTTACTGAGACAGTCAGCATAACTCTTGCGCTCACCTGTTCCCTATCGAAGGCTCAGAATACCTCTTGCAAACATGCGATTGAATAGCATCGGTGAGATCGTATAACCCTGTCTCACGCACTTGAGATGGAATGCCCAAAATTGGGATCTCGCTCGGCGTCTGGTGAACGGCCTCGACGTACCCTCCCCACTGCTTGCATGGACATCCATTAAGCTCTCTTACTGCCCGGCTGTTTCGAGCGACGATAAAATGGAACATTCCGTATAAGTAACCGAGTTTGTTTCACGACTCACTTTTGAATACGTCGCACTGGTCATCGCGTATAAGTCCGTACTATATAACTTTACCCTCGTGTAGCGACTTTAAACTGCGCAGTGAATTTGCAATTCCAAGCACTACGCCCATCGTGGAACGACAGCGGGCCAGCGCGCCTCGTCTCCGTTCAGTGCTGCCGGCCCGACGTGCGCCTGACACCGATGAGTGCTGTCTTTGCCCGCTGCCGAGCATTGGTCGAAGGCGACGAGAACCCGGCATCAAAGCAAAGCGGCGCAGTTGCCGGCGCCGCGAAAGTCGATGCGCCGCCTCCCGTCCCTAGCACTTGTTCTCATCGCCTTTTCTTCATTCCTTTTTCGTAGATGTCTTCGTTCCTTCTTTGGCTCTCCCTTCGATACCCTCGTATACCCCCTCCGCTCCCCATTTTGGTGGCGCGGTCATAGCGTCCTCGAATCGATGTTTGGCCCCTAGGCGCGTTGCAGCCGCAGGCCCGCGACAACCAGCGGTTGCCTCCTCCGGGCCTCGGCGCGGAGTCAGCGAGCGAGTCGCGGTTGGGACTACGAGCGGGAAGGCAACAGCCCCCGGAGATGTCGTCTCTGCGCTGCGTCCCTCTTCACGCCCTTTCTCGCTCGCTTGGTTCTCCTTTAGCGCAGCCAAATGGGAAGACAGGCCACGTCACGAGAAGATATATCCTATCCTGGCCGGGACTCGACGCCATATAACCCTTTTCTCCGTATAGCACGAGCGTGCGCGTAAACACAGATAGGGGTCATAGTGTGCGAACAGAATCAAAGCCAGGAAATATGGGCAAACATTAGAAGCTTCCCATTCCCATCTAGCGGTAAATATCAGATCGTAACGCGCAGCGACGCTCCCCACCCTTCCGCGCCCCCATTGCACAAACACACAGAGAGATACAAAGATTGTTTTAGTAAACCTGCAGCTAACGCTGAGCCTATGCGGGACAGTTTTCAAAGAAAAAGCCAGGCGCGGGTCTGCTATCGCAAACACCAATAGCTAGCGGAGCTGAGGGGGTTCGGCAAAGCACTACAATGTTAAGAAAAGGAGAAGCAATTTTTCGGCAACGCCATACCTAACTTTTTTTATTGCTTGTATAAGCCCTCTCTCTTTCTTTCTCTCTCACTTTCTCTTCCTTTGCTAATGGCGGGTTCTGTTACAATCGTCTGTACAGCGCAGTCATATGGTTCCCATACATGCATGTTCTGCGAGTCCGGCTCTATAGCCTCGTGGCTATGATGCTCGCCTTTGGAGTGTGGGTATTCCGGTTAGTATCATGCCTCGTCAGGGACCCTTAATCTGTTTTATTTATCTTTTATTTATCTCGCTCTCGGTCCGTCTCTCCTTCTTTATTCTATCTGCCCTCCCTCTCCTCATTTCACACTCTTTCCACTTCGCTCGATGTTGCGGACGTCAACATGACGAACATCGAAAGGCTTTAACAGCTCCGTTGTAAAATGCTGGGAATGCGGACGAAAGCAAATCAATTAGGCCGCATAACTAGGTCATATATTGTGAACCTGTACGGTAGGAAACTGCCGTACAGCTTCACAATATAGGACCTAGTTATCCGGCCTAATTAATTCGCTCTCATCCGCATAGAACTGCCGTACAACTTTATAGGACCTAGTTATTCCACCTTTTATTATGTGACAACATTGCTCACTTGAACACTTGTTCCGCTGATTGGCTCTCATACACTTTGCTAGAAAATAATAGACAAGCATTAGTGTTCGCTGGTATGCTGTGTTGCTAAGGTTACGTGCATTAGCTGAACATTCTTGCTACGCTATTTCAATTCGCCATTCTAATTCAACTGAACGAACTTGCGTCCTGGCAACAAACCAGTCGAGATCAAAGTCAGCTGTTCTTTTTCTTTCCGTTTAGTGCGCGTGTACCGTCTGCATCGTCGAGCAGTTTTGTTGACGTGAAAAAGCGACGCGCTGACTGAAAGCACGAAATCGTTACCCTTAACCCTAATACTCGCCGTCGCCTTTTTTGTTATACCACGCGAGCGAAAAGAAGCAGCACAGCCGAGTACATCACCCCCGCCTTCTTATACAAAAAAAAAAATAATGTTTAGCGGTGAGCAGAGACCTCTATTCGCGTACGCGGCGGTGTTGCTTTCCCCATCATATTTCATGACCACCAGCCTGTCTAGGCCCACTGCAAGGCAAGGGCATGTCTTATTTGTTCAATTGATCTTGTTCTGTGCCGGTCACGCTAAGGATGTACCCCCAAACTTCTTAATCTCATCTGCCCACCCAACTTCATGCCGCCCCTTGCCATGGTTGCCTTCTGTTAAAATTCTGGGGTTTTATGTCCCAAAACCACGATATAATTATGATAGACGCCGTAGTGGATGGCACCGGCAAATTCGACTACCCGGTGTTCCTTAAGGATGTTATAAGGATTCTTTAAACGTACACTGACATCGCACAGCACAGGGGCCTCAACATTTCGCCTCCATCGAAATGCAGCTGCCGCGGCCGGGGTTCGATCCCGCGACCTTCGGGTTGGCAGCCGAGTGCCGTAGCCACTAGATCAACCGTGGCTGGGCAGAATCCAGCACGTTATACCCGTAGTCGGGATCAATGAGGAGTCGGTAGGGGCAAGAAGTCGGAAGGCAGTCACCATCAATCATCATACGGTGAAATCTCGTTCACACAACCTTCACAGGAGATGGAAAATACAACGTTTAATCCGGAAATCGTACAAACCGTGTGGGGCGCAGAGCGAGAAGTAAGGAAAGGCAGGGTGGCTAATCAGACACGCGTCCGGTTTGCTACCCTGCGCTAGGGGAAGGGATAAAGGAGCGAGGAAGAATGGAAGACATAGAGACGGAGAGCACTAACAGGACGGAGAAATAAAAAAAATTACAGCATATCCACGGAGTGAATGATGGTGAGTGGGCGAAGCTCGGGAGGTTCATCGTAGATCGTGCCGAGTTCTGGATTAATTTAGTTAACGCGCACGCTACGAATCCTCATGGTTCAACTATGCACAAGTGAAATCTCCCACCGGCATTTCATTGCAAGTCACGATCCAGTGCCTATATATATACATATATATAGGTTGCCGGTGAACGCTTCTCCAACGCGAGCAGTCGGTATTTCTCAATCAAGAAACTCGCTAGCAGACGCCTTCTGCGCCAACGTTCTCTCGCGGGTGAAGGCGCGTTCTCCTTTGCGAGCTGGTACAGCGTTCCTCTAAGAAAGAGCGTTTCCATAGGCAACGCGCGCCTTTCGCTCTCTCTCTGTCTCTTTCTCTCTCACACAAGACAGCAGAGACACGCGCCGGGAGGCATGCACCGAGGCGAACGCCGAGGGAGAGCGCGTGCCGGGAGGCACGCGGGTTACGCCTGACGACTGACGCCTGACAAGGTTAGACTAAGAGGAGCTTCGCCCCTAAAATGTGGGGCGGCGTCAAGGTGAGGACACGCGTGCCGCGTCCGCCACCAGCGTCTCTAGTTCAACGCGAACGTCTTGACGCTGAGCTCGGTGCGAAACGTTGAGAAGCGTTCGCTGGGCCTCGCAGTGCTTTGCGAGGCGTTTCCCGAAGCCTCGGACCATGCGACGAAATGTGGGTGTGGCGCCCCACCCAATAACCTTCGCCGCTTCGATAGCCTTGCGCTAATATCCTTGGCTAATATTTTTTAAGCTTGATACTCGGCAGAAATCGAGTTTTTTGTGGAACTATACTGAAATTGCGATTTTTCTGGATTATATCTTCGAACTTAAATATACAATGAAAGCCCCGTAGAGTCCACAGTGCTGCACAAAGCCTGTCAAATGAGCTCTACATCAGTGGTGTTCACTTCAGCCGAAATAACGCAACATTTTTTTTTGTCCCGAGCCGGGTAGATATAGAGCATATGCAGCGCGAACGTCGTGCGGACTTTAAAACAAAAAAGAAAAAAAGAAAGGTTGCTGCGCGGTATTGTGATCGAGGGATGAATCCGGTTTAACCCCATTTTCTTTAATCATGTTCGGGGTGTAAGGATACGGCAAAATGAGATTTTACCCGAAAGCGAGCAAAGTACCTATGTAGCCCGCACTTAACGGGCAGATTAAGCGATACGTCCATTACTGCAGTCGCTAATGGTGGCAGACCTTACAGAATGACTCTGGGAAAGCGTACCCTTATACTTCCTTTTCTCTTTTTCTCACTCCTTATTTTTAACACCACCACCCACAGTTTACCTTCTTGCATGGAAGTTAACCAAAAAGAAAATTTGTTGACATGGTTCATCTCCAACTAAAGTTTTTCTTTTTTAGTTCATTCTAACGGTTCAGTTAGGTCTGCGAAGGTTTCCAGGCCAGAGTAAAAACGTCATGTTACGGAACTTGTTCATTCTCTTTTGAGTGAAACGGCTCATATAAAAACGAACTCGAGAAGGCGGTGGCAAGTAAGCGGAGAACACCGAAAAGACCACTCGGCCGAACCAAGGCGCTCGAGTTCACTTGGAAACAAGCACGGCCGGTAGCCGCACCCCGAAGCAGGCAGTTAATTGCGCACTCCGTAACGCGTGAACAAAAGCAAGGAATTTCGCTGGCTGCATAAACCCAAGTACGGAATGTATGGAAGTGAAGGCAAATATAGAAAACACGATCGGTGCGGCTGCGAAGAAAGTTATCTCGTTTGCGGCCCTCTTCGAAGCGAGAATATCGACTTCTACCTTAAGAGAAGGCACAAACAGGAAAAAAAAGTCTAGCTCAAAAATAAGAAAAAGCACGACGAACTGCGAGGTCGATCGGGCTCTGCGCGACGCTTTATGAATATGGTTCATCCTCCAAACTCACCGAGACGAGCTTTCTTCTTGTGTTCTCCGTTTTTTTTTTTTTAATTACTTGAAGGGCCATGCTTTGTCAAACGCAATTTAAACAAGCAGAAAGAGCAGCGACTGAATCGACTCGTTTCAAAGCAGGGTTACGCTGTGGTGAATAATTCTACCCTGTCACGAAAACTACGAAGTGTTCGTCGTTAATGAACACCGCTGCCCGTGCGAAAAACGAAGAACGAAAGAAAGAAGAGAAACACACGCGCGCTCACACGCAACAGATTTGACACATTTACTTTGTCGTTTCGTCGGATTTGGACAAGGTTTGACGAAGCAGCTATCTGTACAGTCTTTCCAATATTCGCGTCTACTTCTTTTTTTTCCCTTCACTTGCCATTCGTCATTTCCGTGCACAAATATTGAACAAATAACCAACTCCAAATGAGCTGGTGCGTCGAAGATATATCTCGATGCCTGTGAAAGAGGGAATCGGAGGAGGTTAAAGGATGTATCGAATTTGGACAAGATCTAAACAACGGAATAGCAGCCCTTTTCAGGCCCTACCCCATGCGTACGTAAATTAACTCGCGTATCTACATTACGCATGCGCAAAGCAACGTTCGCTGTCCTTGCCGGTCAGCCTCGCACAGATGGTAGTGTTGTCGGAATGGACAGAATGGCGAAGCCGTACGCCGAAAGCCGAAGTTACGCGTGCATCATGAGCGACACAGGCCAACGACTGCCAACATTAAAGAATATATTGTACGTCTCATCCAATCACAAAAACTGGGATGAGGTCCTACCGTTTATTACCTATGCCTCCAATACCGCCGAAGCACGAAACCACTGATTTCACTCCTTTCTATCTGCTCTACGCTCGGGCGCGTCGCAGCTCTCTCGATACCATTCTGCCCTTTATACTTCATACTGAAGACTCAGTCGCCGAGACATTATGCCGTGTTGAAGAAGCCCGCATAATCGCTCGCCTGCGTACGCTAGCGTCACAAGATCGTTCCAAGGAGCGGTATGACCGTCGCCACGAGACAGTATCATTCGGAAAGGGTGACAGGGTGTGGCTGTGGACCCCTCAGCGCAGACGCGGGCTGCGCCAAATGTTCTTGGCCCAGTATAACGGTCCCTTCGCAGTCATTGACCGCATTAGTGACGTAACGTACGTGGTCGCACGCGCAACGCTACAGGGACGCCGATCTAGCACTAGCCATGTTGTGCACGTTGCGCGCCTCAGGCGGTATCAACCTACCACTCAGCCCTGACCGCCGAAGGCGGGCTTTGTCTGCGAAACGAGGAGTGTAACGCGTCATGGATGGGACAAGGGAGGAAGAAGAGGACGAAGTGTCGTGCGCTAAGGAGCACAGAACGAATCCAGTGCTGGACTCTTTTCCTTGGCTCTCATCCGTCAGCTGAAAATAAAGCCATCTTTTCGCCACTCTTCGTGACAATATTAATAATAAACCTTTCGTCATAACAAATTCCCTGTCAAATCGCTCCGTTTTCTTGGCGCGCAAAGAGCCGCCGCCCTCGGTAACTTAGAAGGCAATGTTTCGCGAACCGAGGTCGAGGACGCGGTTTCGATCCCCGGCCACGGCAGCTGCATCTCGACGGGGATGAAATAGAGAAACACCCGTGTACCTCGATCAAGGGGACTCCAGATGATCGAAATTTATCCCAGTTCTACCGCTACGGCAGGCCTAATGATCACAGCCTAGTTAAGGTCGGTAAAGCAGCAGCAGTTATTCTGATCACGTTTTCAGTCAATAAGCAAACGTACAAACGCCACCCGGTGCATGTGATGCCACTCTTCGGCCGCTGAGGTCTGATGCATCATATGTGTCGACCAAACGACTCTACGCCTATCTATCGAAGAGCACTTGTTGGTTTAGTCTGTTCATACCACTGTAGCAGAGCCGAATGATTTATGTATTTTGATATGCTCGCCACCGCCAACTAAGATTAGAATGTATTCGTTACACTATCTACGGAAAGTCATGGCGCCAGAACTGGACAGCTGTCGCGCCATGGGTATGGCGTGACCTGTCAGCGCTCCTGAGAGACCTATGAGCGTGTTCTGATTGTACTAATGAGTTGAGTTATTCTAGGAGATTCCTCAAGTTGGCGTGAACTTTCAAGTGGGCCACGATTTTTCAGTGAACACTTGCGCATTGTGGAAACAAGGAGTTCAAACTGTGGCGGTTTGAAGCTAGACACAAAAGCATTATACGAAGTTTTACTGCACGTTTCTATAAATCCGAATCATATGGAGCTATAACTGAAGCTCCTGGTGGCCTAGGTAAGAGCGGCATGCTGATATTGTTGTATTATCACTTGTGTTAAGTTCAGTGGTTCGCGGGTGATTGGTAACTACGCACCAAAAGACGCCCACGTTTCAACCACGCAGTATGGCGTTTAAAAATGGGGAAATAACGAATATAAAGTTCGTGTATGCATGCACACACAACATAACTAGATGAAACGTACCATTCTGTATAAGAACGGTAGAAAAGTTTTGCCGTGTTTCATGAACATTTTCTACATATTGTGCCTGTGTCGTGCGCGCAGCAGATAGGGTTAATCAGTCATGTCCCTGGGACGCTCGGAAAAGGCAACTGCTGTTGCGGAATAGTACCAGTCTCGTTCCTCGTATGCGCTGTGCCCCACTGCCAACGTTCGAGAACACCCATGCAAACATATGTCTGCAACACGGCAGGAACTGGATCACCCAGATGCGAGCTCTCATTTGAAACTGAATGAATTCAACCACGCAAGCGCGCTTCTACTAAACCTCTAACAATAATTGGATCGTTTTCCAGTGTACTAGATTAAATAATCTTCTACCGACACACGAAAAAATGTGTAAGTTGCGGGGCAGATTCCACAGCAACGACGAGGAAGCATAGCCAACGGTACTAGGCCGGCAACACCCATTTAAAACTGACGATGCTGTTCAACGTTCCCTAGAAATACGCAATGGCAGCGGTTCGAGAACCACGCAGCGTCAGCATGATACGTCATGAAGAGCACTAACATCGCCGGAGTTACACGAACTTTTGCTACTCTGAGTTTCTCACCGAGTAAGCCTGCATTCACAGGTTGCTAAATCTTGCTTTGGGTAGCGTTATTTCAAGGTGCTACGTTTTATTTCCCGATTCCTGTGACTATTGTATCAATGAAGTTCTGCGCCATATGTAACTGCCGAAAGAGGAACAAAAAACAGAAATGAGGAAATTAGACCTTAAAGCCACAAATATAAAGTTTCAAAACATATGAACTGAAAAAAAAAAACACGGGATAACTTGTTGCTATTGTTGTTATTTTATAGGGAAAAAAGAAGAGATTCCATCGTCCTCACAAAATCATTGCCAAGCTAGTTGGTCCATACTGGCATGGAAGTGATAAGTGCAACGTTAAAACACGACAGGTAAGAACATAGAGCACAGTCGCGAGTAACGTTTGCCCTTATGCTCTATATGTGCTCCCCTGAAGCGTTTTAAGGTTGGCTGGACTCGTCCTTTTTTATTCCGTTCTTTCTTTGTCTCACTGTTATCGGTTCTCTCGTGTTGACATGGTGGGCAAAGGCAGCGGCTGCAACAAACGGACGAGTGTGTACAAAAGCCAGGCGTTATATTCATTCACCGCAGAGCGCGAGTGAACGCAAGTTGGCTCCCCCTTTTTTGGGGCGCACTTCTTGCCAGGATATCGTAGGGAAGAAGGGTCGGAGCAAGCAAAAGCTGCGGCGCGGAATCGATTCATTCTCAGTGCGGCGAACGGGGCGCCTGAAACGGCCGCACGCACGAGAGCGATTCGAAACAATAGCGGCACCGTAGGCGCCATTAATCTGACGCCTTTCTCTGTGCAAAAGCGGGCTGCTTCGTTGTTTTCATTTCTCCTTCGCCTCGAACAGTTTTTTCTTCTTTTTTCTTTTTCGCTTATTCAAGCGCTGCAAGTAATAATGACCACGTTCATCCATTTTCATTCACTATCAAAGCAGCTGCGAGTCACACCATAATCTTTCCTTTTCTTTTCGTTATAAGGTGTTCATGCAGCTGTATTTAAATTGCCCATTTATAAGATAATGAATGTCACCGACCCGATTAAGGAGTGACTCAACTTTATTTATTTATTTATTTATTTATTGAACCTTGAACAGCGTATATAAATAATGAATATGCCCCCATGAGGGTATTTGGATAAGTTTAAATGGTAAGGGCTTATGCATAGTGCACCCTAAGCATTGTAAACGAGCATCCCGCTCCGTCGGAATACGGCCATCTTCGAATTCAGCCCATAAAATCTGGTTTTCAACAGTTAAGCTTCGTCCCTGAGAAGCCACAATGGTGCAGCAAAACTTCGCAGATGTACTCCAACATGAATATTCAGTTTAGTAATAGAGAGAACTGACGTCGCGACGCAAACAGTCCCGACCTTTTCATGATAAATGTGCCATTTCATTATGGACATGAGCTTAGGAAGCGGTATAGGTTAGTAATCCATAGCTAGCGACCGTTCTTTTGCTATCTCTGTGTCCTCATTGTGGATCAGTGGTTATGAGACACGGCTGAGTCGTGACCCCTTGTGGGATAGTGGCGATTATGGGGTGGCCCCTTGTGCTGACGGAACGGGGTGGGGGCGCGGTGCAGGGGCTACGAGGTAGCACAGCATACCGCCGGAAATAGGCAGTAACTGAGACCAACCGACGCAGCGTTGTGAGGATTGCACAAGATTGCACAGGAAAATTAATGTAGCGTTCCTACAAGGAACTAAGACATAAAACACATTGTCTCAATTAGGCGGGTGTCGTCCGCCCCTTTATTTTTCGTACTTCTTCGCTTCTCCCCTACTCCACTTCGCCTTCTTTCATGCATTCAGTGCAGACCGCTTCAATTAATGCACAAGAAAGTTACGCAGTGTGCAACACCTTCGCTCGACAGTGACACAGCCGCAGTTATAGAGCACTGTGGCCTGTGACCGCTTGTGGCCCCTTCCAAATCTTAGTTCGCCTCACCCCAACGCGCTAATACACTGCGGCAAAGCTGGCTTCGCCACGGTACATTGGGTAATGCGGTGAAGTTGTCCTGAGGCAAAGTTGGCTTCGCCGTGGAACATTAAAGTCATGCGACGAAACCAGCTTGGCAAACTGACCGGAACAACAACAACAAAACGAGAAGCTCAGGGGAAGATGGACGCTTTAATCGATGAAAAGATCGCAAAATACGATTCAGAACAGGGAATGTCGCAGGAGCCAACGTTTCGACAAGTGGACAGTCGCCGCTCCGACGACGACAAGTCCACTTGTCGAAACGTTCGCTGCTGCGACATTCCCTGTTCTTAAGCGTATTTTGCGACGTTTTCAACAAGAAAGCAAGTACTTTTTGTGTTGCCATGGTTGTCGCTGACCAAATGACACCCGCCATTTTACGCCTACCATTTGAGAACTACTGTTATAGATTGTGCAATAGAACGTTCATATATATGGTTACGAGGCAGACAGTAAAAGAAAATCCGCAGTGTCACCAGAATGACCAAGCGATTATTGCAATAGCAACACACTGGAATGCTATACGCAATGGTGCGAGGTAAGCTTCTAACGTGCATCGGCTTTTTGTGGTCCCCACATGTGAGGTTCTGTCCGGCGCATACCTGTAACGTATCCAATCTGCACGTAATGCCTACTTTTGGACACACATGCGAGCGCGCCGTCCCATCAACGCGACTAGCGTCTTGTGAAGCACATTGAACCGCGCTCCCATGAAACACGGGGCGCGTGGAGTGATCATTATTGCGCGCTCCTACTACTGCTACGCTCCAGAGACCCCGGCCCCGACAGGCGCGACCGAGCGCTTCGTCTAGAGGGGGAGGCGCTGCGCCGGCTAGGCGGTGGGGACTTTGCGTCATCTCGCGAACGTCCGCCGCGGTAGTGTAGTGGTTACGGTACTCGGCTGCCACCCAAAAAACGCGGGTTCGATCCCGGCCGCGGCGGTCGCATTTTCGATGGAGGCGAAAATGCCAGAGGCCCGTGTGCTGTGCGTTGTCAGTGCACGTTAAAAAAATTGACGGCAGATCCACGAGGTGAATGATGATGAGATTGGGCGAAGCTCCTGGAAGTAATCATCGGTTAAACCGTGAAATTTCTTCCGTTAATTCACCCGATAAAAATGACGTGAAACGATTGATTAAATGTTTTATCAAACTTTTATTGCTGGCTTCCGTTGTCCTTTCATTATGACCGCTTTGTGGTCGGTGAAATGTAAGCTAAGTGGTTCTTGCACTGCTTACACCATTGCTTTACCTGGCGTCTTTCGTTAAGCAGCTGGCGACTTTTCGTTTTGCTTTAGAAACATCTGGCGTCTTTCGTTAAGCAGCTGGCGTCTTTTCGTTTTGCTTTAGAAACATCTGGCGTCTTTTCGTTTTGCTTTTAGAAAACATCTGGCGTCTTTCGTTGGTTTATTTCATCAATCAACGGCGTTTTGAACGAAATTTTTATTGTTTAATCACGCACAGGAGAAATCTCACCAGGCACTACCTTGGAGGTAAACAATGGCTGCTACTGGGAATGAGAGACAGCAGAAGTCGGCTTTTAACACTTCTACTTCTACTAACGTTTCCTACTGGAACATGCCAATGGCTGCTAATGGGGAATGAGAGACAGAAGAATTCGACTTTTAGTTAACGCGCACGCTGCGAATTTTTTTTATTCTTCAACAACGCACAGGAGAAATCTCCCACCGGCACCACCTTGGAGGTCAAAGCGTAAGACTGGTTACGCACTACGACTACGACTACGACGAGGGACGAACGGGTGCCGCTTCAAGGAGCTTCGCCCCTAAAAAACCCTAGGTGGTCTAAATTTCCGGAGCCCTCCACTAAGGTCTTTCACTCCTATCTCTTTCACTCCCTTTCCCCCACCCCCACGGACGCTTAGCCGTCCGCCCTACATGGGCTGCAGAAATTAGCGTCCTTTCCTAACCGAACCACAATCATCATCATCACCTGGTGACCGAAGTAATGTGAGCCTTCATCGCAGATGGTGGCTCGGGGGTAGCTGGCAGCCCCGCCAAGGTTGTTTAGCGGCTATGGCACTCGGCTGCTGATCCGAAGGTCATGGGATCAAATCTTGACAGCTGCCGCTGCATTTCGATGCAGGCGAAATGGTGAGGGCCGTGTGCAATATGTTATCAGCGCACGTTAGAGTCCCATGTGGTCGAAATTTTCGGAGCCCTCCACTACAGCGTTTCTCATAATCGTACCGCAGTTTCAGGACATAAAATCCCATAAACTCATTAGAGGCTGCTGGTATGTTGCCAGCTCCAAATGGTATACTCAAAACACGCGCCGCTTGCGCTATACGTCTTTTGTGTGTGTGTGTGTGTTTCCTTTTTATATTGCGATAGCAATTATATGAACAGTCCCGGCTGGTTTTTGCCGTCCCCGTCGCCGCCGTCATGAACCGTGTATATATATATATATATATATATATATATATATATATATATATATATATATATATATATATATATATATATATATATATATGGCGTAGCGGCGCTAACCGCTACTCCACAAAGAGCAGATCCTTCAGGAACTAACGGCGAACCTTATATACACACCCTTTACCGCTGGCAGGACTCAGAGACGGCAGGCGCTTATAAGAGTTTCTTCATTACCAGCGAGATGGCGCGACGAGCGCAACGGGCGCATTTAAAAAGTCGTCGGCCAGCTCGCTCGCTTCTTCTCATATATGCGCAGGGAGATGCCCTTCCGCTGTCTGCTCGCGCAGTTGTCTCGTGGTGAAAGGAAGATCGACGTTTCGAGAGCTTTCACCGTGATGTCCGCGCTGATGTTACGGGAGCGTACGAAAGTCACTCGAGCTCAAGGGACGCCGCTAAACGAACAAACAGAAGATGAGCGCGAAATGTCAAGTGTCACAGCTCGACACTTGAAGCACGCTAGTTTCCTTCGCTGCCTCGGCCGCCTTTGCAACAGGAGCGCTGTTCAAACTGAGAGTATCCATTGTGACAGCTTATTCGTGCTCGTTCGGTGTATATCTGTGCGTTCGTTTCGTGCGTGCTTCACTTGATAGTTCGCGCTCATCTTCTGTTTGTTCATTTAGCGGTCTCCCCTAGCTTTGTATGTGTAGCTTTGTGACACACAACGTATAAAGCCCTTCGTACCAGCACGCGCTGCCCACGGGAGGCGCTCACTTCGGAAGTGCATGTTTGCTACAATTAATATCGCTCCTGAAGCTGCGAGCCTTACTTTGTATAGCATTACAATTTCTTGCTATCGCATTCATTGCTTCGCCCTTGCGGCGAAACTGACTTTTTTTTTTTTTTTTGTACCAGCGCATTGTGATAGGACGGCATCCAGAGAAAAGGAGGTGATTTATGGGGTTTAACGTCCCAAAACCAGCTCTGATTATGAGACACGCCGTAGTAGAGGTCTCCGGAAATTTCGATCACCTGGAGTTCTTTAGCGTGCACTGACATCGCACAATACACGGGCGCCTCAACATTTCGCCTCCATCGAAATGCAGCCACCGCGGCCGGGATTCGATCCCGCGACCTTCGGATCTGCAGCCGAGTGCCATAACCACTAGACCACCGTGCAGGGGCCGAGAAAAGGAGGAGCGAGATAAGGGGAGAGCCTCAGAAATGAAGAAGAGCAAACAAGTTTGCGTCAGCAGTCTATCAGCGGCGTTCGCAGTGAAAGAAATCGCTTTTCTGTGACACTGCGTGCGATTGTGCGTGTGATGGAACTGATAGGAGACGTGCAGTCGGGCAAGACTTTACATTGCTGGGCGCGTTATGACGTCATGTGGACTTTTCTATAACTATTTCCAAGCAAGAGTAATGAAATTAATTTGCTACATCTGCGCTATAGCTGTGTTTTCTCCTATGGAGCACCGTGCTTCTGCACTGCTTCCTTCCTTACTCCCCCCCCCCCCTTTCTTCTTCCTTTTATTGTTTCTTCTTCTTTTTTTCTTTTGCGGGCGGGGGGGGGGGGGGGCGGGGGCTCTGAGATATATTCCAAATGGCCCGCCTAAGATAGCAGTTCTCTTTTACTAGGATTGCATGGAAAACCTAAGTGAGCTCCTTAGGAACGGCGAGGACCACGCTAATTGTGCCACAAGTGGCTGGAACAAAAACTCGGTATCTTTATAGTGCAAAGATACTTTAGACATTTAGTTCTCCGAAGAAAAAAAAAAGAAAAGAGGAAGATGCTGTGACCATGCCACAGCATCTTTTTTCCCTTTCATTTGCTGTGACAATGTGTACACTTCGCTGAAGCTCACATTCGGCACAGCTACGACATTACTATAGGCTCACTTTGCTTAAACATATTCGCAGTGCAACGATCGACCGAGCTTTGCATACGGGTTACACAGCAGCGCAAAAAAGGTCGAACCGCAGGCCACTCCGCTTTCCTCCGGGAAGACCTGACACTGCTCAATGGCTTCGTGCGAAGCGGCACAAGAGAGCGGCGGCAGTTCTGCGCGAGCAGGGAAGAAGGTTTCGCTCTCTCTTTTCTTTACACGATATCCCGTTGCAAAGAAATTAGATTACGGAACCCGCGGTTCGATGGAAACACTGCAGCCCGACGACAATGCCGATACTCGTGAACTAGCTTCACCGAGTTGAGCGAGAACGAACATAACGAAAGGGAAAGGGGTGAAATCGTGCCTAGGGCTGTAATTGTGAGCGCTCACCTTACGTGGGTCACCTTTTACCGAGTTACACGAAGCCACCGCTGAAAGCCCTCCCCCCCTCTTCTTGGAAGGGCGTTCGAGATTGGACATGTTTTCCGGAGTTTATCGAATTACGCCAATCAATGCGGCCGCAATCTAACACCGCGCCCGTGCTCGACGGAAACGGGACTCGCCTCGGTGTGCGAGGAAGTGGAAACGTTACAAGGAAACGGCGAGAAACGCGACACTCGGTGCCGCAAATCGGACAAACAGCCACGTGATTGACCGCGACGTCCGAAAAAGGACGACTTCCTGCGGTCAGACGCGCGCAGCATGGTTGGCACCGCTCTGTCAGTGAGAACAGTCGCAGTAACGCCGAGCAAGAAATTATAGCGCGAAAACTCAGCCACGAAAGGGAAACGAAACCAGACCACACTACCTGTTGATTGATTAGTGGGTTTTAACGTCCCTAAAGCTACGCTACTATTACGAGAGACTCCGTAGTGGAGGGCTCCGGAAATTTCGACCACCTGGGGTTCTTTAACGTGCACTGACATCGCACAGCACACGGGCCTCAACATTTCGCCTCCATCGAAATGCAGCAATGGCAGCAGGGATTCGATCCCGCGACCTTCGGATCAGCAGCCGAGCACCGTAGCCAGCTACAGGCCACCGTGGCGGGGCTGCCTGTGCATCTGCCTCTTTTTTTGCGCTGAACATTTTTACTGATGCAGAACCAACAAACCCAAATCGCCACCATTCTTATGTAACGCTCAACTGTCGGCAGCCTATTAAAAAAAAAAAAGAAGAAGACGAAGAAGAAACAAACAAAGACACGAAGTGTACGTCTCTTTCAGCATGGTCCAGAGCATAACTACTCGTCCCTCCTGACCCTTCCTTTCACCGTTCAATACGTTTCCGACCCCCGCATTGTTCCAGATTGTACTTTTTCATCGCCTATTTCATATCCACCAGTGTCTCTTTCTGTGTTGTGCAGTTTCCCGTCGCAAATTCTGTTTCGTGCGCTACTGTTTTCTCAGCCCACCTGCTCCATCTCTTCCTTTCTTATATAGCCTCGCTTCTTTCCATCTCTTGGCACCGTTCACCGGCTTCCCGGCTCCTCGATTCGTCTTCTGTAAGGACGGAGGTGTTCCGTCCGCTCACCTTCGGGCGTCATAGGGCGTTCTCTCAATTCGCCGCTTCAAACCCCCTACGCTCCCGAACATTCTTCCTTTTTTTTTTATTTTCTTTTTCACCCATCTCTCATACTTCTCCGCCCACGTCGGCATAAAAAAAGAAATAAACAAAAGGTCCACTCCACCGGAAACCGGCCGTTCTGACACGTTTACAATAGCGCCAACGTCCGCGCCACGATTTCGGCGCTCTTTCATTCTTCGCCGGTCCACCTCGAAGTCGAACGCTATAGAACCGTCTTCTTTTCTTTTCTTTCAGCTTGACTTTCCTGTTTTTCCTTTAGCCAGGCTTGGCTTCGTTCGACCAATCTGAGGACCCGTACCTTGTCTGACGGAGCATCTATGGCTAGCCCCTCTATGTATTTCTCGATCCATTCTAGCATTCGCTCTCTGACGTTCACTGAGCGCCTCGTTGGAAAGGAGATGCAAGCACTCTCTCGCGACTTCTTCCCTTTCGTACTCCCTTCTCGACCCTTTTTCGGTCTTTTATTCTTTTTGTTCAGGCGTATTTTTTCCTTTGTCGCTACCGATAAGAAGCGATTGGTGTTGGGCAACTGGGCGTTCGCAGTGCGACGCATCGAAGCGAACGGCGACTTCACGCACCGAACGGTTTCGCGATACGCGTGCGCTCTGGTGCACGGTATAGTGCGCACTGCTGCCGCTACTAACGCAACCTCGATTCGCGTCTGCGATGCGAGCCTGTTTTGCTCCGATTTTTTGCTCTCGCGTGTACATATTCGTCGTTTATGAAGTGGAAACGGACCAAGAGAAAGAGAGAATAGAAAAGGTACGAAACTCCCCAGACGGTGGCACCGAACTCGCTGGTATGTAGTGTAGCAACGCGCCGGAATAAAGTGGGGAGAGGGGGGGAGGGGGGGGTTGTAATGTGAATAAAAGAGGGACGGTGTAGGTGTGGAGAGCACAAAGCATGGCACAGGCAGGGACGTTTACAGATGATGCCGTTTAACCCCAGGGCAAAGTGGCGAAGTGTTATTTTCCTTTAGTTCATCCCCGCAGTAAAAAATAAATAAATAAATAAATAAATAAATAAATAAATAAATAAATAAATACTTTTTTTTTTGCTCCATTATCCTGAGCGTTATAGGAACAAGTACTCACATGAAGTCGCGTGACACGTGTTAGATAATGGTTGTTGTTGTTGTTGTTGTTGTTGTTGTTGTTGTTGTTGTTGTTGTTGTTGTTGTTGTTGTTGTTGTTGTTGTTGTTGTTGTTGTAAACTAAGTCAGTGCAGCAGTTGCGCAAGGGCCGCGCTAAATGACGACGTTCGCTGCTTTGTGAAAGGGCGTGTATAATGTACTACAGGTCTACAGGTGCACTTCGAACACAGCACGATGCAGAATTGGGCGTCCGCAACTAGCCACAAGCTACAAATTCGATAGGGTCTTCACCAAAGAGCACGTGACGAGATAGACTAAGGCACGTTGTTCCTTTATGCTTTTGGATGTAGTATGTTGTCTGTCTTGCGCCGTTGCCAACTTCTGCACGACTTGCGCGCTTCTCGTATGGCTTCCGATCAACTTTAGCTTTTCAGGTGGGCTTAACATTGACCTTCTCGTAGCGATACACCAGATCAGTGGTAGTCGGTACTGCGTCGACTGCGTCCAGCGAAGCAGATTCGTGAACTTGTGCCGGGGGGTCCACTTACGTACGTAGTTTTCTTACGTGGTAATTTGGCTCTTTATTTCCCTGAATTACACATCTTGCGCCATCATCTCAACTGCCTTGAAAATGGTTATTTGGCCCAGTCAAGCGGTCCATATGCAGCTATTAGCCAGCGAAACTCTTAACAATCTCTTCTTTTCCGGTAAAATAAGATTATTTAATCTGAACGATTCAATTCGAACAGTTTCCTGCAAGCGAGTCTTGTGGTACCAGGTGACGACATTGGTGCCTCATCTGTGCAAGTAATGGCTTGAGGCACCTGAATAAACTTCGTGAGCTCTTATTATAGTGTACCCCGGGGCCATGTCGGCGCGTACTATAAACTGCAAGCAACGCTATCAAGGCTGGAGACGACTTGCAAGCTCTTTCTGAACGAAATGATGCCGGTATCGTCGTGGCTGATGTCGCCAGCGCTGACCAAGCGGACAAAGGCAATGACGAAGATGTTGATGCTGGCGCTAAACAACCTTCTATACCGCGCTTCACAACTTGCTCCGGAGTTCAGAGGGAAGGGGGTGGGCTGGCCTCTCCTAAAATTTTGGTAGGAGGGGCAGTGGTGGTATTCATAACATAGTCTAGTGCTAATAACATAAAATTTAATCCTCTCATCAACGTTGCACTTAAAAGACACTTCATGTATATACTGCGATATTAAATGGATGTTTCTCTCAAATAATCAAGGCCTTCAGAAAGTGCCCCCAACCCTTCGAAAAAATTCCTGGGTACGTGTTTGGTTCAGCGTCATTTGCCGCTTGCTGCGGCATGATGAAAGACGCTGGATTTGCATGTTCGGAAGGCACAGACAACACTGAAACCCGCAGCACGCGGGTTCGATTACGGCTGCGGCGGTACGTCGCATTTCCGATCGAGGCGATAACGGTAGAGGCCTGTGCACGTTATCGGTGCACGTTGACCCTTACGAAAATTTTTAATGCCTCTTTTTATAAAGCCTTTTGAACTTGCTCGATAGAATCCTATGGTGTTTATTTTCACGCCCTATAGAATTTTTCTATGGAGTTCCAGAAGTTATTTGGCCACCGCATTCTTATAGAAACTTTATAGATGTTTTCCTATACAGCATGTCTATCGAGTTCCTTTTAAGATCGTACAGACATATTTCAATAGAGAATTTATACCGAGTTCTTTTTGAGACTGTAAAGACAAATGTCTATAGAGATGTCCCATGGTGTTTCTTTAGGATGGCAATAAAAACTTCTCGCAATAATTTTTTGAAAAAGAAACGCTTTTTATGCCACTTGCTCGCCACGTTGGGGGATGTCCTCTCGAGAAGTTACTGTACTCAACAGAAGGCGAGGCCGGGTGCTCTGGTTTTCTTAAGAAAAACCGATGGTCCTAGGTCCGGCAGTGGGATTCGAACTTGGTACCTCTCGCACTAGACACCGATACTTTACCACTGCGCCATCGCCGCGTTTGCTTTTCCGTGCGCAAATTTTAGTCATATGCTAGTCGAAGTCAAGGTCATGAAATTAGCATATGGGAAGGAAGTGTAGGGCGATGGGAAGGTAACCAATGGTCATTAATGGCTACAGATTAGATTCCAAGGGAATGAAAGCGCGGCAGGAGGCGGCAGGACGCTAGCTGGTCGGATTAGATTAAAATGTTTGCGACGACGACATGGCCGCAGTTACGACATGACCATGTTAATTGGAGAAAAATATGGAAGAGATTTTTGCCCTGCAGTGGGCGTAAATAGGTCCCTGATGAAACATTTTTTGATAAGAATGTTACATGTATTTATACACTGTCTATAGATCCCTTATAGAGGACATATAGAAATGCAGTCTATAGACAGGTAGCGTTAACAGTTCTAAAGGTACTCTATAAACGTTACTTTATAGAATTTAGTAGATACATCCCTTATAGAGCGCGTATGGTGAACCAGTCTATAGAAAGAAAGCGTTAAATGTTTTAAAGACGCTCTATAAAACTTACTTTATAGAATTCAGTACATATGAGATCAATACGCTTTCTATTGTGCGTGAAATGACGTATTTCTATAGAAGGTATTTTTAGACTTTCTATAGTCGTCCTATGGAAAACGTTCTATAGATGGCGAGTTCCTTTTGAGTTCCTTTAGCCTCTATAGGAACTCATTAGGAGTTCTAAAGGAACTCTAAATCTATTTTCGTAAGGGGAAGGGGCCGACAGCCAGTTTTTAAGGTACCTGCTTTATGTATTTCAACGAAAAGCTTATCGAACAGAGTTTCTAATCATGCAATGACAACGGGGAAAGTGCAGTGGAACATTTTTTTTAACCAGAATTTGTTCCTTAGCGAGTCTCTGTACCCAACACATGTTGCAAACAGTGGGCGACAGCTGTCGAGTGTGTTTGCGCCAAGTTCTTTCATGACAGAGCGAATTTTGGGAAAGCATTTTGGGACGCCTTGGATCAACAGCTCAGTACCGTAGCCAGTAGACCACCGTGACGGGGCTGCAATTGTTATAAACATTGACGATGGCTTGAAGAACTGGATTGTGCAAAAGAAGCAACTGCAAAGCTTGCTGGCTTTTTATGTTAAATAAATTGCGACTGCGTTTTCAAGCCGCTAGTTTGCATATGCACACCACTTTGTAAGTTCCCGCTTGACACAGTCTGGAGATACCGTTCCGTTGTCACCACTGCGCTAATGTATGCTTTAAATAGGCGTATTTTCTTATTTGCGAACTATTCTTATATCGACCTATTATATTGAACCACTTTGAGCTCGATATTATACTGTATGCGTAATTCCGCGGCTAATTGCTGTTCCTTTTTTTTTTTCTAGCGCTATTAATTGCTTCGCCTATCCACGGAGCTTTCGTGTCTCCCAACAGTTGGTTTTGGTTTTACGTTGCACGGCGTACCCAGCCAACTCTCATAATTATCTTCCATTCACAAGGAAATTTTGCTTCCCAAGTGGCCGGCGCACATCCGGCCTTAAAAAAAGCTTAGCGTATTAATACAACGCACGCATTATGCATACAGTCGAGTTTATTCTTACTTACCCGCCTTCGCGGCTGCAACGCAAGTGGCGCACTCAACTGCCACCGGGCCTTCGCGAGGACGCAGCTGCGGCGACAGCGGGTGCGTCCTGTACAGTGTTCGAGCGCTTCCCAGATAAACGCGGGCATGCAAGCGTTAATGCAAACGCAGTACGTGGGTTCCACGGGCAGCGTATACGCAATAATCAAGAGAGACACGCACACACAAAAAAAGAAAACAACGAACAGCAGGTGTAAGACATACTGCGCCATACGAGAAGAACAAAAACAAGCAAGAAACAAGAAAAGTTTCGCACGCGCTGTTTCGTTCTCTTTTTTTATTTATTACTTTTTTTTTGCTGCACAGCCCAGCTTGGGCGAGCAGAGTAAACGCGCTAAAGGAGGGCGTGCCGGAAGTGTCACGTGCTTACTCCAGCTATGCGCCATGCATAAAAAGAAATGATAATAAAACTAGGAGGCTGTGTCACTTGATTACGCTAGCCTCGGCAACGCAACCTCCTCCGACGCCTCGTGCGCGGTGCCTCCCGTGAAGAATTAGACCGACATAATTCGGCTCCCCCCCCCCCCCCGATAAAGAAAAAAAGAAAGAAAGAAGAAGCGCGGGTTCGATGCCGGCCGCAGCCATCGCATTTTCGATGGAGGCGAAAGTGCCAGAGGCCCGTGTACTGTGCGTTGTCAGTGCACGTTAAAGAACCCCAGGTGGTCTAAATTTCCGGAGCCCTCTACTACGGCCTTTCTCTCCTCTCTATCTCTTTAACTCCGTTTCCCCTACCCTCACGAACGCTTAGCCATACCGATATGGGCTTAGCCGACATGGGCTGCAGAAATTAGCGTCGATCCTTTCCTTAACCGAATCATCGTCATCTTACGGCGTCTCGGTTAAGTTTGATGAAAAGGAACCCCGTGAGCAAAGTAACCGAATAAATGGTCGAAAACCTCTGGAACAGATATCAGGCAGGGCATATTGCTGTGGGCACATATTGCATCCTTCGATCCTCCGAATGTTTATTTCGAATAGGCACTTTGTTCACGAATAGGCAATATGCAGACTGTCTTCTTTTAGACCCTACATATTTCTTTATAGATATGCTATGCCCTCTGTCGTCTGCGCGCACGAACGATAAGTGGAGATAGAACTCCTTTGCCGCTGATAAAGTTACACTGAAATGAATAATTAGCAATAAGACATGTTGATTAATATTTTAATTATCTACTTGAGGGCACCTGCTTACGTTGGAAAGTTGTAGGGCATCACAATTTATGGCACACTCATAATCAGAAATTACAAAAATCGCACGTAATTTTAGGTATTATTTCAGTGGATACACATGTAGTACTTAAGACCACCTGTGTATCAGTGAGAACGGTTATATAGATCACAGAGGAAGAAATTTTATCAACGACAGGAAATCGTACTCACTAACCTAAACGGTGCGGGGGGCTGTTTTGAATAGCGTGGCGCTGCTATTACAGATGCCAATGACCAGCGGGGCTGTGAGGGCTGAGCTAAAGCACTGCGACGTCGAGAAAACGAGAAGCGATTTTTGAGCAATGTCACATTTAAATTTACTTATATAATCGGTATAGGCGCAACAAAGTCATTTTCCATTCAAATTAAGTATTTATTTTCTTTTGATCTGGTCATCATGTCCACCTATTCAACTATCTTCTCTCTTTCTTCCTCTCTCCTTCTATATCTACTCTTCCTCTCCCAAGTTCTCTCTCTCTCTATCAATCGCCACTGCGGGCGCAGTCATATGGCCTCACAAAAACGCATGTTCACAGAAAACGCACGCTCGCATGCGTGCATATTGCGACGAAGAGACACTACCCAAACAGCTCCAGTGTGTCGTGTCTCTTCTCTGTTGTTGTCCTGAATGTTTGCGCTGAATTTCTTCGTACATAAGGAAACAAGCACCAAATAGTCCCAACAGAAGTTTTATTGAAGTTCTTTTCACTGAGCTCGATGCTGCGAAACTCGAGATAAAACTAGCGATGCTTCAATAACTTCGCCGTAAAGTTGGTAAACTGCTCTGACAAACAGCGCACGCAGGCATATGATCACGGCACATGCTCACGTGCAGGCTTACGAGCCCCCACTAGGCTAAATTCGCTTCGTAGTACTAAAAATACTATCGCTGGTACTTGCGCACGACAGTACTGAAAAAATCCCGCTCGGTGAAGTCTACGCATACGGGCGTCGTTCTGCACACGACATTTCGCTATGCCGGCCGGATTCGGAAACTTCTTTTCGTAGGAGGCGCCAAGCAAAAAAATAAGACTGTCTTCTTTTAGACCCTACATATTTTTTTATAGATATGCTATGCCCTCTGTCGTCTGCGCGCACGAACGATAAGTGGAGATAGAACTCCTTTGCCGCTGATAAAGTTACATTGAAATGAATAATTAGCAATAAGACATGTTGATTAATATTTTAATTATCTACTTGAGGGCACCTGCTTATGTTGGAAAGTTCTAGGGCATCACAATTTATGGCACACTCATAATCAGAAATTGCAAAAATCGCACGTAATTTTAGGTATTATTTCAGTGGATACATATGTAGTACTTAAGACCACCTGTGTATCAGTGAGATCGGTTATAGAGATCACAGAGGAAGAAATTTTATCAACGACAGGAAATCGTACTCACTAACCTAAACGGTGCGGGGGGCTGTTTTGAATAGCGTGGCGCTGCTATTACAGATGCCAATGACCAGCGGGGCTGTGAGGGCTGAGCTAAAGCACTGCGACGTCGAGAAAACGAGAAGCGAAAGGGGCTGCGTAAGACGCTGTGGCCTCTCCCCCCTTACTAGAGTGTACTGCATGTTTCTAACGCGTTTGTGCTAGCGTCCCCTTAAACGCGAGATCCCAGCGTTCGAATAGAGTGTTTCTCACGTCTTTACATGATGATCGACTGGGCGAATTACACGGAAGATTAACGGTTTACCGGTGATTCACTCCGGAGCTTCGCCCACTCATCATCATTCACCCCGTGGATATGCTGTGAATTTTTTGAGCAATGTCACATTTAGATTTACTTATATAATCTGTATAGGCGCAACAAAATCATTTTCCATTCAAATTAAGTATTTATTTTCTTCTACATTGATCTGGTCATCATGTCCACCTATTCAACTATCTTCTCTCTTTCTTCCTCTCTCCTTCTATATCTACTCTTCCTCTCCCAAGTTCTCTCTCTCTCTATAAATCGCCACTGCGGGCGCAGTCATATGGCCTCACAAAAACGCATGTTCACAGAAAACGCACGCTCGCATGCGTGCATATTGCGACGAAGAGACACTACCCAAACAGTCCCAGTGTGTCGCGTCTCTTCTCTGTTGTTGTCCTGAATGTTTGCGCTGAATTTCTTCGTACATAAGGAAAAAAGCGCCAAATAGTCCCAACAGAAGTTTTATTGAAGTTCTTTTCACTGAGCTCGATGCTGCGAAACTCGAGATAAAACTAGCGATGCTTCAATAACTTCGCCGTAAAGTTGGTAAAGTGCTCTGACAAACAGCGCACGCAGGCATATGATCACGGCACATGCTCACGTGCAGGCTTACGAGCCCCCACTAGGCTAAATTCGCTTCGTAGTACTAAAAATACTATCGCTGGTACTTGCGCATGACAGTACTGAATAAATCCCGCTCGGTGAAGTCTACGCATACGGGCGTCGTTCTGCACACGACATTTCGCTATGCCGGCCGGATTCGGAAACTTCTTTTCGTAGGAGGCGCCAAGCAAAAAAATAAGAACTCCGGCAGAAACGTCGCAAGTTCGGCGGGTGTCCCTAAGTTGGAACGAAGTGCTCCAAAATACGATAGCCACAGCGACTGCACGGACAGCCCGAACAAGGCCCGGCTGCTGCGGCCGGACATTTCGACCGACATCGATCAATATCACGGCGACACTGGGCCCTCAGCGAATTGGACCCGTACGATGTCCCAAGCGCCTTACACGACTCCCCGCATTCCTCCGGCTGTTCCTGCGGAGATAGCCTCTAGCCAGCCATTGAGTACACGGGCCAGCCCATGACGCGAACCCTCGAAGACACCTTTGTAAGTACGCGTCCTATATATATAACGCCATCGTCGAGTGTTGTCGCACGCCTCGTTAGATAGCGTTCGCGCTGTGTGCAAGAAGCAGCTGCGTGTGATGCCCAGCACCTGTGAGCGTAAATAGTACAGGGCGCTACCGGCCACTCGTCTGCATACGTGTTTGTGTTCCCGTGCATTGTTATATATGCGACTTTACATGCGAGGAAGCACCCATATTGGGAGGGCGTGCATATACAAGTGGGTAATGTGTGTGTGTGTGTGTGTGTGCGTTTTAAATTTGTCCCCCTGGTATGGAAAAAGAAATTAAAATAAAGTGGGGGTAGCCCGCGCCACCAGAAGGTATATCGGGCTTAAAGGGCCCATGACACCAAAATTTCAAACCCGATATGTTTGTGTTGTTTGGTTGTCGAACATCTGAAGGCACTTGTGGCCAAGTATTAACGGCGAACGTTGTCGTTAAGATATTTTAATATGTATTTAAAGTGACCATAAATGCTCATCTGGGTTTTCGGCACCTCGCGACATCGTCACTAGTATGACGTAGATTGTGGGCCATCTGTGACGTTTCACTTTCGTAAGTTGATATCGTGACGTCACAGAGAGACACGGGCGCGCCGCGCTATGGCCTCCGAGCGTGGCCTCCAAGATCGGCTCTCGCAGCCGATCGCGGAGGCCACGCCAAAAGCCGTATTTTTCTGCTTCCTCTCCGTGTTGGTCCCTCAAGCGTACATTGTACACACGCTATGATGCAAAGCGAGTGTGGCGAGCTGGTCTGGCGCTCTCGCTCTCCGCAACGTCACCGAATCTTGAGCTCAAGTGATCAGTGCATGCGCTCACTTCCGACAGCCGCCACGCTTGCCCCGTGGCGCTAGTTTCTTGCAGTTTTTGGCGCGCGTTTCGAAGCTTCATTAAAACTGAACAAAATTAACGATGCTGTGACTAATTAGACTTCCAGCTGGAGAATTTGTCACTCCATGCCGTGATTACAAGACACTGTTCTACTCATTAGAACATAAAAGTATCCAACAAAAAAATAGCTGTCATGGGCCCTTTAAAGCCAATCGCACCATAAAGAAATAAGGGGAAGTGTTCCCAAAAAGAAAATTTTGTGGAAAAAGCCAATTGAAAAAAAAAATGTATGTATTCGGAAGCAAGGCCTGCAGGGCTTTTCCTTCTATAATAAAGGCAGGAGATGAAGACCGCGTGTGTGTGTGTGTGTGTGTGTGTGTGTGTGTGTGTGTGTGTGTGTGTGTGTGTGTGTGTGTGTGCGTGCGTGCGCGCGCGCGCGCGCGCGCGCGCGCGCAACAGAGACAATTCGTCTGCCGAGATCAACGATCCTGAGTTCTCCAGCGATATTTTATGAGAGTCGCACGACAAAATCGCCCAACTTGTTGAAACAGACTGGGCACAGTAACGAGCCCTTAAACGAATTCATTCCGGCAATTTCTTCGGATGCCCGAAGATATCTTTTTGTGAAGATTCCCCGGAGAAAGCTATGGATAACCATTACTGTTACGGAGAACCATTACGCAAGCAGACGTTCCCATGTTATTCGCATCAAATTTTTTTTAAATCTGCAAAAGAAACACCGCATAATCCTATAGAAAGTATGCAAACAAAAAGAAAAGCAGGACGTAAATCGCGGTTGTTCACTCCTTTTCTGCGTAGTGTCAATGCACTACAACCACAGTTAAAAAGCAGGTCTCCGTCTATCTAAAGGTTACTTATACTACATATTTTCTAGCTTACATGAAAGAGTGAAGATAAACTATTGTGTGTTGAAATTAGCAGGCCTGGCTCTTTTTTTTCTGTTTGTTTTTGTTCTCTTCGTTTTTGGCTTGATAAAGATATGCCGCAACAAAATAACCCAGCTGCACGTCTACGCGGATCTCCAGGGCAAACGAGCACTTAAATACTGTCGTCGATTTGATTGGTTTCTGTGATTTTGCGTCCTAAAACCACATTATGATTATGATAGACGTCGTAGAGGAGGGCTCCGAAATTTTCGACCACCCGGGGTTCTTTAGCGTGCACTGACATCGCACAGCACACGGGCCTCAACATTTCGCCTCCACCGAAATGCCGCCGCCGCCAACGCTTCTAGAATCTAAAAGCGTTGGTCGCCCCTGCAGGGGATGCGACTTGAAACCTGTAGTTCTGCGCTTGAAAGCGTACGAAAGACGCTTTCGAGGTAACAGGTAAAAGTAAAAAGGTACAAACCAATAAATCTACGGGAGCAAGAGTGAAAGCCATCTTTGTCTGGAATGGCCAAGAATTCCAGGATTCTCAGGTCCGCTCCGTCGCTCGTCGAATTGCACCGTTCCTTGCGAGCCCGCATTTGAGCGCTGCCGAGCAAGAGAAACACGGCGGCGAAAAGGCTCTCGCTACACGCTCCGAAAGCCTGAACACGAAAGGACGCAAGAAGGCGTGCGTGTAGCCTGTATGGCTGCTGGGTGGTTTGCCTTCTTTTGTGTATACGAAAGGCAGCAGGGGGAAAAAAATAAACGTTGAAAAAAGAAAGAATACCGCTTTACTTAGTTGCTCGCTTTGCTGCCGTTCCGAGGAGTGGCGAGCGGCAGTGAGTGCCATTCAGTTTTTCCATGGCCGTTTTTTTTTTTAAGATGCAGCGAGGATGGACGAACAGAAGGAAGCAGTCACTTCTATGGCTCCCGAAGCCAGAAAGGAAAAAAAAAATACGGCATACACTTAACGGAGCCTTTAATTGCCACTAAATCCTCCCCGATTACGACCACGATCCCTCGCATCTGCGCGGTGCATTCCTGAATTCCTCGCAGTTAATTTCTCGGAACCTCCCCACGAGTACGCTGCGTGTTTTCGCCGGATGTAAGAGCGGCAACACACGGTAGTCGATAAACCCTATCACATCTGCGGCTCTCAAACGAAATACGGAAAGACATTTTACGAAAATCTACCCCAGCTTCGTATCGTTCATACGTGTGGAGTTCTGGACACAACACACACACAATATATATATATATATATATATATATATATATATATATATATATATATATATATACTCTTAAAAAAGGTCGGGCTCCAACCGTCGTTCTCTAAGAGGCGCATCATCAATTATGCGGCAACCCTAGCTATTTTCGGATATATATATATATATACTTTTCCACCCGCAAGCTGATGGAAAGTACGTAGGGAGGATATTCTGTCGCGTGAATGCTGGCTTCCAGCGTCAATGGCAGTGTGTTTCGTACATTTGACTCAGCTTCCTAGTACCTATAAGGTGCGATCTCCAAGCCGAAACGCTAATTTTACAAAGTGCATTTAGTGTTATGATCATTTTAGGCAAACGGCTCGATTTTTTTTTTTAGCTTGTATGCGAAACGATAGGCAATTAAGCCATTCTCTCCATAATGCACGCCCAAAAAGCGCTTCAAAATGTTCTCACTGGCATTTAAGTCTCTCTTAGCGCATTCCCATCGGCGCTGTATATAAGACGTTATAGAGTTGGTAGCCTCGACCGAAATGTTAAAGGGACGCCGCAACACTTTTTGAACACGGTTTGAAAACTGTGCCAATCAATCACTCAGTGTACTGTGAACATGTGAGCCAAATATTAGTGCCTTTGATGCACGAGGCAATTTGCAGTTTGGTTTTAAATGGAGCTGGAAATCGCCTGCTCTCCTTCCCACAAATGACGTCACAAGTAACAACGTCGTTTAACTTGCTTTGCTGTTCTGGAAGAAGAATACATAAGTACATAGAAAGATACATATCTACGATTATCGAGGCGCTCACGCAAGCTCTGCCTCAAGCCACGGAGTCAATAGGGAGTGATAGCTAAACGGCTCAGCGGGCCAGCGGGCCTGCGAACGAGCGGAGACGACAACTGCGCATGCGCGGCACGCTGAGACAGCCAGCTCATTTACGGAGCGCCCTCTCATATCGTCTCTTCAGCGTAGCGTATGCAGCGGGCCAGCGTGCGAGCGTTTTGCAAGATGGCAGCCCCCAACACAAGCGGCGGCGGCATGTCGTCATGTAGCGAGAACGAAGATGTGTTTTCACATAACACCTGTGATCTAATGAAAAATTACTTTTGACATATCCTTTTTCGCAGTAACTTCAATTTATTCGGCAGGTGAAACCTCTTCTCGATCGACAGTAATTTCAACATTGTTCAACAGGTGGCGCAGCAGTACGTTCCGCTGAAACAAGCGCACGGCGTCGCTCAGCTTCCTTTTGCAATGCGCTCCGCTGTCCCCTCCGCTGACCCGCTGAGCCGCTATAGCTATTACTCACTAATGTTCTAACGCCGTCGTGTGCTCAAAGAAGAGCACGTAGTTTCCAGCCACATTTGAAGCCAGGTGGCGAATTCCCTGATGTGCGCAGCGCACTATTATTTTGGCTCACATGCCCAGAGAAGCCTCTACGACTGATGGCATTGTTTTTCGCTATATATGTTAAAAAATATCGATGCGTAGTTTAAGGACCCTTTAAGGAATACGGCCAGCACGTTCTGTACGATTGTGGATTCACTTAACCTTGCCAGCTCTTTTGGCTTCATTCGAAACACCATTCAATAATACCTTATACTGATCGTTGTACTGAGCTAATATTTAAACCATGAGAGTTTATGTGGCAAGCTACGCACTATTTTTACTGGGTAACTACGCCAATATGGACAGCCAGAGTGCTCGCTTCAGCTACTGAGTGTCCCACTGCCTCGGTCACGTCGGAAGGCGTCATGTCATCAGCAGTCCGCACCGCAGCTCTCCCTGATTTTATTGCGACTCGGCAGTAAGTGTCCGCATACATCGTAAATCATGTTTGCCGAGTGAACGGCACGTGTAGCGGGCAACCGTAAAAGGCAAATTTTCGCAGCGAAACAGCGCAGGGAAGTTCAGGTGTGCCGCCTGTGTTTAGGCATCGCATTGCCGAACGCTTATCCATTCAAGGAATTAACAAGTGCGCCAAACGTCACACCCCTTTATGGCGTAGTTAAACTACGCGGTACATCCTTCCGCAACGAACGATGCTGTATGCTTACTAGAGACAGCTCCTTGGGGAGCAAAGATGACGAGACGTTTTACACCAGGCCCCATTTATTGTTCATAATGGTAGCGCGTTTAATGGTCGAGGCCTGGAATATCAATAATAGCGGAAGCGCGTGCGTGAGTCAGCCGTCGATTGGCTTAAACGGAGAAGAGACAGAATTCCTTAACAGTTGTCTATCGCGTAAACCGGCACGTGTAACCGCTTGACAGGTGGCGCTACCGTTCCTGAGCATGCGCAGATATGTTGTTGCTGTTGTTGTTGTTTTCCTCAAATCTGGCACATACCCACCCTGGGGCATTGGCCGAGATGTCAGAAGTTGAAATAGTTGAGCCTGAAGTACTATGGAATACCAGTTAGAATCTAATAAGCAGGATGAAATTAACAGTGAAAAGTACGAATTTGTGAAAAGAACCGACCTGAATCAATTATGAATTTTGAAACAGTAGAGCACACATCCCTGTGGCTATGTCCTAATGAGGAGGCTCCCAAAGACAGAATATTAGAGACGGTGAATTGCAACCCAACCGTATGCAACCCAACCCTACGCATGCGCAGATAAGTTGTGTGTCTTCTTTTTCGCCTCTGTGCCCTGCTTCAGTCCGATTCTTGGTCTATCCCCCACTGGGTGAGCGCTATAAAAGAGGATCACCATCATCATCATCATCACCCTGCTTTAGTTGATAGCCAGCGTTCGTGTTGTCCACTTCTCTTTCCCTGTGCCCGTGTTTTGCACGCCTCTTCTTTGCATTACGAATCCTTACCAACTCGCTCAGCTTTCTTTTTGACCTATTTACTTCTGCGGCTTATACTGCGCTGCTACATCACCTCTGTCGACAGAAAAACGTTGCATGAATTGAAGCTGATAGTTATTATTATGTGGGGTTTAACGTCCCAAAACCAGCTGTGATTATGAGAGACGCCGTAGTGGAGGTCTCCGGAAATTTTGACCACCTGGGGTTCTTTAACGTGCACTGACATGGCACAGCACGCGGGCCTGAACATTTCGCCTCCATCGAAATGCAGCCGCCACAGCCGGGATTCGATCCCGCGACCCTCGGATCAGCAGCCGAGTACCATAGCCACTAGACCACCGTGGCAGGGCTGAAGCTAATAGTGGCCATCCGTACAAGGATTGCACATGAACAACTGACCCAAGTATTCGGTACCCTGAAGAATACCGAATGCCGAAAGCTCAATAAGTTGTCACAACCACCAGGAAAGATATTAAGGTCCCTTAAGAAATTCAAATCACGTAGCGTTCACCGCATGCTTTTCCCAGTACATGTGCATGAGCTGGAGTTACCAAAAAAAAAAAAAAAGATAGAGCAGGCGCTAGTGCAAAATGCGCTACGGCTCAATTTTTTACCTAGCGCCGACGTCGTACTTCTGTTGGCATCGGCGAGCAGTGGAATCTTTGTACACGTATGCACTTGCCACGCGCACAGGCGCCGCGTTAGCGCCGTTTCTATAAAGTGTCGGAATTGTTTGAGTTTCGTAGTAACATAATTAAGTTTCCTTGTAACACGTAACACAATTACAGTCCGAGCCATCATGTGCACGGGATTCAGTGAAATTGCAGTTTATGAACATTTTGCCGGATTTTACTTTGAGAAAGTAAATTTTGTTTACTGAAGTATCTGCGCTTGAGTGGTGTGCTCCGTACTGCTACGGCGGTATCAGTAGCTCGAAATTATTACATCCGCCGGACGCCGACGCCAACACCGAATTTTCTACGTTACGAGCTCTTTAACGCTATCGCTCTGGACAAAAAAAAAAAAAAGTCTATCAGAATGTTGCTTAGCTCATACACGGAGAAGTTGCAGCATGTATATCGGTATAACACCGCGGGTTTCAATTTATTTTCTCGTTAATTTTACTGCTTTCCGGGGGCGACAGAGGGGCTACACTGTGACTGTTGAGCTAGAGGATGCATCTCTTCTTCTGCCCGATATCATCAGATAACCAGACTTAACGCACGGTCTCCCGGATTCCAGTAACGACTAGCCAATTTCAGAAGGCTGCGCTCGCCGAGTTGAAGCGCATAATTCCGTTCTCAGTTATACTTGTGGATGTAGTCTTCCGGACCTCCGTGACACCGAAATGATGCGATTGGATAAACCAGAAGCCATCACATCTTCTTCGTCACCGCCTCTTCTCCAGCTCTATGGCCAATCAGCGATGACCGAAATGGACATGAGTAGTCTCAGAATATCTCCACCAATGTTCTATAAACTTGATCAGTTCACCTCCTTAGCACTTGCTGCTACTGTTGTGGACATGGCTTCCATAGTGCGTAACGCAAGGCCCACGTTTAGTGTATTCCACAGCGCAGGGCAAAGGGACTTAAGACATGATATGTAAATATCGTCTTGCGGACGGACAGCACAGCGGCCTCCGCTATATTTACCTCAATGTTGCCCTGCAATACTTCTTGAATGTGGTCAGAAAACGGGTCCCAATCAATTGTGGAGGCTGCTGTGAGCAACTGAGGGAAACGTGGCCCCTACCGCACGCACCAGGAAATTTGTAGTGTGGTTTCTAGTGCAGCAGCAGGAAACCACCCGGAGCTCTTTCACCAAGTTACATCATTTCAGGAAGAACCAGAATTCCTAATTTCATGGTCACGGAAACATGCTCAGTAAAGCTCTATTTTTTCGCTTTGACTTCATTGTAAATTAGGAAAATGTATGTACCTGCCCTTAAAAACACCGAAAAATGGTCAAGCTACGCGGCTGGTACTCCATGAGACGTCATTTGATGAAATGAGAGCAAGCAATCCCCAGCTGTATTCGAAACCAAGCTGCGAATTTCCTGGAACATGCAGTGCAATAACATTGGGCTCACATATTCACGGGAACCTCCATGACTCACTGCCGCCTTTTTCTGACAATGTTTCAAAAATGTAGCAGGGCTCCTTCAGCCCGTACCTTCCAACACAACGCGCAGAATCGTCGCTGCGTGCGCTCTCCAAGAAATATTGCGAGCGGGGCTCCATCCTGTCCGCTTTTATAACATTTTGTCCGCGCACCGCACTATAAGATGCGCACAAAGGCGTCGTCGTGACTGCCCCGCGTGTAGTCGTCGGTGGCGCCTACAGCGGCGCGCATAAAGAGGAACACCGGGGTGATGCATGGCCGCGACCAAGTCGGCGGCGGCGGCGCCCACCCCCGCATTTTCGGAGCGCACCTCGACCGAGGGTGACGGCCGCAGATAGCCGCGACGTGCGCGTGAATATATATTGAGCTCGCTCGTCACGGCGCCGCCGGGCCGAGAAAAAAAAATAGCAGAGATAACAGCATCGCGCACAAGCGCCGCTATGAGGGAAAGCAGGGCGTTCACGAACGTGTCTTATCTCACCAGCGGACCAATTTTCATAATTGAATATTTGTTTTCGGACCTTTTTGTTTTTCGCTTTCCTACCGCTCGAAGACTCTCTACGTTGGAGTCGCGACTTGGTCGTGGCTCCTACCCCTTTATTTTCGAAGAACCGTCGACTCGGACGTTTGCCGTTCAACCGACGGAGTTGAACCCGCAGCGCCGCCGCTATATATAGAGCGAAAATAACGCCGCGCTTTTCAAGAACTCCTGCCTGATTATCCCCCATACGCGTGTGACCACTTCTGCAAATGGCGGGGCTAGGATCCACTTTCCCGTAAGGTCCTTAAAACAAGGGGCTTCACTTTATCTAGCCGAGGTGGGACGTTCAGTAGTGGTACTCTTTATAGCGCACCAGTCAGTATACATTAAAGGACGAAAGGAAAACAGATGGATGACGCTCAAGGTTTCCTTTCAAGCGTGGAAAGCGATAACGTTGTCATGCTACGTTCGCTATCGCTATCGATAGCGCTAGGCGTAACGACATGTTAACGCGTGTTTTATGTCGGGGTCCACCACGACCCCACTACGTCATTGCCGTAACGGAAGTGATGCAGTAAAACATACATGTAAGAACAACAAAGAAAAACACGCAGAAAAACTTTTGTCGAAAACGACAGAAAGCTGAGCGAGTTGGTAATGGTCCATAGTGAAAAGAGCAGGCGTGTAAAACACAGACACAAGGGGAGAGAAGTGGACAAATGTGTTGTCCACTTGTCTTCCCCTGTGTCCATGTTTTGCACGCCTGCTCTTATAACCTCCTGTTGCGGCGCTAGGAATCGAACTCGCAGCGCCCGGCCCCTCGGCGAGAGGTATAGCCGATGCTCTACAACTGCGCCACCGGCGCACGTTCCCGAAGCCTTACGAACGTGGCTTACATTATTTCGTATCTCGATTCTTTCACTCTTGCTCGATGCGTTCGTCCGGCTCTTCGCGCGCGCGTCGGGACGCACTTTGCCTACAATGGTGCCGCCATCAAGGAGAGGCGATGTGAAGCGACGGCCGGACTGGAGGGGTGCGCGTTCCTCTCCAGACCGGCCGTGGTTTTACTTCGCCTCTCCTAGATAACGGCACCATTCGAAGCCCGTTACAAAGGGCGCCGTTAGTCGCAGACGGCGTTTCCGCGCCGTCTTTGATGCCTTTGTCACGTGGCATTTACTGTCTACAGTGTCCAGTTATCACATGAACTACTTTAGCTAGCACAAGGGGATGGTCACGGTCATAGATGTAATGGAGGCGATGCGTGAACGTGGGTTCATGCACGTCAAACGGTGCCGTGCCAGCGAAACACCGATAGCAATGAGCAAGTTCATATCGCTGTACAATCACCATTGAACTGTTAAGGTGAAGACATATTTAACTTTCATGTTATACCTATTCGTCTGACAGAGTGATCAGCCACATTTTTTTTTAATAATACGGAACCTTTTTCCGCGTTTACTTGCATTTATATGATTGGGACAAGCTAAAGATGACTCATATAATACGCGGGTTAGTATTATTGGTCAGCAGCCAGCTCGTATTAAGATCACGTATAGTACGTGACGGCTTCTGGCAAAAAGAGTGTTCCACACTCGTCGTCATGGCTACGAGTGGCGTTGACAGCCACTCCCAGGATTAAAATGCCCACAAACACCCAACAAAGTGGAAAAGAGAGCGACAGCCGCCGTAGTATAGCTGGTGGAGAGTAGGACGCATTATTGTAAGGTCTTGGGTTCCGTCCCTACCAACGGCAGGGGTGTTTTTTTTTTTCGTCTACTTTATTTCCGTTCCTTTTATGTCATCATTAGTACACTATTCGGCTCAAAAATACAACTTATGTTCCCAATGCCTTGCTTGGACCCATTGTCTGTTGCATTTATTAGGTTGTGGCTAACAATTCAAAGAGCCCTTGGTCCATACCCACTTCAAATACGTAGAATGGCTTCTTTGAAAAAAAGCAACATTTCAGGATGACGTGTAGCCAGCGTCAGCTGCGGATCTGGGATCAACGAAAGTAAAAAAACATTTCGTGAAACAACATAGTTGAAGGCGTAACGTACTCGCCCCTCTTTCAAACTTGCCGCGCTCGTCTGTCCTCATAGTAGTCATGTATTGTAAGACAAGAAGCGCAATAACATTTTTACAAGTTGATAAGTTATGACATGAACTAACCCGAAAGATGAAGACAGCATTTTACGATTGAGAAACCATACAATAAATGCAAGACTGCGAGATTTGTTCATACTGCGACAAGGCGGCGAGCTGAGCTAGTTTGTACAGGTTCATTGCGAAGCAATAAATAGGTTAAACAGCGCCGAAGGCGCAGGTACCTGTCAACTTCTTTTGTCGTCATCTTCTGTGCGCTTCGAGCTACTACTATTTAATGGTTGTTTGTACTGTCAACGATCCTGAGCACACTTGTAACGGGAAAAGAGAAGGCGGGGGAGGGGGGGGGATATTAAAAGGTCATTAATGATGCCCGAACGCACACGTCTTCAAAGCTAGCGTTTTTATCCGCCACAGCGACAGTAAACGTGAAGCTGGCATGGACTTTTATTGTTCGCTTCAAACACCCCTGCGCATCCGAGACTCAAGTTCACAGCTCTTGCAGTGGAAAGTACCACCGTCTCTGACGTCATTCTCGTGCTTCTGCAACCTCTCATTCGTGCGTCGGCTTTGTCTCTTGCCGAAATATTTTTATACGCGCTTTGCCAGCGTCTTCTACAGTGTCCCTTAGTGTTTTACAGTGGAGCTGTTAGAAGCTTGTTACAATGACCATTCCGTCGTGCGCAGAAAGGGAAAGCGGACCCTCGCTTGCACTCGATGCGCAGCCCACTACTACATGATAGTGATAGCGATAATGATAGTGTTACATGATAGTGGTGTAGTTAGTGATATTGATAGCACAGCTGGAGTATGAAGAAGACGACGAAGAATGTAAAGGATCTGAAGACCACTCCGAGACATGATACAACGCAACACATGCCGTACCGCGCATAGATACAATGCAAAGAGAAGCGGACAGAGAGCAATAAATACACATACAGACAGAAAAAATAGAGAGAAAGAGGGAGGGCTCATATAGTGCAACAAATGTTCGGTGTTGTCTTCCTGAAAAATAGCGTCTCCTTTGCTTAACTTTTCAATGCTTTGCTCAGCCCCCACAGCGGCCGTGCCTATACAGCCCCGCTGGCCATTTGTGTTAATGATACCACTGCCATGCCTAATATTTTTAAGAAATAAAACACTTACAGAATATGAACGTGTTCAGAATTATAATTTTTTCAACTATATTATCAGTCCAGGGGAAAGGAGGACGCACTCTGAGGCACTTCGCTGAATTTTTTTATGCTCCTTTGCATAATACCACTGTGTACCTATATATTGGAATTGTAACAGGAATTGGTTTATTTCCACCACGCACTGTACATAATATAACATTGCAACATTGGTATACTTGTGACACAACAGAGAAATGAACCGCCGTGGTAGTTTAGCAGCTAGGTGTCCACGTGCGGAGGTCAAGGTCGCGGAATCGAATCCCGGCCACGTCGACCGTATTTCGATAGCGAGCGAAATGTAGAAAACAACCGTGTAAGTGGAGTTAGGTGCCAATTAACGAACCCCACGTGGTCAGAATACCACCGGAATCATGCCCTATACGGGAAAAGCCTCACAGTCGTATGGTGGTTTTGGCGCGTAAGATAGCATCAGTTATAATTATTCCATCTGTGCATGAAAAAAAAAAAGTTATATTGCGACAAAAATAAGTCTTCGTTTCATGCGAACATGTCGCTTAACGCTTCTGATAAGAGACAGATTAACCACACAGACGCACGCGCTCAGGTAATAGCGACATGAAAGCGAGATTCAGCTTATTAGTTATTCTACTACCTTCGTTTTACGGCTTACCTGGTTAAAGCAGTAACGGAGATCGCCAGAATAGCAATATGATTCATTGTACAGCATTATTTACGTGTAATAGAATTACTAGGTCGCGGTATTGCCGTGTTTTAATGATTGTACTCGTATATTCCGCAGATCTCATCTGGCGCTATTGTCGTGATGGCTAATTATCGTAAGAAATGGAGAGTCTTTTGCATTATCCAATAACTTATCCAATAATTATCCAATAACTTATCCAATCCAAATACGCTGAAAAAGACTCTTGAAGCGCCTAATTAAGGAGGATTATTTTATTTTACTTTTAAGCGCCATAACCACTTTAAGCGGATTTGAGAAAAACGCGATTGCTTGCTATGGATAACATGGTGGGGCCGATTTCAGGAGTGTTTTTTTTTTTCTGAAAAAGCCGGACGTGCTTTAGACAGAATCGCGAAAAACGCAGCTGACTGCTACGGACAATGTGGTCCAGCCCGCTCCAACAATTCTTTTTTGTCAGTCAGTTCACGTGATCAAACCTCTCCCTGAAAGATTTTTAACATACTCTGAAAACGATGTACGTCAGTCATGGAGGCTCCTCTAAACACGTGATCCATGCACGAGGAGGAGGAGGAGGAAGGAAAGGCAGGGAGGTCAACCAGACGCGCGTCCGGTTTGCTACCCTACACAGGGGGAAAGGAATTAAGGAATTAAGAGAGATAAAGAAGTGGCGGTGCGACTATCAAGGGGTAGACAAAACGTGCCTGTGAATGTGCAATTTGGTTTCAGATAGGGCTGGAAACCGCCTGTTGTTCATTCAACATATGACACGTCACAAGGAACATTCACGAAGCCGCTTGACGTATACAAACTAGCGTTAGTGAATCCATATTCGCAGAAGTGCCCTCGCGTTTTATTTGTTCTGTGTTCTGTGTTTGCTCTGTATTTCTGCTCTGTATTCCTGTGTTTTTTCTGTGTGTGCTCTGTTTGTTCTGTATTTGTTCTGTGTTCAGCAAGTAAAGAAAGCGTACGTATCTTTCTTCTGGAACAAGAAAAGAAGTAGTCGCTACTACTTGTGACGTCATTTTCTGAAAGGAGAGCAAGCGATTTCCAGCTCCATCTGAAACCAAACTGGTTCACTTGTTCTGATTTACGTGTTCACGGAAGCCTTGACGAACTATTTACCCATTTTTCACACTATGTACAAAAAATAATAATAAATCGCCGGATCCCAGGCATTGTGGGAATCGATGCCATACGAAGCAATCAGCGAGGAATTTGCTTATGCCGAACTATTTGACATTCAGCCAAGTGTTACGAGTAGGATCAATGTCTGTGAGCGAACGGGGTGTATGTGGCACGTCAAGTGTATATTTTACTTTTTCGTGTACGCGCCCTACTTATTTTCATTCGATTTCAGTTGTATGAGCCTAACAACGCATCCTCCTCTTTACTGTAAATTTTATTATTTGATATTTTCTTCTTGATCATTCTTTATTGTTGACGCTGCTGTTTTCTTACCCAACTCTCCTCTTGTGCGATTGAGGGTACCATAAATGAAATGAAATTAATGAAATGGAACTCAATCGTCATCGCCATAACTGCAGATACAGCAGGCATATTCACAACATGTGAAACGTCGTTCTAAGAGCCGCCGAGGTCCAGCGGAATCGTGCCTCCTTGGCACCTCAGTGTCCCGGGTTCTATTCCTTCCCCCTTAGAGCGTGGTATGTTGAACCTTTTCTGTGTCTATCCGGTTGCTGTACCTAAATTTCAGTCTCGAACTACAACAAGCGTTCTGCCTTTCTCCTATTGAACCCACGCTAAGCGTACCCTCGTGAAATTTCTGAAGTCTATTTTGTTCGTGCTTTCGTAAACGTAAGCTGTAATGCTAGCAGAACTCCAGCCTAGCAAAACGGGTACGAGTCACAAATGGTTTCAGGTACGTCAGTCGCGACGTACCTGACGAGTGTGTCATTTTAGTGATGTCTAGATCAATCACTGATGTTCGCCATACATTGGTACTAGATAGATAGATAGATAGATAGATAGATAGATAGATAGATAGATAGATAGATAGATAGATAGATAGATAGATAGATAGATAGATAGATAGATAGATAGATAGATAGATAGATGGTCAAAGTTGCTCATGTTCGGCCAAGAAATGCTTGGAATTTATAAGTCTTTCAGGGTTCGTTTAAAATGGGGCGATATTCACGAAGAAATGTTGGACTTGCTGATCCTTACTCGGATGTGTTGCCTCGTTCATGTTTCACACGAAAAGTCTAAATGGCAGTGAATGAATAATTTTGCAATTATTTGCAACAAGTCACCTACACAACTGTCCTTCGCTCTATACCATCCTTTGTAAAACTAAAAATACTCGCGACAGGAAAGTGAGCCGACACTGTGCTTCTGTTCGTGACGTCGTTTCACAGAGCGCGCATATTGGTCCAGGGTAGGTCTGACACGTTTCGATTCAGACAGACCGAGGATCCGATCCATTTCTGAATTGAAACTTATTTATTGTGTGTTCATTTCAGTTGGCAATTGACCAATTTCGAACGCAACTGTTCACAAGATTAAATAAAGCGAGATGTTTATCACGGCACCTTAGAATATGAATTGTTCAAGTTTTTAGCAAAATAATGGTCTAGAAGCACTACGCTGACTGTATTCGTCCCTTAATGTTTGTCAAGCACTCCCACTGGTTAAAAGTGAATGTAACTCGCTTCGATTCAAACGTACGAAGAAGTTGACTCATTTTGTACCGGACGCTATAGATTTAAGGGTAGGCGTATCAATCGAACATTGACCAATACTCGAGTGAAGGATCGCTGAAATATAAGAAAGCCATTTGTCTTGCTGTCAAATTTAGCGCTGATTCTTCTCCTGGCTCATTTTCAAAAACAACTTCGCCCCGCCACGGTGGTCTAGTTGTTATGGCACTCGGCTGCAGATCCGGAGGTCGCGGGATCGAATCCCGGCTGCGGCGGCTGCATTTCGATGGAGGCGAAATGTTGAGGCCCGTGCGTACCGTGCGATGTCAGTGCACGTTGAAGGACCCCAGGTGGTTCGTAATTACCGGAGTCCTCCACTATACGGCGTATCTCATAATCACGCCTGGTTTTGGGACGTTAAACCCCACAAGTCAATCAATCAAAAACAACTTCCTCATTTGTAAAAGCTCGTGTGAACTTAGGTGCTGTCACAATGCTGTTCTTCTGAGGCTTATTCAAGGGGGCGTTCCTGACGCAGTGAGCGGTTTCATTCAGTCAAGACCACATACACCTCGCCAATCGATAGCTTTACTACTCCTATGCCACAAATATGCGATATTCGCTGATTTGTGCAATTCTAATCTTAGTGGGTCCATGTCGTAATCGTTTTAAATGACATAATGCCGCTTTATTGGCGTCTTGAGCTCCTTAAGTTCACTATTTCATGCTGAGAACTGCGCATTCGACCACGCGATTCTCGGCCCACCCATGACTTCTAGGCGTTTCAAATATTATGAAAAAAAAAAGAAATAATAATATCGATGCAACAGTAGCCGCGGCAGGCAAGGTAGCATAACGTTGCTAAAATAAAAGCTTGCACGAAGAAATGACACTGCTCGTGTAAATATTCGTGGATTTACTTACGTCGGAGTATTCATCATCCTGCCCGATTGTTCGAGGGACCTGATACTTGGCATGGACTTCCTGCAGGCGAATGGAGCTATAATTAACTTGGAAAAATCAAGCGTAACTTTTTCTACAGCGAAAGCTATAGCGGACGATGGTGGACCCGACAACAACGCTGACAACGCCTTGCGCATCGTTGCCGACAACGTAACGGTACCGCCCCGAAGCAGCCTACTGACGTTGGTAACATGCGACGCATTCGACGGCTACGAAGGCATCGCCGAGGCGAACATTCCGCTACTGCTTGAGCGGAACCTCTGTATTGCACGAGGCCTCGTTCACCTCCAGAATCGATGCTCATTAGTGATGTTGACGAACTTCAGCAATGAATACCAGCACGTACCGCAAGGCACAGCTGTAGCCTTCATACATGAAATATCTGCTTTCACAGATGTCGCCTCGCTAGGCACAGCTTCGCAAAACCCACCAAAAGAGGCCAATCTGAAGGATCGCATACACATTAACCCTGACTTACTGGAAGGGCGGAAACAACGGCTGCTAGACCTTGTCAATGCCTTCTCTGACTGCTTCTCTACCGAGTCAAAAGTTCGACGCACTTCCGTGGCAAAGCATCGCATTATTACCGAAGAGTCAGCCCGGCCGCTTCGCCAGCATCCATATCGTGTTTCGCCTGCAGAAAGAGAAGTCATAAAGCGCCAGGTGCAGGACATGCTAAACGATGATGTGATTCAGCCATCCGCTAGTCCATGGGCGTCACCCGTCGTTCTCGTTAAGAAGAAGGATAATACACTGCGCTTCTGTGTCGACTACAGGCGGCTTAATAGTGTCACGAAACGCGATGTTTATCCCCTTCCCCGCATCGACGACGCCCTTGACCGTCTACGCCACGCCAAGTTTTTCACCTCATTGGATCTCAAGTCAGGGTACTGGCAGATCGAGGTGGACGAGCGCGATCGGGAAAAAACGGCGTTTGTTACCCCTGATGGGTTATATGAATTCAAGGTCCTCCCATTCGGCCTCTGTTCCGCACCTGCCACATTCCAACGAATGATGGACACTGTTCTATCTGGACTGAAATGGCAGACATGCTTAGTGTACTTGGACGACGTCGTGGTATTTTCGAGAACGTTTGACGAACATCTAGATCGCCTACAGGATGTGCTCCTTGCGATCAGAAAGGCAAATCTGACTATTAAGCCAGAAAAGTGTCACTTTGGCTTTCAGGAGTTAAAGTTTCTCGGACACGTCGTTAGTTCCCACGGTGTTCGACCAGACCCCGAGAAACTGGCTGCCGTCGCAGAGTTTCCCCGTCCCGCAGACAAGAAGGCAGTCCAACGCTTCCTAGGTCTGTGCGCGTACTACCGTCGTTTTGTCGAAGGTTTTTCAAAGATCGCCGAACCATTAACAAGACTAACACGCCTAGGCGTACCCTTCAACTGGACCGAAGAACAACAGGAAGCCTTCACGGAGTTGCGCCGGCGCCTGCAAACCGCCCCTGTACTCGCGCATTTCGACGAGGAGGCTACCACTGAAATCCACACAGACGCCAGCAATGTCGGCCTCGGCGCTATTCTTGTTCAGTGGCAAGACGGTGCCGAACGGGTAGTCGCCTACGCGAGTCGCAGTTTGACAAAGGCGGAAGTCAACTACTCCACGACGGAAAAGGAGTGCTTAGCAGTCATTTGGGCTATCTGCAAGTTCCGACCGTACATTTATGGAAGACCTTGTCGCGTTGTGAGCGACCATCACTCGCTGTGTTGGCTTGCGAACCTTAGAGATCCGTCAGGTCGCCTCGCTCGTTGGAGCCTTCGCCTTCAGGAGTACGACGTGACAGTAGTCTACCGGTCCGGGCAGAAACACGGCGACGCTGACTGCCTCTCACGTGCCCCTTTACCTTTGAAACCGAGCGACTTAGAGCAAGATTTTCCGTTTCTCGGCGTCGTCGACATTGTCGAGATGGCCGACTACCAACGCGCCGACACAACATTGCTGCCTGTGATCAGATACCTTGAGGTGCGGACGTCGTTGTTCCGCGCCCCATGTTGCGAGGGCTCACTTCTTACTGCCTCCGAAACAACATCCTCTACAAGAAAAATTTCCAAAACAGCCAGGAAACATACCTACTCGTTGTTCCAGTTTCACTGCGTGCAGAAGTCTTACAGGCATCCCATGACGATCCGTGTGCCGGGCACCTAGGCTTTGCCAGGACTTTGGCACGCATACGCCAGAAGTACTATTGGCCGCAGCTGTTCTCGTCCGTTCAGCGCTATGTGAGAAGCTGTCGTGACTGTCAGCGACGGAAGGTTCCACCTTTAAAACCTGCTGGACTTTTGCAACCCTTGGAACCTCCTGCAGCACCGTTTCAGCAGATCGGAATGGATCTCCTCGGTCCCTTTCCCACGTCGTCTGCAGGAAACAAGTGGATAGTCGTCGCAACTGATTATCTGACACGGTACGCAGAAACCAAGGCCGTAGCCCGCGGAACCGCTGCCGAAGTCGCCACGTTTTTTATGCAGGACATTGTATTACGTCATGGAGCCCCTTCCGTCTTGATCACTGATCGAGGCACAGCGTTTACTGCTGACTTAATCAAGGAGATCGTCACGCTTACTAACACCAGCCACAGAAAAACCACAGCCTATCACCCTCAAACAAATGGTTTAACGGAACGCCTGAACAGGACAATGGCCGATATGCTGTCGATGTACGTCGACGTAGAGCACAAGACGTGGGACCAAATCCTCTCATATGTGACATTCGCATACAATACAGCTGTGCAGGAAACTACCCGTTTCACACCGTTTGAACTCGTTTATGGACGTCGTGTCACAACCCCCTTAGACGCGATGCTACCAGTCGACACCGGGACATCGAGAAGCGAGAATGCCGACGACATCGTCCAGAAGGCTGAAGAAGCTCGACAGCTCGCTCGAAACCGAATCCGTAACCAGCAAAGTGCCGATGCCCGCCGATACAACAGCGGCCGAAGAGAAATTCACTATGAACCTGGTGACTACGTCTGGGTATGGACGCCCATCCGGCAGCAGGGTCTCTCCGAGAAACTGCTGCGCAGATATTTCGGTCCCTACAGGATTACAAAGCGCCTCAGCGACGTGAACTACGAGGTCGTTCCCGAAACTTCTGCTACGAGCATGAGCCGACGGCGGCCCCGACCAGAAATTGTTCACGTAGTGCGTATCAAGCTGAAACTGGGCGAAAGAGAAGAAATCAGTGAAATGTGTCTCACGGAACGACACAAGCTGGAAAACGCTCGAGAGCTATTCACGCGACCTTGCGGCGAGAGTGTCTTAAAAGGTTGCAAACCTAAAAGCGAAGAAAAGCGGATAAGGGGTTTCACGAGGATGGGGTTTTGTTTCGGTGCTGAGAATTCCTAAAGCACGCGTCAGCGCCCCCTGTTAACCACCGCGGTTGTCCATTCAACGATCTGCAAAAGCAAAGCCTTTAGCGTGAGGCCTGCTTTAGTCGCACAAGCTATTATTATGTGGTCCGAGTGATTACGTTTTTCCGGATCATACCTCGGTGTTTGCGAAAGTGCGTCGCGATATCACTAGCCTACTCTGCAGTAAAGAATGCATCACTTGCTCGATCTGCTAGTTCGACAAAGGTGCTGCTTGCATGAAGAGAAACTGTGGCCATAATGGCGCAATGCATGAGTGTGCAATGTAATTTAATGCTGACACGCTCCTGTTTTATACAGTGCTCACTGTGTTCAGATATTGATGCACTACGTGCGCGTCCCGTAAAGGAGCTTTACCCGAAAGAAAGGTGCCTCTTTATAGCATCGTATGCGCTATGCAGCGACCGTGTCCTATTATTATCTTGCATTCTCTCATTTGTGGTTTTATTTGTCTTTTAATTTCTTGCGAGGGCACATTGAAAACGAAACTTTGTTGCTAGCATAGGCCCAGGAATCAGCTGATGAACACGCAAACCGAAATGGGTTGGCATGATATGGTTGAAGGTTGGACGAGTTGGCCACAGTGTAGGCCATACGGCGAGTAGTACAGCGCGCGAATGTAGAAAAAAAGGACACAGTATATCGAAATAAGTGTATGTTTCCCAACTGCTCTGGGCAGCCTGCTTTTTAGCAAAGCTATTGGCCCTGCCAGACTGGTGTATTCGTTTCAACTTACAAGCAGCCGAGGCGCGTCGAATGCAAAGCAACTGCTATAGACACGAAACTTGCACGAGTAAGGTTAGACCAATCACGTAAGAGGAAAAGGTGCATGAGGTATGACGAATAGGAGTACTTGTGGATGCCTTCAATGGCCGTCGCTAGTTTTAACGTGGTAGTAAAGAAGAAAGTACTAACTAACAATGCGGAGTATAACGAAGAAGGTAGCGTGAAAATACCACTCCCCTGCGAGCATTCCCAGACAGGCCTAAAAGGTCATTGGAAAAGACTCGCTCTCCGACCAGAAATAGGACCCAAACTTAGCAATACGCTGTAGTAAATGGAAAGAACGTTCAGTGGGTGTTTTTCCTTTCACAAATCGTTAGCTGGGACCTCGAAACGCGTCATCATCATTACGCCGCTGGCTCCGCTAAGTAGACGTCGAATCACTCCCATGGCCGCCGCTCGTCGGTATCCGCAACGCCGTCAGCCGACAGAGTGAACGACCCCTGTACCCCGATGATGTTGCATGAAAGTCGCGCACTCGGACGAGTCTCTCGCGCTGTCCGTTGCATGCAAACGGTTTGCGCAAATCACACGACAGCGGCGGAAATCGAGGAGGACTGGGCAAGACGTCGGTCGGCCGGCGTTGTACCGCGAAGTCCTGCACCGAAGGCACTCTATCGCACGTGCCGTGGTCACTCCAGAAGTCGCCGGTGCCGGCACACCGAGGCTACCCGGCCCACTCCTCGATCTCCGCCGCTGTCCTCATAGAGATCCCGTGGTGCTGACCTGTGTCGTCGGGGTCCGACATGGGTCCGGCGGCGTCGTGGGCTCAGCAGCCCGCGGCGGCCCTCTTCCCGTGCAGCAGCAGCAGCGGCGGCGGCGACGGCGGCGTCCCAGTCGGGGCGGCGGCTGCGACGCGGCGCCCGGCGCCCATGTCCTCCGCCGCCGAGGGCCGCCTTCTGCCGGCGCTGTGCGGCTACCACTCCTCACTGCGCGGCCTCCTCCGGCGGCGGACGGGCCACAACCGCGGGCCGTGGCGGCGGCACGGCAACGAGAACGAACGACAGCGCACGAGGCGACACAACGCGGACCGGTGTTCGCACCACTGCGGCCATCGGGGGGCCCCGGGCCAGCGGATCGCTCCGGGCCGACAGCTCCTCTCTCCGGCGCTCGCCGATCGACGCGCCGACTCGCGGCGCCCGCGGGCGCGAGCCGCGTGCGCCCAACGTGACGTCGGGTGGCGCTCGGGTCGCTCTTCCCGGCTGTTCGTCCCTCGGCTTTCCCCGTACGGGGAAGCCCGAGGAAAAGGGAATGCCGGCGGACGGCTGCACTCGCCGTAGGAGACGGCGCGGTGATAGTATTTGACGCCACGGTTAGAGCTCCGGCAAAAGAGCAGATCAAAGGGCGCGTTTGCAGATCGAACTACTCCTTGCGCCGCCGTTGAGCTTCCCCCGTGAGCCACGAGCACTGCCCTCGATATAACAAGTGGCGCCCTGGAAAGAACCCTTCTCGCAAGAGCAGTTTCACCGGTATGAATTCTTGGCGGGTTGTATTTTTTCTATAACGTGTTTGCATGGGAAGGAGGAAACGCAGCGTTGCAATGGCGAAACAGAATTTCACTAAAGGCTTAACAAGGCACCGCGCTACTTTAAGCCCTGGTGCCTCACTATCCAAAACAGCTATGCTGATTCTGTGTGGCCTTCTGCAAAAGCGACAGGCGGAAAACAGGTCACGCGTGTGCCACGTCTGCAAGAGGCTTTCGATGTTCTTGCCCAGTGCCACGACGCCCGCATTTTAGGTAGCAGTTTATTGCACGCTTACACGTAGTACGCAGCCTCAACAACTGTCCCACATATTGTTCAACTCCTCCCCAAACGCAAATGCGAGGGCTCCTCATCCGCGACACATTTGCCGAGCGCATCCTCCACATTCCCTCCATCTTCAAACAGGAATCACTAATTGAGGGAATAACGGCCGAAGGAGGGCCAGGGAATAATGGGGAAAGGAAATTCCCTTCCGAAGCCGCGGTGCTCTTCCTTGGGCGTCGTGCGCCAGAAGGGACGGGAGGAGTTAACGGCTTACCGATCGTGTTGATGAGGCTCGGTTTTCATCTCACGCCTTGATGTCTGCTCGGAAAGGAAGGAGCCGCGATGTTGAGCGAGCCCTGATTAGAAGGTAGCTGTTAGTGACGCATTTTTGTTGCTACTGTTGTTTTTCGGAGACTCAGAAAAAAAAAGTCAAGTCTGTTCTACGCCGTGGGAACAACGAAGGCATTCTCTTATCCTCAATCGTTACGTGAGTGGAAAGGGTGTAGAGCTGTAAAGTTATTGATGTCATGACCTATGAGATATCTTAGTCATACCAACCTTCCTCATTATCTGCTAGCCGCACGTGGTCCGTCACCATCGTGGAGGAACAAATACTAGGAGGCGGGATCACGTGATCCCGATAGCCTCGGCAAGCCAACCTCCTCTGACGACTTTTGCGCGGTGCCTATTGTGTAAGCTTAGGCCCTATATGTTCCGGGACAGCTCGAGTTTGCTTGGTCGCGGTAATCTTCAGTGGCGCTTGACGGTGCACCATTCTAACGCTTGCCTCCCGTTATTCTCTTTAAGCTTTTATTTATTTATTTATTTATTTATTTATTTATTTATATGTATTTACAGTACCTCAGAGGCCCCAATGAAGGGGTTTCACATGAGAGACATAGGGGGGGGGGGGGGGGGGCTATTCCAATGCATTATTTGTGTAGATGCTCGATGCTGCTTTGAAGTAGATGATACTGGAGTGGTGCACAACGTCAGGTGGAAGGCCATGCGCTGTCTTCGCAAAAAAGGATGACATGTGCGCAGTCGTCTGAGAACTGGGCGGGTACACCGCTTTCCCGTGGTTGATGCTGACTGAATGACGATGGGTTGGCTCGATGGCGGGAGTACGAGGTGATGCGTGGCAGAACTTGAAGAAAAGGCACAGGACGAGCTAAGCTTCGACGTTCCTGTGGCCCTACCTCGACGAAATGCCGGAATATTTACTTATTAAAGTTTATCTCTCTCTGTCTCTCTCTATGCTTCAATGTTGTCGCGTGACACTAGCTATTTTCCTTCCTCCATGCTCATTATTAACTCTTGCACATCTGTCTGTCTGTCTGTCTGTCTGTCTGTCTGTCTGTCTGTCTGTCTGTCTGTCTGTCTGTCTGTCTGTCTGTCTGTCTTGTCTTTGAAGTTCACGCAATGGAAATGTAGCCGCGGCAGCGGGGATCGAACCCGCATCTTCGAGCTAAGCATTTTCTACACATTAGCCTTCGCACAATCACCGTCATGAAGCAGTGAGCTGGGTGCAAGAGCGGATCCGCTTCTCCCTCCTGTATAACAACGATATCATTCCATGCACGGCCCAGCCTCGACTTTGATGAGCTGTTGATATGAGAGGGCGTCCAATATGGGTGAATTGCTACACCACGTGAACGGCTGCGCTTGGATCTCCTGTCTGCTTTGAAAGACAAATGTTCCAATTACAGGGACGGTGCTCTTTTTTTTACATTCTTCACGCGCCCAATGCTATCACGCATTGTTATAAGACACCGTAATACTGAGAATCATGGACATAAGGTTGACAGTGGCGAAATCATGTAAGTAAAGGGAGACGGCCTTGCCGTGAACTCCGACGTCGTCAAGTAAATAAATTTAACAGACTAGCGTTATTATCACAACTTAGACATATTCGTTTACTGTCCTTTCGAGAGCTCCTGCGTTCAAGTTCAAGGTTGAGGTTATATGTAATACATGCTGCTATTTTTTCCCACACAATGCCTGAAATTCTGACACGTAACACATTGCGTTCGACTATGTCTTCAGACAGATGAAAATGATATCTGGAAAGCAAAGATGTTATACGGAAGACATATGTCCACTTTTCGGCCCCACAGTGGCGCTACGACGCAAGGGGAGAGAGGAATGTAAGTTTTCAGCTTCAAGCGCTATTTTGGTAAAACCAGCACTTTCAATTCATCCGCTGTGCCACGTGCCATCTTACACTGGAATGGTCTTCCCGATGATATAGTTTCGATGACAGATCGGAAAACGTTTCGTGAACGGCTAAGCACGTTTTTTTTTTTCATAAATTCGAGCTCGCTTTGTTTACTGTCATGCGCGTGATTTCTGTGCTTCATTTTCGTTTGCCATTGTACCAGTTGTGTTAGATTTCGCTATTTTTGCTGTCTTCATTATTCTACTTTGTTTGTTTTACATGTCCCCCTTACTCAACAACCGACAGGGCCTATAAGGTGTTTCTAAACAAGTAAGTTAATTAATTAATTAATTAATTAATTAATTAGAAGACGTGAAGACTGTACAAACGTACGCTAACGCTCGGATGTCATAGTCGTCGCTAAATGAGGTGGGTTATTCGCAGCAACCTCGGCAGTGCGTTCGTCGCCTTCTGATGTGAAGCTCGCACGCTCCGGCATACCAAGAGTGATTGCTCGAAAAGCATTTTGTCGTCGGGATACATGTGAGGGGCACCGTCCCTAAGAAGACCTGTACCGACTACGATGACATAAGATGTTTTCAGTGGATTCCTCGCAGTACTGTCTTCCCTGCGAACAACTATGTTTGTAAGTGGCACTGAATGTCTTACTTATCAAGGAACGGCTGCCTCGGGACGCGGCGGTCCCGATGAAATATGGAGTAGGAGGGACAGGTCCATCAGTGAAGGTGGTTGTGCCTTCACCCGTCGGTAATATTTTACGCACATCGTTCGACATGGCGCGCGAGTATTGAAATTTGCTGCTGCGTCACTTTTTGGCAGTAGAATAGGCTCCTGCATGCGCGCCGCTTGCGTGAACATTCTTAGCAGCATTGTCGGCACATTTCCTTGCGGTGATGCAGCACCGATATGTCGTCATAGCCTTTGTCTACTAACTGATGGTACCATTGTCTAATTTCCGCCACTGATGGTACTGTGAGACGTTTTAAATGGAACGTTTTCGGCTTTTGCGGGGAAGATGACAACTTCTGCCGATCCTCAAGGAAAGTGATATTGCACACCTAACTTGTGCGCAGACTTGTTAACAATAACACGACCCTCCAGCAGGTGTCAGGCGATCAGTATGAAGCGGTAGGTGGCACTTGGCGCCGCGTCAGTTGAGATAGCTGCGAAGCTGACGACGAATCTTATGCCTTCGTTCGACTACTTCATAACGTTCGCCGAACTAATTTTTGGTCTCTGCAAATGGCAAGAGGGCATTCAGAGTCTCTCGGCAGGCGCCTAGTGTCTTAAGGGAGCGCTGGTAGTCGCACACTGTCTTCTTACAAAAGTCGGCACCGGGCCGTTCTTGAAGGGAGGCGAGTTGGTGTGCACATGCAAGATCAAAGTACCTACAATATGCTTCAGTGGTTTGCAAACTGGTGTGAATAGCGACTGCCTAACCCTTCCCAACTGCAACAGTCATTGCCGTTGATGTACGGCGCGGCAACAAGCTGCAAACTATGGGTACGTGGCCGTATTGCGCGTACGAGACTGTCACAGGTGGTCGTCAGTGTCCGAAACCTGTATCGCAGATACGCGAGACAGAACGTCCACTACTAAGCGCGGAGCTCTTCTATGGCTAGCATGGATGACATACAAGTGTGGTCTCGCGTCACGCAAGAGGGAAAAGCCGACCTAGTACCCAACACTCATGCCTTCAGCCCACGGCTGAGGGCATGAAGTGATGACACTGATCAAGCGAAGGACAACATAGAAAGAAAGAGGGAAAAAGAAGGAAAGAGCCTTGTCGTCTACTGCTGCATTCGACTTATAGCCCAATCTTCCCCCCAGCCTACTGCTACGTGATAGTTAATATCCGAAGGGTAATATAATGATAGCTTGAGAAAGAAAGAAATGAAGGAGTGAGAGAAGGAGCCTGTCCATTCTTCTCCTAGTTCTGGTTACGCAAAAGGCTAAAGCGGATTCGCTGGTTCCATGAACGTACTACCGATATCCTTGTCCACTGCGCACTCCTACACGACAGTAATATGACAGTGAACTGGACAGCCTTGCCAATTACGTCACGATTGACTATAAAAGCACAGCTTCGCTTTCTCCACGGTTTTCACGGCGTGGGACTCGCTTGCGCGCGTGTGTGTGTGTGTGTGTGTGTGTGTGTGTGTGTGTGTGTGTGTGTGTGTGTGTGTGTGTGTGTGTGTGTGTGTGTGTGTGTGTGTGTGTTTTGCTACAGCGTCGCATGCGCTGATACAATGCACGTTTTCGCTCCAAGGAATGCGAGATCAACTCATCACACCAAGTCAGGGAATCCTGTCACGAAAATGTCATGTGTTCAACCTAAAGAAACAGCTAGGTCGAGCCCACAATCGCCGCTGTCTTACGCGCACCATTCAGCCTGTACCGCATCGTGATCGCAATAAGCATTTTCGTCTGTCTGTATAAGAGTAACGTTGCCGGCTTAATAGCACTCCATACATAGTCGTGTTCTCTAAAGGTGCCCTCTTGATACCCACGCAATCCAACTTCGTTTCCAGCGTTCTCATAGAGCGTATGCCTTGATCACTATGCTTTGCCTTGATCCGTTCAGATAGAGATCTATGCCGATTAAATCTGCGCTAATGTCATTTGCTGTATTGATTGATTGATTGATTGATTGATTGATTGATTGATTGATTGCCGCCGGGTGTAACAGCTCCTCATGCATATATCCGACGGTCCGAAAGGCCGCTTTCCCAATATCAACGCACCTGTGAACAAGGCCTCGAGACATCATCCCGGAAATCTGCGCTTGTCACGCGCGTTCCGCTCAATTACGTCATGCCCCATGTCTAGACGCCTTTCGCTGATCCCATGAAAAGTCACAGAATTACCGTTTTTCCGCGGAAATGCGACAAAATGAAAAAGTTAGAAGCCCCGCTTTTCGATAGAACGGAGAAATGCTCTTTTTTCAACTAACTCGCACAGCATTCAGGCGCGCAAACATTCGACGCCGCTATCTTTAGCGTGTAAAACATCTAGGAGTACATGAATATTTGAAATATTTGATATGAGTAAATATTATCTTTTACGAAGCATAATCAAGTCGTAGATGTCCCTGAATGTTCGACCACGGCCGAACAAGCATGCAGGAATGTAGACGAATAATCGGACCAGTTGCGCTACGTGTAATTTTTACAGTAGAACGTCCTCAATACTAGGCTTGGGTCAATATCTTAATTATTCTCACAGCCCTTGATTTCTGTTCGGCAAATTTAATTTCCAAATTTCGAAGTATCTAAATATCGAAGTATTTGCGAACTAACCGGCCTGTAAAGGTGGTTTCACTGTTGACGAGTACCGTTGCGCGCTGAAGCACATACTTCAATGAAACTTCGCACTGCCGTGAAGACGCACTTCATGGCGAAATTTGCATACTACCTGTTCCCGGTTAAACATTCTAGTGTCATTGCACGTTAAGGTGATAGTAAAGGGAAATGTTAGGTTGAGAAAGATAGGAACGTTAACTTTGTGTAGTATATAATTCGCCATGATTCTGCCACGAACATAAAGCGGTTGTAAATGAGAAAAGGGCACAATTGAGCAATTGCGATGGTGTCCTCTGTCCTTCTTCGTTGATACCATGTTGAAATGACGTCAGCTCTATTTCTTCTGAGTACGCGATTACTGCTCAGGGCTATAAATGAAAAGTGTCCGTTTAATTAATCTCAGGTAGTCAAATATTATGGAGCTTCCCTCCACGGAGCTCCTCCTCCTTCCATTCTTCCATTTCCTTTCTCCCTTCTCCAGGGACGCTGAGCGGTGCTCCCTGATAGCTAGAGCTTCAGAAAATAGCGACCTTTCCTTAAACGAGTACTGACACGAATTTTTGACATTCTCATATGGTTGCTGTAAATGAAAGCAGTGGCGTGGAGAACCTCAGAAAGAGTATCACGGTGCCTCGCAACGCAGTGAATATATTTTACAGCGTGAGCTGTTATGAGACCACAACAAGGGCCGTTTTTGGTGCCGTAGTTGTCCGCCACCGCCGTCGCCGCTGGTGTCCGTAACCACTATCGCTCCAATTTTGGAAAAAAAAAACAACCAGGACCGAGGAGAGTTTGAAACCACGTCCCACTGGGTGGCAGACGAGCATTCTACCACTGAGCTTGAAAAATCATCGCTAAAATACCTAAACAGGTATGAAGCCTGCCGAGGAATCGCATTAACAAATTTAATGTTAGGTGGCAAAATAGTAATACGCCACTACGGGGCGGGGGAAGTGGATTGCATAACGAGCGCGAGGGATCATTTGAAAGAACGTAGGGGTGCATGCTTTGCAGCTCTGCACCCATTACAGAGGCATCAGCAACATCGTCATTATGAAAGGATCTTCTTCAACTTTTCCGTCATCATTATTACAAAGCGCTGCCTCGTGAAGCAGTTTTGTCGTATCGTGCCATGCGTCAGGTGACAGGCGACGTGCGCATCCCCGACAGCTACCTGATTTGGCTCTTCGATATACCTGATGGTCCGATCACTTGGCCAGATGCCCAAGCGTTTACAATGGCCTCAAGAAGGCCACTCCTGCAGCTTAGCGCTGTCACTGTCCTGCGATTCCGCGCAGGCCTGGTGTTTTTTTTTTTCTTTTTTAATGCAGCTCCCTTAAAATCCCACTTTCGGTTTCGATTTCGAGGGCGCGGTTTCGTAGTGGCGTGTCAACACAGTCGGACGTACGTCTGAGTCACGTAGGGACAGCAATTTGTGATAGCATCGCTGCAACTCTGTCGTCTGTGGTCAATTACACGTGGGCACGCAAAACAACGACAATTCCACTGTGGTCCACGACTCTGAGAGCGATTTCGGCAATTTTTAACAGACTGTGTTCATACGTAATCGTAGTGTCTACAAGATACCGTGCGGGGAGTGTGACGTGTCGTATATCGGCGAGAGCGGGAATTTCAAACGGCGTTTGAAACAGCACCAAAATGACGTCGCCAAGGGCCACACAACTGCGAATGCCTTGGCGGAACACCACAATCAAACTGGCCACAATATTGACTGGGACGCAGCAGCTATCATCGCAATGGAAAGACATTTATCTGCCCGTCTGCTTTTAGAGTCATTTTACATTCAGTCGACTAACCGCACGATAAACAGGACAAAGGGCAATCTACCAGAGATATACACCCGCACGTTGCGCCACCTGACCCATAAATAGCCGCATGCCCACGCTGACATCTTCATTGTGATCAAGGGACCCGTACGGGCCCCGAAACGTCAATGCCCTTCTTGTTTTTATTTTTGGCGAGTGTATGTTTATTGCACAAGTATGTTCCCTCGCCAGAGGATTGTTCGTCAAACGCCTGATTATATAGTGTCCATTGCGCTCGGGCTGGCTTGCAGTGCTGGGCGACGAAAACTTTAAAACCAGACTGAAATATTTTGTACGCGTTTCTTGGCTTTCGTGTGCGGAAGGCCTTAACAATATATGGCTAGAAAACGAAAAATCTATATTTTGCGCAGCCGCAAGATCGTGTCAGTACTCATTTAAACGAACCACAATTAAAGGTGTTGTGCTACCGTGTCAGCTCTATCCAGATCAACGAAATTTTTACCAAATGTGAAGAAAAAGTGTGAGAACAGTGTCGTACGGTGTTTTATAAACGTCACAGGGTTTCACCGACTAATACTCTTGCACTGGTTACGGCTTGGCGCAAGCTGCGTCTTAATGTAGAACGTTTTTGGATGTTGTCTGCAATATTAATCACATTTCCTGCGCGATGCGAGGACTCCTGCATGTTTTACATTCCTCGGCAATTCTCGACGACAGACGGCTGTAGGTCGCCGTCATCAAAGTACTTTGACCGTTCTTCTTTTCTTTTTTTTTTTTTTTTGCTATGCACAGGTTAGCTCCATGAATAGTTCTAACTTAACCGATCAGAGTGCTGCGTCATTCGACCTGCTAAGAACTTTCTCAAACCCATAACCCCCGTCATGTCGTTCGCATTATCTGGGATCATTCCACACTATTCCCTGTTTTTATCTTCTTCGATGACACGTGCCTCCGGGAAAGTCATCGCGCGAGCACCGCGGTTTCGTGCACCGGTCGGCAAACGGGAGAAGGCTATTTCCTCGGCTCCCCGGGTTAATACCGGACGATTAATAACAAACACAGTCCCCTCGGCGGCGCAGCGGTCGTCGGCAACCGTTCCGCGAGGCCCGGAGCGATTTCCTGCACCGGCTGCTGGTCAATCGACGGCGGAGGACGACAGTGATAAGAACGAGGCCGAGATTAAGTGGCCCGGGCGCGCGCACACGCCCCCGCTGGGAACGAACGGCGAAAGGTGAACCGGGCCTTGCCTAGATAGGACAGACCGCCTAATCCAACGGTGGCGACCCCTGTTGGGCGGAAGACGTTGTGTCCTTTCCTTATTTCCCTCGGGAGAGAAGGGAGTCGATGGCCGACAGGAGGAGCCGCGCTCGCTCTCCCCGGTCTGTGCGCCTCGAGAAGCAGCCGTGTGGATCACCCGCGAATAGCGGTTGCGGTTATTGCCGCTGTATTCTTCGTAAGGGATGACGTCAGGTGGATACAAGAATGTAAGCAGGACTGCGTTAGTGCGACAGCGCCGCTGTCAGGTAATGCGAAACTCCAGCAGGGTCGCCTGCATGGATGACGGTACGAAAATGTCGTGTCCCCTTTCTTAGTGTCACGAGTAACGAGTCACGCTCTCATTTCTGACACAGTACCTCCCGTTCGCGTTACGAAATTGAAACATCAAGAGAGAGACAATAATCAACTTTTTTGAAGGGCCAGCCTTTTGAGCCCGAAACTTGGGTGGAATAAAGAGAAGAAACAGAAAATCTATGAAAGCGGATATGTTAAGAGTACACATTATAAAGAAAAAAAATCAGTTCCTTTATTATTTTATATCATGTCTTTTATGCTGAAGAATATTTTATGATCCGGATAAATAACAATAATTAATAAAAATTAATTTATATTCGCCTACGATTCCTCAAGATCTTACAAAATTTTAAAAAGCATTAAGATAATATATTTACGAAAGAAGACATGTTAAGAGTTGTATATGACTGCTATGACATCACCTACAGCACAGGTCTCTTATACCAAAGAGACGTTTAACAATAATGGTAATTAATAAATGTCAATTAACAACCATTAAGATGACGTGTCGCTCATCACGGCATTGGGTGTGCAGGTCTGAATCAGGGGTATGCGTGTACGAGTCACACGTGATAAATAAATAATAACTAAATAAATAAATAAATAAATAAATAATAACGTGAAGCTCACGCACGCACGCCGCCTATGTGGATAGTGTTCATAATCGAATCCGATGTTCACGACACCACCGACGTGCGTACCGCTATTAGACACCTAAGTCAAGGATTAGGGTCGCCTGCAATTTTTTTTTTATTTTTCCCAACCACCCAGCCCGCTTCCACTCCCATCGTGTAAACGACTATAATTACACCGGTTCGCAGGTTTCTTACTGAAGTAAATAGATCAAGATGATCAAGGCAAGTGAACGAAGTAAACATTCGGGAATAACGCACTACAAAAGAAGACTAGTAATATATGAAATAAATGAGGATGGTAATGACGTAAACATACAAATATTAAGAGATAAAACTAGCAAGGATAAGTAAACAACGGGAAATACGACGCTTCGGCTCGTCAACAAAAACTAAATGCAACATTTTATTAATTTGATCCCTATCCAGTGACTGAATTGTCTGGCATTTCTCTTACTGGTATATCTGCTGCCTCATTTTGTGTGTATACGCGGTGGTTACTACCGCGCAACTTTATCTTTTTTATTTTTTTGCGAACAACAGACAGCCCGACGAGGACGAGCCATCTTACGTGGTCTGTTTATTTACAGGAGGAAGCAATAAAGTGAAAATGGGGCGTGAAATATTTCTTTAGATATGCAATGCGCACATTGTGCCTGTATTGCTTCCTCTGAAAAGACGGGTATATTAGTTGCATCCCCACAAACTACGCGACTCATCGTGGAACACGCAGCGATCGCTAAAGTTGATTCAGTCAGTAAGCGGTTAATAACTGTAACCGAAGAGGAGATTGCTTTCTTGTGCCTAGATAAGCGCTTCTTTCTTTCTTTTTCTTTTTCAGTGCGTGTTTATGTAGGCATCGTATCTTGAAAGGGGGCATTCTTTTTATCATGTTTTCGACGCACTGTTCCCCCACCCCCAAATTAACATACATGCCTGTTCATCACAATAAAACTTCACTTGAAAGTCTGCGCTCGTCTTCGTCGACTCCCTGTCTACTGCCCGCAAAAAAAAAAAAAAAAAAAAGACGCGCTGTAGCCACCTTCAAAAATTCAATACCAAACAGCCCGCACTCAAAACTTTCTTCAATTCAACGGAGCGCCCACGTACTGTGCGATATCAGTGCACGTTAAAAAACATCAGGTGGCGCAGATTTCCGCAGCCCTTCACTACGGCGTCTCTCCTAATCATAGCGTGGTTTTGGAACATAAAACCCCAAGATATTAAACTTGCTTGAGTATCTGCTTCTAACAGAATGTCACGCTCTGCCGTTCCGGCTGTCCTTTTGCTATTTATCAAACAGTACACACTAGGAATCTGTTGATAGCGCGCAATCTGTGTTGAACTTACTTTTGAGATGTCTTTCACTTGTTGCGCGCGTAAGCGTTCGTGTGGTTTAGTGATCTTGTACTGCTACGTTTTCTTTTCTCGAATAAAACCAGTTGGTAGTGAGTGCCCATTTTGTCCTTTTTTCTGGTTGTGTCCAGTCTTTAACGCGGTGAAGCTTGTACTACGGCTCTGAGCAAACTCGCCCAGGAAAGCATTTTGTTGATTTATATCATGCATACTAAGCTAAGGCGATAAAAATTCAACAAAATTACAACAGAATGCGCATAGCATACCGATAATTCTCGACGACTCTACTGTCAAGCTTGGTGAAGGACATTGTAACACACTTCAGCAAACAGCGAACTCGAATCTGTAAGTGCGATGTCAGTGCACGTTAAAGAACGCCAGGTGGTCAAAATTTCCGGAGACCTCCACTACGGCGTCTCTTGTAATAAGAGCTGGTTTTAAGACGTTAAACCCCACAAAATCAATTCAATCTGTAGGTTTTCTTAGAAACTCACTCAATACAGGTGCCTTGCGCTCGTACGGCTCTATGCTACGAGTATAACACAATGAGCTCCCAAATAAATACAAAGAAAGTAAAGGAACAACTGAGGACTTTGGCGATGATGAGTTTCGAACCCACGACTTCACAGCCAGTAGAAGAGCGTCTTACCACGGAAAGATCTAAACTAGTACAGAACCTCAAGGGAAGATCTGAGGCCGTTGGCTACGGGCTGTTTGATACTGAATTTTTGAAGCTGGCTACAGCGTGTTCTTCTCGTTTTTTTTTTTTTTTTTTTTTTTTTGTAGAACAAGGACAGGCAGCCGACGAAGACGATGAAGAGATCTTTGCAGACGATGAACAGGAAGTTTCGCTATAGGGCCAATGTTTGGACCAAGTGAACTTGTCTTCGTCGGAACAGCAATAAGTCCATTTGTTGAAACGTTGGCTGTAACAACATCTCCTGTTCTTCATCGTCTTCAAAGATTTCTTCACCAATTATCACGCAAGGACCTCACACAAACCGGTACAGAAGGACACAGGATGGGCTCCGTTTGAGGCGAATGATGAACAGCGCAAGAATTAGTTTGATAGAACGCTTATGAATATGGATCAGCACAGAAAATCTGTTTGACAAGAGAGGGGCAGTGCTTCGCTATTTCAAGCCAGAGATGTTTTCCACAGGATGAAAACATGCGAAAGTAATATGTATCGAAACAGGAGAAAGCATGCACAACCCCGTAAAAGTCCACTGCGATCAAGAAAAGGGAACAGTTTAAGCAGTCGATAACTGAAAATCGCAGTATCAGACCGATAATTGCGCCATCGGAGAAAATTGTTTAGCCATCATAAGAAGCGCCCAAACAAATTCTGAGATTGAAAAAATTTGGTGGGAATATATATATATATATATATATATATATATATAATATACTATCAGTTGTACAGTCTCCTGTCAACATGTAAATACTGCTGCACTGCATGCACCGGGGATGTCGCAATTTGCATTCAGATGCAGCCCGAAATCTGCTCTCGTTTCAGCAAACAGCTTCACTTGGAGCATGGGCGACGTCTTCTGACATTTTTGTTGATCTTATACAGTATAGGTTGTCTTTTTTCACCGACTCGAGACAAACAAACAAACAAAGCATTAATGGCAATGTGTGCGCGATTAGAAAAACACCCGATGCTAGTCCTGCTTCAAGTGACGTCATTTGTAGAAGGAGAGGCAGGCGGTCCGCAGCTTTGTTTGAAACCAAATTATGAATTCTCTGGTGCTTGCAGTGCAGTAATACTTCGCTCAGGCGTTCACAGAAGCATCGACGGCTGATCGGCACTATTTTTCGATTATGTTAAAAAGGTGTTCCAGGGCGCATTAACAAAAAAAAAATGGAGAAGGTTGAAGGTAGCTGCTTTCTGTTGGGCAATGCGGAAGACATGCAGCCTTCTCAGAATGCACATAAATGCGAACCTGTGTACCATATATGGGAGATCATATGTCTTGCCTGGAGAGATTTGCCAAAATCTGCCAAAATTCGGGCGTTTCTCCAATGTGTCCGTGTATATCTGCCACCGCTTACCGCAATACTCGCCCTCATCCGGCCTCAAGTGGTGTGCGGATACCTCGATGAGTGTGACTCACCTGTAAAGAAAAATAAGGTTTACTCAGAGACGGCATGTCTGAAGAAAGGAATTACACAAACTGTTGGTACAAACAAGAACAGACGGAACAAGGGTCACGCCCAACTAGAAAAATATTTCCCAGTATTACACATTATCTATTTATTTATTTATTTATTTATTTATTTATTTATTTATTTATTTATTTATTTATTTATTTATACTGCAGCACTCAATTAGAGCTTGCTCACGTGCACTTGTTGAATTTTACAAGTTTTACACGACAATGGCTTTACAAAACAGTGGTTCACGGTAAACTAGCATGAGGTACATAATGAAAATTATCTCTAAATCGCTACTGTGACGAAGCGGCAAAAAGGTTTTAAGAGTGGTTGTGAAACAACTTTGCTGGTAAGCGTATTCCACTTGGCGATCGTTCTTGCAAACAACGCGCATTTTAAAGTGCTTTTACATGTGGAAAAAGGTAACGTTTGAAAGCGAAAGCCTGGTGCAGGTTTAGTGATGCATTCCAGTTGTGCGGTGCTCAGCGAATGAAACGCGATACTCGTAGCGGACGGCTGCCGATGCTTTCTGCACCGTAACTTTGGGCTGAATACATTGAGCTCGTCCTTTTTGCTGCTGAATGAAAGCGAGATACCTGTGGAAGCATTGTGATTCAGTTTGGTCCTTCTCAGATTACTCAGCGCAGGCGCGTAGGCAGGAATTTTTTTCGGGAGGAGCCGACTTGCTGAAAGTCTTGACTCTCTGAGAAAAACATCTATTTTTATTATTTGTTTTGCGTAAAAATCGAAGTATGTACAATAAAAAGTCACGTGATTTTTTAAATGCAACGTTATTAATATGCTCAAATTTTATGTTATTAGCACTTTATCAACACTAGCTCCCAACCAAAATTTCGGGAGGTGCCCGGGCCCCCAGGGCTTGCACGTTTTGCTTGTCTGCTAGTGTAAAGCATTTGGCGTGAAATAATAATTAACCCGCAGTATTTTCATGATTTCTTTCGCCGAGAACGCCCACGCGACTAAAAGAAAATCGGATGCATTGTAGTTAACCAAACGACCGCTATATGTCGCTAGCAGCCCTACTTCTGCTGTATACGCCACCGGTAGACCGGTATCTGTAAAAGTAAAGAAGCCTACGGACAAAATAAAATTCTGTAATACTAGGCTCAAAGAAGGTAATGCTCCTTTCAGCGAAGCGGCTCGCTATGCGTTGTCACCTCTGTTTTCACAAGCACTGAGATAATGCACAAACAGGCGATGCAAGTTAACAGAGAGGTAGTAAAAGCTCACCGTATCGTCAAAGAAAACGTCTATCAGTCAAGCTTCTGCTAATTTGTGTGTCAAAGAATTTGCTTTTCTGCAGCACGTCTTTTCATGGATTGGATCGTACGTAGACGGGACAGCCACTCACACCACATGCAGCTGCGTGTTGCTTATCTTCATGCGGATGGTAAAATTAAGATAATCAGCTATGTCAGTCAGCGCTTGTTCTGTGTGTGACGTTTCTTCTCCTTTCAGTCCGGTTCTTTTCTTGTGGTGCACTGTAGCGCCATAATATGCACGGCACGTGTTTGGGCATAGGCATTTTCCTTGGGGCAATGACATTCGTAACTGACGAATTTGGCGTTGTAAAATTGTATGAAATGTACGAGAAAACACGATAATCTTTGTACTACTAACGGCAACTTGTAAACCATACAGCACGTGACACATAGTTCTTTCGGAATGTGGCAATCTTTTCATCGCCCTCTGCGACGATGCTTCTTCAGGTTACTAATTTGTTTTTTCTCTCGGTGTAATGTATCGTCAGCGTTAATTGAAATTGAACTGTCAAACGAAGATAAATCAATTAAGCAAACTTGTAGTTCTTAAGCATTGTAGCAATATTTTCTTTACCTTCTAATATTTATTTATCCCGATATAGTGCGTCACCGCCGCGATCAGTATAGTCTGGTCGTGATTTGTATATCTATGTGTAAACTATCCAGATAAAAATTACATGCAGAACACGTCCTATGGTCTTGTGGCGACTACTCACCGAAAGAGCAGCAATATATTCCTACGCTCCAATCTGGGAGCTAGCCCCGCCACAGTGGTCTAGTGGTTATGGCTCTCGGCTGCAGATCCGAAGGTCGTGGGATCGAATCCCGGCCGCGGCAGGTGCGTTTCGATGGAGGCGAAATGTCGAGGCCCGTGTGCTGTGCGATGTCAGTGCACGTTAAAGAACCCCAGGTGGTAGAAATTTCCGGAGACCTCCAGTACGGCGTCTCTCATAATCAGAGCTGGTTTTGGGACGTTAAACCCCACAAATCAATCAATACCCCGTCCCTACCAGCCTCTCCCCTCAACAGTGACCTTCGGTCCTCCTTTTTAATAATAAACAAACTTTACGTAGCTATCCATTCCCGGTAACGTTATCAACCAATTCATGAACTGGAATAAATAATGTCAGGAAGCAAACAACTATTTAGCAGGAACGCCAAGCTGTGCTGCAACTAAGTAACACTGTAACAGAATATTTAAATATCAACGGCACTTCGTATAGAGTACCACGAGCTTTAAAAAAAAGAAGCAAGCCGCTCATTCCGCTCCAAACCCAATTACTGTGTTCTCATTCGTGACGGCAGCATTCTCCCGTTATAAAGACGACCGTTTCCGTTCGACGGCTACTTTTTCTTCAAGCGCTTCCGCTCACCCGCTGCGCGTGGAAGTAGTAGTCGGCCGTTTAAGAGGCAGTTCATTCAGAGTAGACGGCCGTCTTTTTATAAAATAAATGTTAATGACATCTAGCGAGATATACCACCAGTGGTTCCAATGGTTTGTCACCGCAACTGACCTCCTGCCCCTTTCACCTAAACATACACACAAACCCACACACACGCACGCGGAAGTGACGTCAATGCACTGCATATGTACACTTGACAAATACTTAAACCTACTTAAAAACATCCCTACGGCCATGGATTTGAGCTCTCGAAGTCCAAAACCAAAACCCTGTGTTCTAACCACTAGGCCACAAGGGGGGTTTATTACGTCTAAATTGCCTATGTACTGCAGTAACTGCTGCCCATGTACTGCCGTAACTTAAATCGGTCCAACAACGATCATTCCGGCGGCACAAAAAGCTTGCTTCGTGACAGTTTTTGGAGCGCACATTTTTTTTTCTCAAGTGCGGCTGATTGTGTGTGGACGGTTGTGGCCGGCTCAGTCGTATTATCCGATTTCAGGCGTAAACACGATAGTATCAACCGTATGAATATACTGGCCTGTACAGTGTAGACCGACAAGAGAAAAAGGAACGTATTATTCAAGAAATGCACTGTGTACTGAGGGGAATCGTACCACCAACGAGGTTTCACTATTATATATATATATATATATATATATATATATATATATATATATATATATATATATATATATATATATATATATATATATATATATATATATACGGAAAAGTCAAAACAGACGCGCGTGTAAAGCAGTTTTATTGACGTTTCGCTCGGGGTCCGAGCTTCATCAGAATGAAGTGTATAGCAACATTGCCGTTAATATATACATGTCCATATCAAGCACAGTGAAGATACGCTAACCACAACTGATATATAAACGTCATCGATGAAAATGTGTGTAAACAGCTCAAGAGAATCGCTGATGTAAATGATATAATGACGATGCTAAAAGTATACACGTGTGAAAGTAAAACCGGAAAGCTAAAAACACTAAAATACAAAGGCACAAAAACTTCACAGTTCGATGAACAATGTAAGTACACTTATTTCCAATAAGTCGATTACAGAGACAAACAACTTAATTTGCCAGCGCATTCATTTAAACCAGACGCGATGGTATCAAACTTGTGAATTAGGAAGGATTCCCGGGCTTCCCTGTCATAATTAGAGCGAAAACCAGATTCAAGTAACGTGACCTTGAGGTTATTAAAAGAGTGACCGGGGAGATGCACATGTTTTGATATGGGCAGGTGCGGCAACGTGTTAGCGTGAGATTTATGATTGTTAAATCGTATTCGGAAAGGGCCTTCTGTTTGTCCGATATACTGTTTGCCGCATATTGTACATTCAAGCATATAAATTACGTTTTTGGTGTCACAGTCGAAGTCACCTTTAATTTTTAAACGAAATGTTGAAGACGTACTGGCGACCTGTTGGGAAGTGCACATATGGGGACATACCTTACAACGCGGTTTGTGGCATGGATGGCATCCGATAGCGTTTGGGCGGGCAATCTTAGGTAATGATGAAGATGATAGTATGTCGCGAAGGTTTCTAGCTCGGCGGTACACTGCTCGGGGTGGTTCAGTAAAGATGTGTTTCAGGCGCTCACTTTGCATGAGAATGTTGTGGTGTTTGTTAAGTACAGCCGATACACGTGGGACTGATGCACAGTGGGTTAGCACTAGGTTTGTCTGGGATGGCTGAGTAGGTGGCTTCGCGGTACAAAGAAGCGTTCTGCGGTCACATGTATCTGCGCGCTGGATCGCATCGTCAACTAATTGCGGTGGATACTTTTGCTTCAACAAGGCGTTTTTAAGTGTTGCACAATTTTTTTGAAAGTCGGATGGGTTAGAGCAGATTCTTTTGAAGCGTAACGATTGGCTATACGGAATGCTGGTCTTGCAGTGTTTAACGTGGCTGCTGTCGAAATGCAAATATTGTTGTCGATCTGTCGGCTTTCTATACAGCGTGGTCGACAGTTTGTTGTCTATAACGGAAATGGTCACATCAAGAAAGTTAATGGTGGACGCAGAATACGCGTGAGAGAATGATATTGAAGGGTGGGCATTGTTAAAATCATTTATGAATGAAAGAAGCTCCTGTTCACCATGTGGCCATATAAGGAACACGTCATCAATGAAGCGTTTGTAATAAAATGGTTTAAACGTCTGCTTTATCAAAAACTTATTTTCCAGGTGGCCCATAAAAATGTTTGCGTAATTTGGACCTATGCGTGTGCCCATAGACGTTCCACTGATTTGGATGTAGTGTGTATCATCAAATTGGAAGTTATTAAGATCGAAAATGAGCGTAAGCAGAGTTGCTAATGTGCTGCTGTCAATCGGTTTCTCGGCCACCATTTCTTCGTAGGATTCGACGACAGCCCTGATGCCGTCAGCATGCGGAATATTAGTATACAGAGACGCTACATCAAGTGTCACCAATAGGGAGCTGTTAGGAATAGTGATGTCAAGCATATCGGACAGGAAATGAGTAGTGTCTTTCACGAAAGACGGGAATGTAGCCGGGATAGTGCTGATGAGGGAATCTACAAAACTGGATAAGTTTTCCGTAACAGTACCTATACCGGAAATTATAGGACGGCCAGGATTGCCTTCCTTATGTATTTTTGGTAGCAGGTAAAAGCGACCAGCTACCGGACTAAGTGGAACGAGTGAATGAATTGCGTTGTCAGCCATTTTCTTCTCTGTAATTAGGTCTAGGATAGTGCGTTTGACCAGTGACTTATGCTCTTCTGTGGGGTCATGATCAAGTCGTTTATAAAACCTGGTATCTGATAGCTGCCTGTGGGCCTCTGCGGTATAATCAGACCTATTCATGACTACAACAGCACCACCCTTATCTGCTGGCTTTATGATAATGTCAGTGCGGGATGACAACGAATTTAGGGCCTTAAGTTCGCTAGAAGAAAGATTGCGGAGGAAATGTACGCGTTTTTGATATACTTGCATAATGTCACGCTGAACAGCTTTAATATACATATCGAAGCATCTATCGCGTTGGGAAGGCGGCACCCAGTGTTTGTGTGAAGGTAGCTTGTTTTTAATATTACTTTCATTTGGCTTGTCATGATAATACTCACGTAAGCGTTAATTACGGGCGAAATTGTCCAAATCTTTTAGCAACTGAAATTCACTGTGTTCACCTGTTGTTGGACAAAAATTGAGGCCACGACTAAGGACGCTGCGTTCATCAGTCGTCAGCGTTGTGTCTGAAATGTTGACAATGTTGCTTTGCTGTTGGTCTATGGGCTCCCCACGAGAACGAGGCTTCGAAGAACCGGGGCACAGTACTGCGGGATTGTTAACTAAAGAGACTGCATCTGCGGATTTGCCTGTCCTTTTTTGACTGGTAAGAGGACAAAAGATACCGTCGCGGGATAATTTCTTGATTTTTTTCGCGGTAATGTCATGACGCTTTTTAGATGCAAATGAATCAAGTTCAGCCGACTCGGCTGATGACAAGTCTGAATTAGCTATAAGTACATTTATAAGTATCGGCTGTACTTATAAGTGCACTTATAAGGGTGTACTTAAAGTATCGGCTGTACTTAACAAACACCACAACATTCTCATGCAAAGTGAGCGCCTGAAACACATCTTTACTGAACCACCCCGAGCAGTGTACCGCCGAGCTAGAAACCTTCGCGACATACTATCATCTTCATCATTACCTAAGATTGCCCGCCCAAACGCTATCGGATGCCATCCATGCCACAAACCGCGTTGTAAGGTATGTCCCCATATGTGCACTTCCCAACAGGTCGCCAGTACGTCTTCAACATTTCGTTTAAAAATTAAAGGTGACTTCGACTGTGACACCAAAAACGTAATTTATATGCTTGAAAGTACAATATGCGGCAAACAGTATATCGGACAAACAGAAGGCCCTTTCCGAATACGATTTAACAATCATAAATCTCACGCTAACACGTTGCCGCACCTGCCCATATCAAAACATGTGCATCTCCCCGGTCACTCCTTTAATAACCTCAAGGTCACGTTACTTGAATCTGGCTTTCGCCCTAATTATGACAGGGAAGCCCGGGAATCCTTCATAATTCACAAGTTTGATACCATCGCGTCTGGTTTAAATGAATGCGCGCTGGCAAATTAAGTTGTTTGTCTCTGTAATCGACTTATTGGAAATAAGTGTACTTACATTGTTCATCAAACTGTGAAGTTCTTGTGCCTTTGTATTTTAGTGTTTTTAGCTTTCCGGTTTTGCTTTCACACGTGTATACTTTTAGCATCGTCATTATATCATTTACATCAGGGATTCTCTTGAGCTGTTTACACACATTTTCATCGATGACGTTTATATATCAGTTGTGGTTAGCGTATCTTCACTGTGCTTGATATGGACATGTAAATATTAACGGCAATGTTGCTATACACTTCATTCTGATGAAGCTCGGACCCCGAGCGAAAAGTCAATAAAACTGCTTTACACGCGCGTCTGTTTTGACTTTTCCGTGAATATTGCACCGGACCCACAAGCCCTTTGTTCCTTTCTCTCTCTCCCTCTCTCTCTCTCTCTCTCTCTCTCTATATATATATATATATATGTGACGCTAGAAACTGGAGACGTGCCGTGGTTGATGCGCCATGGTTTATTCCACTCCACGCGCCTCTTCTTCTTCGTCGCCTTCTCCTTCCATCTCTTGCTTGCTACGTACGTCACATAATTCCCCCTCCCCCCGAAAGAAGAAGTAAAACCAGTAAAAGTAGGAAAAACAGAACAAGAAGAGGAAACACACAAAAAGGAAAAGTCACAATAGGCAGACGGTTCCACATGTCCCAAGTGAGTTCCGTAAACTTGCAAAAGCATCAAAGCGGGAGGGTGGTGCAGTCCGGAGAAATCTATAGGTCTCTGGCGGCCGAGGCTGGCTGCTGCGCTGCGGACGATGTAAGCATGCAATGCATATGGACCTAGGCGGCGGTGCAGCTGGTACCAACGACAGATGTGCGTAGTGCTTGAGTATATTGTAGCACCTCGAGTTCTGATGTTGTCGGCATCGCTGTGTTACTCTGTACCGTCGGGACTGATGTGGGGTGCGATGAATGGTCTGTTGTCTTTTTCGTCTTTTTCTCTGGCGTTGCAGCAGATGTACTTGTAGAGCACGCTTTCTTGATCGCTGATATTTAAGTTGCCTCTGGTCACGTGTCTTTTGATGAAGATGTCTTAAGTGCTGAATCTGCCTTTCTTTTACACTTCTGTCTCTCACAAGTCGTTGTTTAAGCAGCAAGTGTGTTTTCGGCGAAGTTTTCGTTCGTCGTTGTCCTCGTTGAAGTCGTTGTTGTAGTCGGTGAATTTCTTTGAGCCACTTGCTTGGACCCTGCTGATGTTGCTTGTGTTGCTTTGAATGTTGATGATCTGGTGTTCTTTCCGGAGCATGACTTCGGTTTTGTGCACAGGTCAAAGTGTTCAGCAGATCGGTGGTGGATGGCTGGCTACTTTGACACTTGACATGCATTGGTGCTGCTGGGCCAGAGTTGTTGGGAAGCGCCTCATTAAACGTGCTTGTCTCAGGGTAATGTGCAGGCGGGAATGATGGGAAAGCTGGTGGAAGGTTGGGTCTTTTAGAAAGACGACTTGGTGACATTTGAGGGAGCGTTGGCTTCACACGTTTGAAATTGCGAGTTGACTGCTGTTCACGGATCACTGGCTTCACATCGTCTCTTGATAATTGTCGATTGAGACCAGGCGTTTGAGTGTGCGTCGTATATTCTGAGCGTCGCAAGTCTGGGATTTTTGTCGACGATTTAATAATATGCGGTCTTGTTCGGGAATTATAATGACTGCATGAAAGCTGTTTATAACTTCCACGGCTGACTCGAAGTGTGTCGAAATGGTGGCTGATAGGAGAGTCTACACTGTAGTCTTTAAATCGGGCGATCATTTCATCTTTAATCTTTTTCCATGTTTCATCGTTTTGGAAGATGCATGTCAAATAATATCGGAAGGCCTCACCGGTTACGTAATCATTGAACTTCGCGACCATGTCCCGTTCCGACCACGATGCAGCGGTAGCGTGGAGTTCGAAGAGGTGTAACCAGTCCTCCACGGGTCCATCGTCCACTGATCCGGCGTACTTAGGAATGCTTACGTCTGCCGATGATGCTGCCATGAAGGTGGTCACTGCACAGAGCAGATGTCTGGTTCTGTGGTCGACGTTCAGTCACGGCATTGTGTTGACGGCGTCGTTGATGACGTGAAGCTGACGCGGTGGCGGCCAGGTCGTCATCCTGTCGACTCGTGTGACGCTAGAAACTGGAGACGTGCCGTGGTTGATGCGCCATGGTTTATTCCACTCCACGCGCCTCTTCTTCTTCGTCGCCTTCTCCTTCCATCTCTTGCTTGCTACGTACGTCACATATATATATATATATATATATATATATATATATATATATATATATATATATATATATATATATATATATATCCGACTGTAGTGGCAAGCCAATAGGTACAACGAAAGCAACCCGCTCTATGTGAGTTTGAACTGTTGCAAGCTTACAAAAACATAAGTACTGTCGAACGGCACATCCATAAATATGCCGTTCGTCCTGTTGTCTGTCTTTTGTGGTGACGAGAATTGCGCCTTTCCTAACGAGATGTTTCGCCAACTAGCCCTTCACGAAGTACTTCTATGATGTCATCCATAAATATGATCAGGCAGGCTGCCTTTCTAAACCGACATATACTGTGCCAACCCAGTAGCCTCGGTATATTGAACGCCACTCCTCCTACATTTTTCAAACGGGACAAATCGCGCACCATGCCCGTGCAAGACCAAGCCGTTGTTTCAGTTCGCTCGAGGTCACCTCGAAATAGAACTCCGCGCTAACAATCAACAATGACATGTTCATTATGCAGTCTCTGGTTTCTGCAGGGGAAACAACAGCCTCCCTAAACTACGCACAACCCGCGTTCCTGCGTCAATGTTTGGAGAGGCAATGTGCCAGGGCGTGATTTGGAAATAAGATCCGAGGCAGGTGCTCCGCAGGAAAAGGGAGTAGGCCACCGATCCCCTCCCATTTATTTATTTATTTATTTATTTATTTATTTATTTATTTATTTATTTATTTATTTATTTATTTATTTATTTATTTATTTATTGTGTTTTCCTGCGTGCGTGTTTCTTTATGTAGCCGGCACATTTTTCGTTGGAGCACTTTACTGCGCGTCCGAATTTTCTCGGATGACGTCAATAAAAATGACATTCGATCATACGGATATTTTTGGCAGAAATATTAGGGAACACTTTCACTTTTTTTTAATTCTAAGGCATATAGAAACAGTGAATAGAATCGTCGAAAAAGCAGCGTTAAATTGTAAAAGCAGTAAAACTCGCCAAACGACTTCAAATATATTCAAAAAGCAAAGCACGAATATCAAAGCAAATATAAAATATACACACACGAACTGATGTGCACTGCGTAGATGGGACTACAATAGGCGTTGTGTGGCGTCAGTTTCGTCGGTGTTCTCAACAAAAAGTGAATATAGATAAAAGCACTCACTAAAATTTTTTTTCAGCTGTGGCTCTATCCGCGCTCTGCTGAAATGCTCGAAGTTCTTTTTTTTTTTCATATTGTTTGTCGTTCGCGTCGGCAGTGATGTCCTCCACAAAGGATTCGCGCCGACCGGGCCAGATTTCGCCGGACCCTTCACTGGTTTCGAGAGTTCAATTGACAATGCCCACTTTCCGAATATTTTGGGCAAAAGAGGGTGGAGGGGGAAGATAGAAGCGACGCTTCACCCCCCTTGCCACTCGTACTTCCTCCCGGTAAGTACGTTGCTAGTAGAAGTACGCTCCCAAAGCGCCGAATCCTCCAACTTGGTTTTGAAGAGATCTGTGCGGTGGCCTTCTCCGCACTACTGCCCCGCTAAGCGTGAAAGCAACCAGCATGCACCGCACAGAAGCTGCCGCGCGCCGTGGTGGGGCATGAGAGGCAAACGTCGCTACAGAAGGAGAGATACCTAATATTGTAACGGTGCTACAAGAGCAAGGAAGGAGACGCAGAAGAAAGAGAGAAGGAATAACGGGAAAGAAAAAGATGTCACGGTGTTACAACATGAATTCATCAGGTACGTGAATGCTGCGCTGTAAGGCGTCTCATAATCTCATAATCGGAACTCCCATAATCAAAGCACGGTTTTGAGACGCAAAACCCCATACATCATTCAATTAATGATACACGTGGTGCACGCGCTGCGACGTAAATCTTGTTACCCGTGCCGATTAACTGTGACGTATTGTTAATTTAATTTGTAGCATGTACTCTCACTTTCATGTTCTGTTTTCAGCATCCGGGCGGTGCTTTTTCAGAACGGGTAGCGACATGCGCGCTAGTTTTGGCTGCAAAACTTCCACTCAACCATTCGATTTTGAGTGGATCTGTAACAGTCACCGCTTTTAGAAGTGTGGCTGTACTGTCTTTAAGAAAATGTTAAAAATAAAAGAAAGAAAGAAAGAAAGAAAGAAAGAAAGAAGAAAGAAAGAAAGAAAGAAAGAAAGAAAGAAAGAAAGAAAGAAAGAAAGAAAAAAAAGAAAGAAAGAAAGAAAGAAAGAAAGAAAGAAAGAAAGAAAGAAAGAAAGAAAGAAAGAAAGAAAGAAAGAAAGAAAGAAAGAAAGAAAGAAAGAAATTGCTACTCCCCTTCCCCCCGATAATTAAAATTACAGCTATGCAGTGCGCACCTCAATTCTTAACACGCAGTTTAAGACACCCTGACCCGTGCTTGCGTGGTACATCGTTTTATAACGAGGAACGAAAAGCGTTGTATTCATATGATCCTTGGATAACCATGCGATTCACAGAGAATGGGGGTATTCGAATGAGAAACGTGAGTTCAAGAAAAGACAAGTATGACTTGGTTCTTTGAGGAGCATTCAGGAATTCTTTTATTATGTAGTCAAAGGCAACAGTAAACCCGGGCACGGCTGTGTAAGACTGATTTCAATGGGTCTCGATTACTTCGAATAAACGTGAACCGGTTAACTAATTCACGCACGTATGAATGGCACTGGCCAAGCTTTCCAGGGCGAACATGCCTGAAGAGGTCGCTTCTCTTCAGACATGTTCGCACAAATAGCACCCCACAGGAACTGGGCATCCAACATTCCGCGCCACATTTGCCCATTAGCAAACGAACTGCAGAACACTCGAAGCACGCATACAGAGCTTGCTGGCCATAAATATATCACAAAATGCTCCTCTGACACAAAACAGAAAAAATGAAAACGCTCGAGCTGTTGATATTTCTCTCGCAAATCACCTGCCTGACGGCGGCGCTACGTTTCATTACCACAATAAAATTTTAATTTTTACACCTGGATATTGCATAGAGGAGCAAATACATGAAAGTCCGTCACAAAAAAAAAAAAATGCCCGCAGTCGCGCGCCATTCGTCATGACAGTATCCCCCCACCTGCTTGACTTACTGACCAAATTTCCGCTCGTGGCCCAAGAAACGTTCAGAATTTTAGAAGATTTATAGTGCCGTATTAACACCTAGAAAACACGCGTATTAAATCATCGGCGAACGCCAGTATTTCCTTCGGCTCATTTTCTTTTGAATACTTCTGTGTCGTTCATTCCTGTAACCTCCCCGCCAAATCCATTAATTCAAAAGAGAAGAGATAGGACACCTCTGATGCACGGAACGCTCTGATGCTAACGCGCATCTCCAACTATACAATTGCGTGTTTCTTCCATCAGAAGGTCAATATTTCCGGAGCCCTCCACTACGGCGTCTCTCATAATCAGAGCTGGTTTTGGGACGTAAAACCCCAAAAAGTAAATCAATCAACAGTCGCGTGTTTCTTCCACAACGTCTTCATTCACTATATCAACAACACACGCATGCGCGGATGAGCTATTCAATAAAGGTAGTGTTATAGAATGGGATGCGTACACGTATTAACAAACTGTCTATGACGTACATCATCAATTATAAAGTATCTGCATTCTGTCGCCTACAGGCTGACAGCAGGATTGCTAACGCAATGTTGACCGCAATTTCTTTATGTGAAATCATTTCAGTAAGTATGTCTATACTCCCATTTTACCCCTTCCCAGTAAGCCATCCTTGGCCCGCCCCTGTATCAAACGTCCTCAAACATCATGCAACATCCAGGCCCTCAGGAGTCCTTTTATTGTAGTTTCAGCCGTTATTTTAACATAGATATGCGTATCCTCTGCTAGCATGTGCAACGTAAACCAGTGAGCGAATTGGTGACGAGTGTTGAATCACAGCGCGTCAATATCCATTTTCTGCGCTGTGATTCAAGATCAACCGCATATATGTACTGCGTATGAAGCGCAGAGGCATGCAGACACAGCGTTCGTGGAAGCCAAGCTCCAATACTTCGTGTGCCGAAAATAGTCCATGTACTCCGCCTCCTTTTGATACACTACGCGTGTGGAAAGAGCGGGCCGATTAACTACAAAGGTCGTTCCACCGCGTCGTCTTGGAATTTCGCTCGAGGTTCGCTGGTTCCGAGAAGAAAGTAGGGCCAAACGTGCTGCGGGCGTGGACAGCAGCCACTCGACGACTCCAAGCTTTCTTTGCACGGGCTTCTCAGTCAAACCCGCTTGCAGTAAAACTGGCCTATCGACGTCGACGTTTTCTCAGAGCTCGACAACACGATACGTCAACACACAAACACAACGTGTCCACGAAACATAAATACATAACCGAAAAATAGTGGACTTCGCCGTAGATGAAGCTTAGGGACTCCAAAGGGCACGTTATTCAAAGTGCGGAGCTAGAACATTTGAAAGGAGGCAGTTGGCTTTCTTCGGGCCGTGTTCCTTTGTTGTTCGGATGCGGGTTTCTTGAGGGGCGTCCCGACCCCCTTTGAATTTCCTTCTTCGGAGTGCGCTTGCGTCATGTCGACGAGAAGAATCACAAAGGAGTATTACGGCAAGCGCAACTTCTTGCCACACGCGGTCAGAATCTTTGGTTACGCCTCTCGTTGCGAGCTGCTGTCCTGAACTGAATGCGGCATGAAGGTGACGCAACCGCGTCGCGCGACTATATACTATTCCGTATTCAGCGCGACACGCGCCGCGCCCGAGAATTGTGGTAAACGGTCCGCGGTACCGTGTTCTTTTTTTTTTTTTTTTGCGTTTCAGAATAAGCACGACTAGAGGCGATCGCCTGCGATGCAAGAAATAGGGAGATAATGACAAAAAAAAAATAGGAAGAAAGAAACTTTGCCACAGTTCCAAGCCTAAGCATTCCGAGTAAACGGCGGAACTGGCAAGCAAGCGCCAAAACCTTGCAAGCGCAGGTTGAACTATTGGTTTCTTCTTTCTTTTACCCTTCTTTCTTTATCTCCTTATTCAATTTCCTCTTGTTCATCTTTCTTCTCTCTGTCATCCTTCTTTCTTTCTTCGTCTTTTTATAGATTGCGCTGACTCCCAATTTCCCTTCTCCTCACACTCACACAACGCCTCCTCCCCCACACTTCTCTTTTTTACCCCTTGCTATACTAGACTACACATAGATAGCGCTATGGTTTATCCTCACCAAGGAGGTTTAAAATTTAACTTTGATCCTCACACCTACTACTTTTCATCCTCCTTTCCTACCTCCTCATCCATACATCTGTCCTTCTCACCCCTACTTCTATATCGCATCCCCTTGCTAAACTATGTTGTAGAGGGCACTTACCATCTCCCTTTCTTTCCTTCATCCTCATTCTCATTTCCCAGGAATAACAGCTGAACAAGAGAGGACAGAGAAAGAACGCGACACGGCCGCTGACTCACAACTAAAAGTTCATTGGAAGACACATGGAAAAAACATATATAACCGCGGACTTGGTAACGTCGCACAACCATTGTATCTGCGCGGCAGAGTTATCAAGGTAAAAAAAAAATTACCAGATTCTGTCTAACATAAACGTGTGCGTCGAAACAGACATGTGAGACAAGAGCACAAAGCGCAAACTATAGAAACAAGTCCCAACAAAAAACGCAAGTCAATGTGGCAGGCTGAACCGCCGTCGGCCAACTTGCCGAAGTATCTATTCTAGTAGCTCACCCTCATGATTCTTTCCTACAGCCTTGGCTATGCTATGCTATGCTATGCTATGCTATGCTATGCTTAGCTATGCTAAAGCGGTGCTTGACACATGCCCACTTTCTGTCCGCATATCCGCATGTATGCAGTGCCGGGCTGAGGGCGTCAGCGCAAAAGAAAGGAACGCGCGCGCAAAAGCCGCACATCGGGCAGCTGGGCGAAGATTTAGCGCAAGCCACGCGTAGTTATGCCAAGCTTAAAGAGCTACTCTGTTCAGCGGCTTCTTTTATGAAAATCCTATGACCGTCATGCCCCTGCCGTCTTCGCAGACGTGATGCGGGATGTTTTTGTCGCTGTAACGGTTACATAGGAATGACACATAGGAAAATAAAACCTGTTTACTGACTCGAAGACAGTTTTTAGAAGTGTTGTGCAACCATCATAACATATGCTAATTATAGGAAATCTAATAAGTTGCACTCTGCTTGAAATGTTTATCGTTAAATACTTCATTCGTCATTGAAACCCAACGTCTGAAAACTTCAAAGGCAATTGAGCGGAAAGTTCATGCTTGAAGCCAAGTGTTATAAACACGATTTCACTGGTCCAACAGCCCAGTCACATTAACACCGTGTGCGTGCGTGCGTGCGTGCGTGCGTGCGTGCGTGCGTGCGTGTGTGTGTGTGTGTGTGTGTGTGTGTGTGTGTGTGTGTGTGTGTGTGTGTGTGTGTGTGTTATCTATGAATACAGCAAGGGACCCGGCAAAAAGAAAAAATAAATAAATTTCGAAGAAACACCTGGGCGAAAGCCAAGTTGCGCATCTGTAACACATCGAGTTTGTTGACGTTCACTCGTACCTCTAACTGAGGCACACACAAACTTGTGGATGTATTTTGTGTTGTAATCGTTTCATTTAGTTCTTTGACTTGATCCCCGTTACGCGGGTGGGATAAGTTGTTCTGGCAGTTCCTTGATTAACATGGAATGTAAATGTTGACATTCAACCACGCGTATCCAAGGATGTGACGTGAGCCGCACTTGATTTAATTATTGTTAATGCTTGTGACGTAAACTACAAGAATGGGAAGCTATTGACGACATGACCTATGAGCCACGTTAACCTCACGTTCGTACCTTCCCAAGCCAATTTTGGAAAACAACTGAAGAGACGCCATTTGGGAGTTATGGTACCACAGTTTTCTCGTACCACATGCAGTATCACCTGTGAGATAACGCCAGACGGTCAAGCGGTCGGTTACATATCTTCTGAAGACAGGTGTCTTCAGAAGAGATCCTTAGTGCAATATTCTTAGTGCAATACTGCGCGAAGATTAACCTTCAGCGGTTCCTGGAGCATTTTATTTTCACATTCTGTTACTCGTTAAACTACGTCATTATCGAAACACTTTGCTCCAAGGCAGCTACAGGCTTGCTTGTGTCGTCTTCCTCCATACCACTTCTATTACTCCTCAACTCGCTATAGCTTCAAGGTGCACGCTAGCAACGGCTGCGCCTACCACGGCAGACGCTGTGTCGATGCCTCAGTAGCGACATGGTGCCACTACGTCGCTTCTGAGGCCCGCCGGCGTCATTAGTGCTATGGTGGCGAGAATGTGTGCCGCCAGGTGCTACAACGATACCAATGTATCTGGCCCTCCTGCGCTCATGACATAAGTCAAGCAAAAATTAATCACATCACTCAATGCGTTATTAATGAGACCCCAATGGGCAAGTGTTTCTGTAGGTTGAGTCTCGTCGATTTCTAGCGTTTCCTGAAAACATCGTAATAAATTAGTCATAAAGTTATATTCATAAACCGATATTCATATTCATATTCATAAACCCATATTCACGAACCTACCTTATCCTTATCGCTTGTTTTCTTTATCTTCCCTGTGTTATCACGCTTAATGAACAAATTATCCAGTACTTACAAACATGTCTTTAGCAGTGGTTACCATTTCAGTCCCTTTAACGCGCCTTAATGTCCCAGGGGCAATAAAGAAAACAAGCGATGAGGATAAGGTAGCTTCATGAATACGATCTTAATAAAACTTCCTCTTGGGCTAGTTGGTTCATGTTAGTGCACATACTTACAGAGCGCTAAGTATAAAAACATACAAGAGAGGAACACACAGACACACAGAGCGCCAGGCGCTCTGTGTGTACGTGTGTACCTCTCTTCTGAATGTTGATTTAGCGCCCTCAAGCATATGCACCCATGAATACGAACCTTAGCGAAGAGCATTGATACCAGTCTGCTAATTATCAGAATGGTTCGAGGTACGCGCAATGCACTTGTACAAGATCACTAAAACCGTTTCAGGATTCCTTTAACAGAACGTGCCCAGCGCACATTCAATTGCTCCCGTATTGAACTGCAGCAAAGAACCTCCAACAGGATGCTGCATCGTCCTTGCGCGTAGTGCGAGATTCTTCGTGGCAATTACGTTAATCTGCAACTTAAAACCCATCGGCCTCGACGACCCTTGCCATTTCGTATTCAGTGCACGCTTTTGTTCGTATTCTGAATCCAATTAAAACTGCACTTGATCTGCCTGTGCGTGTGCGGTACTTCTCAAGAAGCTTTTGTTCATATAATACGGTTAATCAGTTTGGCGGGAGAAACGCGCAAAGTGGATTTTTTTTTAACGGAAATATCGAGCAATATCGCGATAAAAAGAAAGGAGGTGGTGTTACCACGGTGCTTAAGACGATCTAGCTCTTTGTTGAGGATTCGTGAGCTTAAGACCCGCGCAGCTGCGTTCGGCTGTTTTCCTCGGAGCTTGGATGCTTTGAAAAAGTGATCCGCGGTCTCTGTTTTGCCGCTATGCAAATGCGTAATGACGGATCTGTTTCAGTGCAGCTTTGTTCGGATTCGGTCCAATCAAAGACTTCTCTCGCTTTCTATACGTCTGTCGACATTGCTTTGACCTTAATGATTTCCTTAAGGTTTTGCTTGTCTTGGGCATATTGCTATGTGGCTTATTTATACGAACGATTTGGCAAATGCAACCAATAAATATGTTAAAATATTGCGTATATCGTAACGTATATAAGGACAACAATGACTTCATCCTCCAAATAGATAAAGTGTCTTAAACTGACCTCAGCTGGCGGGCCGTAATTACGAAATTTATTCCCGCACAAGTCAGGACAGAAAAGGAGGTAACACCGGGAAAGAGGCAGTTTCAACAAAATGCCAGCTATAACATTGCCATTTGAAGGTTGCAGCAGCCCATGTCTCATTCATTCATTCATTCATTCATTCATTCATTCATTCATTCATTCATTCATTTCAAAAGTGTAAGTGTTAGGGCTGAAGCAGCAAGCCGCTGTTTTAGCTGCCTACAATATTTGGCAGCAGACAGCTCGCAAACATTTTTCACACATACATACTAGAAAGTATGTCGCGAAAACAAGTGCATCAATACGCATAATACATACCGAAAACAACTGCTCCTGTGTTTAAAAAAAATGAAAACCACCAACACCCCTCCCTTCTGCTTTATCGATGCGGGCCATTTCTGAAGGAGACATTGCGTCAGCCTTTGAGACAGATATCGATAGCGATCTCTAGACTGAGTAAAATCTGGACGTCGATTTTGAAATATTGAGTTCTTGTTCCCCGATTACGCCTTAACCGCACAGGGCCGGGCCGTTCATTTGAGACCCTTGAAGTAGATTTTAATACATTTCGAAGAGGGAGCTACCAATAGCTATATGCTGCTAAATCTTAACGAAACTCTAGCGCATGTTTGCCTTGCGTAGCCATCGCCCAAACTCGCCGGCTCCTGCTGGCTAGCCTGAGTGTAAATTATATGACGTTCACTTAGGAGAAATAAGTAAGTCAGCTAATGAAGAGCACGTCTCACACGTGAGGCTGCACTGTACCATGCAAATAAGATTTATTTGAAGAAACTTATTTTCTGGATCGGTCCACCGAAAATCTACGGTACATAGGTCCAACAGAAGCTGCTGTCAGGTGCTTCTTTACTAGTCACAGGAGCACATGTGTACACCTGTTTCAAGGTACACGACTGACCTGGGTTATTCCAGTGGCGGCATCAAACCGACAATGTCCTAGATGCAGGCTTTAAATCATATCATAAACCCGATCTCAGAAATTTCTTTTTACTCGCATAAACTCAGCACTCGGCCAAGCAGCATGAAGCAGTGCTCGGATGCACTTACTCGATGCCTTAACAAATAGCTCTCTTCGTCCTTCTTGTCTTGTAAGAATGGCTGGTGTCGTATCTCGCTTGGACGTCTTACCACGCACCCATTGCTAAATGTGTAATTGCTGTGCCGCTCATTCTTCTCGCACATACTAAGCTTCTTGCAAGCAAGCAAGCAAGAAAGCGCGTGTGTGCGTGTGTGGTCGTTAAGGTAATTAGAATAGTAAATTCCTTCTAGATTATTCGTTCTCCATCCCTCCCTTTGCGAACATCGTGTAACTTGATTTTGACAGATTTCTGACAAGTCGATCTATTCACAGGAGAGCGCGACAGTGCGGGTTCGATTTGCGGATGCAGGGCAGCATTTCAACGAAGGCAAACTCTTAAACGCCGCTGTACATAGATTCAGGCGCATGTAAAACAACCATGTATCGTCAAAAATAATTTCGAGCCCCATGGGCGTCAGCAGCGCTGTGAAAAGGGGCACGTTTCCCCCTCAGCCCCCTACCGGTGGATAGCAAAATCGCGGTTGTCGCAAGGAATTGTGGGTTACTCAGCAGTCTGCTACAGCTTCCGGCTCGAGGCTTCGCGCTGCCGCCACATGCCGCCGTTGTTTCGTGGTTGGGAGTCACGATTCCCCGTTCACGTATGCGCTTGCCGTTTGATTCACGACGCCGCTTTGGTAAAAAATCGCAATGCAAGCATCGCTCGACAGTTCCGAAAGTACATGTGAGCTGCCAATACTTCGTAACCCTCCAGGACTGTGTCTGCGTGGTGGGTATGTCATGCCCCAAGGAGTCACGTCGAGTACTCATAGAACGTTTACGATTGACTAGGCTAGGTTCGTCAACATAACATATGCAGCATCAAATACATCGCAAGTCAACCACAGAAGTGGATGACTTGTTCTTGCAACGATCGCGATCCCGACAACGCCGATCGCGAAGCGTGGTTGTGTGATCGGCGAATGCCAATGAATGGGCAATCGGTTTTCTAACTTTCGTTCGCTGACACACGTGGTTGCACTATGACACTAGGCGGAGGATGTCGAGTGCTAGACGTTCCGCAATCGCAGTTATCACTATGCGCGGCTGTTGTACATTGAGCATATTTTGTTTCAGAAGCCGTACCGAGGCTCTGTAATATCACAGCGGCGCACAGAACGCGCGTTGTCGTCCGCTGCTGTCCCCTATTTGCTGCCTCCCGTTTTTTCTCGAGAAATAGGTGTCTCGTATCACTGCACAGAGAAAGCACTTATTGCTTTGAGTACATGAAAAGCGCATGAATAAAGTTGACCTCACCTCCCTTCCCTCTTTCGTGCAGCCTCACTAGTTTTTTCATTGTACCGAAATAAACACGGCACATAATCGGTGTGCTGAGGATCCTTGCTGGGCGGACCTGTTTGTATGTAATTGATCGTGAATTTAGTTATTGACTTTAGAAATCACATGACTCAATCAAGTTGGTTGCCAAAACACTTGCCTGTGACGAAGTGGTCTTCGCATAGTCTGGCTCCTACATTCGGAACCCAGATCTCGTCTGTCACGGTCGCTTGTTTGAGGCCAACTGCCCATTTATAGGGAGCTTGCACGGACGGCGGCGACGCTATGCACTCTGGGTAGGCAGCCATTTTTTTGTCAGAGCCGACCGGCGAGTGCAGTCGTTTTCGTGGCGTCGGCACTGCCTGGAGACGTAATGGTGCACTGTGTAATCTTAGGCTGCAATAATTAGAGCCAGAGCAAGCCGAAGAAGCTTAAGAGCCACACGAAAGACTACAGTTTCTCCAAAATCCCAAAGATGCGCCTACACGAGTGCCGGAAGGCGAAGAAGCTGTCGGAGCGTTGATGGCTTGGCTGTCGCATACGCGGCATTCAAGAAGCTAACGCCGACAACTATTTCGTCTGTTCTCGCCACTTCGTGTCAGGTACGGGAACACTTTAATGACGAATCAATCTACCGGTTATCATGTAAGCTATCGCTTTATTTTAAACAAAAAATGCCACGCTTTACAACTTTGACCGGCTGAGCATGTGTTGGCCCCGAGAGCATTCGCAGTGCAGACCTCGACGGGGGGCTTGTCAACGCTCTGGGAGTGGTTAACCTGGACAGAAACAAACATTAGCATCTACGGCAAAGTCAAATTTAACACGTCTTACCTGAGTGACGACGATCACGGTGTAGGCGGCGACTTTCTTCACCCACGGCTCCCGCAACCCACTCGTCACAAAGTTGTGACCCTTTAGGGCCTTTCTCGACTTCATCTGGTCCCGGGTAATAAAACTCGTCCATCGAACGAGAAATTCGTGAATATCGGAGCTGTCGACGCGCAGCCGCAAGTCCACGTCGCTTACACAGTCGCCCGCACTAAACGTCTGTATCCCTGGCCGCGGCGGTTGCATTTCGATGGAGGCGAAATATTGAGGCCCGTGTGCGGTGCGATGTCAGTGCACATTAAAGAACCCCAGGTGGTCGAAATTTCCGGAGACTTCCACTACGGCGTCTCTCAGAATCAGAGCTGGTTTTGGGACGTGAAACCCCACAAGTCAATCAATCAACCACACGAAGCGTGAATGGGTCCAGTCCGCAGAGTCTCATCTTTTCTTCGTACCGCTCGCGGTCTTTTTGGCACAGCGTTGCAGTGTAGTCTTCCCGTGTCGCTGACATCGTTCACGGCACTCCTTGGAGTTAAATTTGCGTCGCGCTCACACTCGATCACACCTGCACGCTACTCCAACGCTTGCACACGCGACTGCACTACTCCACTCGCTGGCCGCCTCTGACAAAAACAGGGCTGCCTACCCAGAGTGCATAGCGTCGCCGCCGTCCGTGCAAGCTCCCTATACTTGCGCGCTTCATTCCCAGGAAAACGAAACATTTTCTTTCCTTTCACGGAAGAATTCGCGCACCCTAATGCCGAGCAGCAAACCATAACATCATCACAGATGCGTGTTTTCTTTGCGAGCAGCGGAGACGTGCAGCAAGAACCGGCATACAAGGCCGAACGAAGGAACCGGGCAGCTAAGCCCCGAACCGGAAGTCGGGTGCAGACGAAAACGTCATTTTGCTATCCACCTACTCCCCCCCCTTTAGGAAACCCCAGTACTACAACGCCAAACATCGGAACACCTTCACTTGCATCCGAGCATCCTCACTTGCATCACAAATACGGCAAACGGAACAGGTTTATATATTTGCGAGGACGACGTATATGACGCGTTGGGGTGTCCTACCGTACAGCTACCTCAGTGCCACGGTTACTACACAAAATACACAAACACAGCTATAGAATTCACTCGGTAGTTACATTTCGAACATACTTAATTCACTACCATCAGGCCTGTTTTTCCAAGTCCTTGCTTCGTCGCGCCATCTACGTCGGCAAAGCGAAGTGAATCATGTAGCGTTGTCGATTGCGCTCGCTGGAGGGAAGCACAAGATATGTGAAACTGTAAGCGCGCGTTCGCTCATTTAATTATGTTTAAGACACGACCTCCTCTTGAGGTCGTGGTGTAAGAGCAAGGTAAGAATGCGCTTTAATGGCCTCAGCCCTTTGGTCCGGTCGTGTCGGGCCAAGAAAAGACGGCGTTTCAAGCGGCGACCTGAGCCCACCGAAGCTTTCGTAGTTTCGTTGCAAGGAAAGCTCTCTCTTTTAGCGGGACACGCTAACGCGTTTGAAACCTCTGCGTATCACGTTGTCGAGCGGTCCGACAGTCATCAAAGCGTGGAGCCGTCGTCGACCATTCCTGTATGAAGTTTCGAAGGCCGTGGCGTACACAAAAATTCAGAAAACCGTCTAGTATCCGAAACGTTGTTGGAACGTTCCTACAACGTTTTGGATACTACACGGTTTTCTGAATTTTTGTGGGCCTGAGGCTCGGATTAGCTTGCCTTTTCCTCTTCTCATTATTTTTTGTTCCCCTCACGGTGAATTTTTTTATGCCATGAGGTAAGCGGAATGCTATATTTCAGTCAAAAGTAACTCGGACAGCAATGGGTAATTTTCCTGAAATTACTCGCTCGAAGTAATGCATTGCATTGCTGAACCACCAGCTCGCAAAAGTAATTCATCCCATTACTCATTACCGTGAAAAGTGATTTAACTACTGTAATTTTATTACTACCAAGCCTGACACGGAGGCCTTCATTACGACATCCTTCTTCGTTCCACTCTTTCGTACCCTTTCCCTCAACCCCACAGGCGCTCTCCGTGGTGGCACAGAGCCGACCCCCCCCCCCCCCCCCCAACAACCCGACGCGACGATTTACCCACCTCCCAGGTTCACCATTGACAGGCTCGTGCGTGTAGCCGGTGTTTTCTTTTTTTTTTATGATGTATTTTAATTGAGGTGACCATATTTCTTAGACTGCGAAGAGAAATTCGCGCATTTAACCCAACCAATGGGTTTGTATCGCTGTAAAGCTGTGGCTTTTCGGTTATTGCGATTCTTGCGAACGGCGGGTCAAGGCCGACCTGCAATGCTTTGTTTGTTTGTTTGTTTGTTTGTTTGTTTGTTTGTTTGTTTGTTTGTTTGTTTGTTTCGCCTGGCGGTATGTATCGCGCGCGTTTGCACGCATGATGGGCTGGCGACACGCTTTTCGCATTTTGCACGGAAGGAGCGGCGTTTGTGCAGCGGCCGCGGCTGGGGGCGCATCTTCAATCCGCCTGTCTGTGGCGTGTCACACAAAATGCCGTTCCACAAGGAGTCTGGCTGCACTCTACTGACACGACATCAAGGCCGCAGTCGCCAAATCAGGGCATGGGTTTTTGGAGTTCACATAAAGCAAAAGAATGTAACTTCATTGCACTGCGAGGTGGGGTAGATATAGATCGTGTACAATGCAAACTGGAGGCAGCGTAAGAATAAGAAATATGCGGTCACGTGGTATTTGAATTCAGGGATAAATTCTGTTAAACGATCGTTTTTGAAATGTATTCTTGGTGCTAGAATCGAATAAATCCGGCTTTACCCGAAAATCAACGTAACTGAGGTTATTTAAGCCGTGGTTTTTTGAAGAAGTGGCATAATCTGAATCGAATCTATTGTTTTTATGTATATCAATGACATTACCAAACTACCAGGCTCTCATGACATGATTATGTATGCTGATGACACGAACATATTCTTTACAGCCAAATCTCTTGTCCAAGCTGCGGTTATGGTAAACAGGTACCTGAGCAACTTACAGTCCTGGCTCCAATGCAACATGTTTTCCTTAAATTTGTCCAAAACTAGCTATATTATTTTTAGGCCAATCAATACTGCTGATTACCATAAAGTCAACATTCAGTTTGGACGCATGACCATACATGAGGTTGATTGTGTTAAATTTCTCGGTGTCTGGTGGTTCCACCGAAACCTCTCCTGGAACACGCATGTATCACAACTGGCATCTGAAGTAGGTAAGAGTGTTGGCTGTCTCTACAAAGTAGCTAATCTGGTACCTGTGTGGTCGAGACTGCAGATGTATTACGCGCATGTATACTCTAAATTAACCTATTGTATTCTAGTATGGGGAACAACTACGGCTACTAACTACCAGAAACTACTAGTCCTTCAAAAGAAAGCTTTGCGATGTATCCATGGTTTTTATGGCAGACCAAGAGATTTTTCTACGTTGCCACTTTTTCGCAGTTACGATCTGCTTCAGGTGAACCAAATCTACCTTTTTCGTTCGCTCCAGCACATTAAAGTCAATAAATTACACACTCAAAACAATACTTTATGTAATACCACACACCAATTACGTAAACAAATCCACCGGCTCCCTATGACGCGTACGAACTATGGCAAACAAAAATTAACCTATCAAGTAACGGCGGCTATTAGTAAAATGTCTCTAAATGTGGACTTTGATGTTTCATTGAAAATCCTTAAAAATGGAAACAAAGGAATATTTATTAGCTTCTGGTTTTTGATATGTGTAGCACCGTTTTTCACATGTGACACCTGCAAGTGCAGCTAATTTTGCATTTATATTGATGCTTTATTTGTATTGTTGTTTATAATGGTATATTTCTTATGTTAATTTATTTATATTGTTACTTTATAGTTATATTTTCATTTATATGTATGTGTCTGTTTATGCCAGTCTGCACAGGGGAGCCAAGGCCTTCGTCAGGCATTCCAGCCTTTAGCCCCGGCTTCCTCCTTTTGTACGAAGGGAAATAAAGTTCATTGACATTGAATCACAACAATGAAATAGCTTTTGTCGGTTCGTACATTGCTGTCTCAAACCAAGATATTTTCGTGAGGTAACATTAGTCCAATAAGTTATGCAGATCCCACGCACAGTGGGCATCGGCATGCCGAACTGAACTCCGTTAGAGCTGAACTCTGTTAAAAATAGAACTGAACTCCGTTAACACGTGACGCATTTGTACTCAATGGAGCAACGCCGCGCACAAGTGCTTTCATCTTTCGGAGAGGCCTGATACGCATGAATACGTACCTGCATTCTTCAACTTCAGGAAAGGCTCCTTATCCTTAAAAAAATGTGATGCGGGTCTCCGAACAAGTGCGACGTTGGAACGCACAGTGCAATTATTTCCGCTGTTTCGCCGCTCAAATCCTTGAGGCCGATTAATATCAGATGTTCGGCAGCAAGAACCCTTTCACCTTCGACGAAGCATCGTGATTCGACCCCACAATCAAGACAGTTGAGCACAGCGCTAAGCGAAAGCGCGGCCGTGACCCTGCATGTAGAAGCGATCTTTGTTTATCTGAGCAATGTTTCCAGATGAACCACTTTTTCTGGAGTTGCGAATAGCCCCGTAGCTTAGTGGTAGAGGGCTTGCCTGATACGTCTATTTTATAGTCAACCCGAGATTGACATCGGGTGTATAAAATTCAAATACCTGTGGCGCATACCCTAATACTACGGGCCGAGCCGTGCGGATATATGAGCCACAAGTGATTGTAGTATGGTTGATCGTGACGTACTTACATTACGAGTATATGATTCTAGAGATGTAAAGATCAAGCATTCATGTTCATCATACATTGATACCTTCCACATATTGGTGTATACCAGGAGAACGATAGATAGATAGATAGATAGATAGATAGATAGATAGATAGATAGATAGATAGATAGATAGATAGATAGATAGATAGATAGATAGATAGATAGATAGATAGATAGATAGATAGATAGATAGATGCAGTCAAAGTGGCTCAAGTTCTCGAGGAAATGCTTTGCACTTAAAATATGTCGCGAAAAGGCGTCGACACAATATACGAAGGCTATATACTGAAACGCAACAACGACGACACTGGTAGCTCTTGAAAGATCAACGAAGTCAAATTCAATGTACATGACCGGATATCAACGCACTCGGCGATGAGAGAGTGTAACACGTAAGAAATGGCGTAGGGGACGCACTGAATGCACACAGCCGCCTACATTTCCGCTCATTCCGGCAGGAGGCACAACAACCACACACACACACGATCCAAAACAAAAGATCTAAATATTAAGGACTATTCGTATATATTCGCCGGTTAGAGTAATGAAGAAAGAACGGGCCAAAAAAAAAAAAAGGACGGTGCTGATAAATTACACTGTACCTTAATTCTTGGTGTCACAGCATCGGCGTATATATTTGTGTGATCAGCCATTCGCATTATCAATCAACAGAAAAATATTACTTCCACGCAAGGTTTCCTGGGAGCTCATTCGCGTACTTCACACGACCGCAAGTTCGAGTTTTCAACTGTCGCAATGTAAGTCTCTAAATATGGGCGTTCACTATGATAGAAAACCGTTTTTACCGGTTTCGCTATAGTCGAGCGCAGCCGTCGTCGCAGAGCTGTCGCTTGCTCTTTCTACGAAATTATAACAATGATTGGTCAAGGACACAGCGCCTAGATTGATGAATCCCCGTGTAATGCTAATAACGAAAGTTAGAACATTTATTTATTGCCACAAGTCGGCTTTAACTATTTCATTTTAGCTTTCACATATTCTTTCAGAAAGCAACTTCTACGTCCGTTACAGGCAGTTCCTTAACTGAATAACGAAGAGCTTCGCTCTTTCTGTCGTTTGCAAGCAAGAACTCCAACGCGGGAGAACGCCAAGTACATGCAAGTTGATAGCGTAATATTGCCTTATGGCGTCATCACGACGTCCATGTTATGACGTCACCGCTGGGTCCCATGGCTGTTGGTACCTTAAGTGTTTTGGTACCAGCGCCTCCCTCGTTCTTCTTCCTTTTGTTTTTGTCTCAGATGTTCGCGAGCCGCTCTTCATTTTGAATTTCACTTATCTCGTCTTAATGGGAAGGCCGCATGTAGTGCGATCAACGCGTCCGGGCAAGCAATGACCGCCTATGAAGAATAAGAGAGAGAGAGAGAGTTTGTGTGTGTGTGTGTGTGTGTGTGTGTGTGTGTGTGTGTGTGTGTGTGTGTGTGTGTGTGTGTGTGTGTGTGTGTGTGTGTGTGTGTGTGTGTGTGTGTGTGTGTGTGTGTGTGTGTGTGTGTGTGTGTGTCAGACCCAATGTGGGTCCCGGCGCCTCTCTGGTGACGTCTGTTCTGACGCTGTAAAACGGGGTTAGCTATAGCTTTGTATGACAGCCTTATCTCTGACGTCTCAAAACTCCTTGCGAGCCGCTCATGAAATCCTCCACACCATCACAGCAAGGTTACATTTCACTTACACGCTGATTGTGCGTTGTTGCACCTTCTTATCTTCTATCCCCAGGGTGTTGATATTCGGACTTGAATGGCGCTCAATGGCTCTCCGCGTCGCCACATACAGCCGGCCTCTATGCATTTCGCCTCCATCGAAAATAAGACCACAGCGTCCGCCATCAAACCCGCGTCCTATGGATCAGCAGCCGAGAACCATAAGCACTATACCATCCCGGCCGACTGCGTCAAGCATGCAAAGTTAGTTGGACCCTCGAAAACGTTCGGGAAAGAATCACGTATTTTCAGGAGTGGCCAGCGCCGAGCAAAAACGCGCAGTAGATTGCTAGTTGAAACGTGAAACAAAAGCGAGCAATGCGTGACAGTTATTCGTGAATATGGATACGTTGTATTAGTTTCGGAATGCTTGAACCATTAACGGCACCGAAATAAACAAAATTCGGTCCAAAATTACGATAAATTTTATCGCCGCTGGCATATTGTAGGAGAAAATATGAGAGCTTGTGTAAATAAGCGGGCTGTACCTTGCTCAGGCTGGTGACGTAAAGGGACACTAAAGGAAAATATTAAGTGTGCCTAGATCAATCTTTTACCTGTGTTGAAGTCTGTCACCGCTTTCTGCGCGCCAGTGAAGGATATTTTTGCGCCGAAAACTCACCGAAAGTATCTGGTGTCCTCGCTCAATTTGAATCACCCGCACCGTGAACAGGACTTGACGTCACGGCTGTCGACACCATCGTAGGAAGCTTCGCGGCCTCAACACGTAGCAGCAACTGTGACTTACTGCACGTTTATTTAATGTCGAAGCTTATCTAATTCATTTATCATTTATAACATGGAGCAGAAGTCGAGTACTCAAAAAGTAGAAGCTATCCTTATTTCAGAAAGGTACTCACAGACACGGCCGCTGGATGAAAAACGCACACGGCCATGTCACAGGGCAGGACAGAGGGCGGCGCCGCAATTTCTCAATTTCGCCGTTCTCCCGCCTACAAGTGCGCTATTCTCGCCGGCAATGGTGAAATGGTTATTACACAAACCTAGTATTTGAATGTAGCTGAACTTAATCCTTCTCTTTAGCGTCCTTTTAAAGTGCAACTCCGGCGGTTTTTTTCACCACGTTGTGATATCAGTGTTCTCCAATGGGTGCTGATACTCCTGTAGCAGCCAGAGTGGTTCAGTTTGCTCAGAAACGCACCAATAATTTTAAATAAGCAACTGAAAGTAGTCTTCAAACCGAAACCGAAACGGGTAGATTCTTCGCGGAGCCTTTGCGGTGACGTCACAACTTTCCCGTCACCAGAAACATGGAACTGGCGCCAAAGAAATGCCAGTGGTGAAGTCATCCGACAATATACTGAGTTATGCCAGCTTTTTTGATCTTGACAGCGACGAGATGAGCGCTTAAGTATCGCCGTTTTGCTTTTGAAGGCCCGCTGGCTCGGGTAGGCAGCGCGGAGGTGATGACGTCAAAAACACAGGGTGGCCCGCGTGAGAATCCGCTAAAAAATTTTAAAGTTCATTTACACGAAACTAAATGACCTACATCCGCCTGACCTGGCATATATTATTACTGTAAGGAAGGCAATATATTATTGCTATCAGTGTACGCTGAAAAATCGCCAGAGTTACCCTTTAACGCTTAACGACGATCGTTCGACCTTTCTCAACAATTGCGTGAATATAAGGGGCCTGGCTGCAGCTTCTAGATGCTGCATTTGTGCGTTTAATGCTTAATCCATGAACACATGGACTTGAACGTCGGTTTATATTAAATGCAACAGCGGTCCTTCGATATTCGATAATAATTCTGAAAGAATACGCTAGTCGACTCCCCTAAATTTTCCTTTGCCACTGTTCGACTCGTATACCTTCTCCGGCCTCAGCAGGCACCATTCACGCAACATTACACTCTTTCTTTCCCCGATCTAGTGTGTACTGCTACGTCTTCATGAGCGCCAACTATATGCTGTGCCTAAATAGTATTACGTTCTCAGACTTCCAATGCAGCGTGTCTCACTGACGGTACCTTTCTGTCAGTGTTTCGAAGTCAAAATTCGAGAAGCCGTAACGGGAACCTCCAAGATCCTCTAAAAACGGCTGAATCCGATACCTTTATCGACAACGCCGACAATTTCCATTCATTCAACAAGGTTTTCAATAAGTCAAACGAGAAGTCCTATGTTACTTGGACTGCGCTTTCAATGAGCACATTTTCTTTTCTTTCTTTCTAACTGGAAACCGCTGACCGAATCCAGGCGTTTTTCTCCGCAGAAAGGTTTCTCCTGGTTCGCATACGCCTGCTCCGCAATGTGCGGGCGATTTTTCAGTCGTATACTGCTGAGCCCAGCCTGGTGCCAATTCGCGGGCAGTAGATAGCTTCAATAGCACTTACTGAGAGTTCAAAGTCTCCCTCGAACAGTTCATATGGATATTGTCATCAGGAATTTTTTCTCGGATGCATCCCTTTTCTTGAACACTTACGCACTCCCAAGGTGCAATTGTGCTCCCGCGCTTCTACCAGCTGATGAGCGTGAGCTGTTATCGTTCAGTTGAATGCCAACCATTTTATTTTTGTTTTATTTTTTTTTTTGTCGCAGATTCAGAAATTCCGGGGCAACAAGTCTTTCGGTTCATTCGGAGCGTTGCCGATTTAATATAGTTTATGTGCACTTAATTATCATGATTTTTTTGCCGGAAAGGATATACATAATTTTGTATCGACTCTTCAAAAATAAAGATATGCAGGGAACCACCCCAAAATCACGGCAAAAAGGCGCTAACAATGCATAAACGACCGAAATGACGCCTCCCTCAAAACGACTATTCACCCCGCCGAACGGCGTAAAAGCCCGCTAAATATAGTGGGAAAACCGCTAACTTGGCGACACTACTCTGTGTATCTGCCCAAGCCTATAAAATTAAAATGTCTTGCGCGCTAGCGTACATGGTCCTTTGGCGAAATCGGCGAGAAAATGTGCGCAGCCGAAGGAAGCTATATGTGTATAGAACACACAGGCATGCGACGGGCCGTAGTATGCAGATGTGAAATGAAGGCAACTAACTTGAAGCCATAAATTAATATGAAGTAAAGTAATGTAAACCACAAATGAAGTTCAATGAATGTAAATTAAAGTTCCAACTATGCGCAAGGCAGCATAAAGAAGAAAATAGTTTCAACAATATACGCCCGTATGTTAAAGCAGTGCGAAGCTCGGAGCAGAACAGAGACTGGGAGCTGTGAAGAACATCGAGACCTAAAAATAATCATTATAAATAGGTTGTATCCTTTCGACGGCCGAATATTCGCAGAGTCAGGCGGTTGCATGAAAAGGTCTATTCTCTTGGTGAGCTTACGTGAAATTCAGAAATTAAAAGAGTTGAGCAGTGCAGGGCAGAATGATGTCATGAGCAAGCTCGAAAAGAAATAACGGATGAGCGCGATTTCGCCTGCAGTCTAGTCACGGCAGCGCTATCCAACAATGTCAGACCGGGAACCGGGGCCATTTCTATAGAAATGGCCCCGGTTCCCGCTTGAACCGAACCGATGGTTATAGACGCTTAGGTTTTCTTTCTTTTTTTTTTTTTCTAGAATCGCTCAGTGGCTTTGCTGCCTGGAATTAGAAATGCCATTCCAGATCGAAGGTGCTTAAGTTGAGGAAGACATATCGCGGCGTACAATTTGCGGAAGGGCATAGGAGAACGTAATTGCCTAGACTTTCTCCAAACACATCCTAGAGAACAAAGAACCTGCAAAGAAACACGCTTATAGCGTGAGCAGAAAAGTGTAAGGTGCTATCAGTGCGGTGCTATCGTGAGGAGGAAGCGGAGGAGGAGGACGCCTAAGCCTCGTCCTTAACAGTGGAACGCTATAGCGTCACTGGCCCCGTTGGCATCGCCTTCTCATAGTATATCTCCATTACAGTTAGCGCCCTCTCTATAAATTGCTAGAATTATTCGAGTTTCCTTGTAACACAGTTACATTTTCTCGTACGTTCAAAACTGAAGTCCGAGCTATCATGTGTGTAGGTTTCAGGTAGAGTCGCATAGTTTGCAGTTTTTCTGACGGATTTCAGTTTGACCGATTCCATTTTGTTCACTGAGGTACGTGCACCATGGCGGAAGGCTCGCGTAATTAGAGAGTTGTAGCAGCGCCGGTTTACCGCACGGCAGTGACGGTAATACCGCACCGTCATGGTCGGAACGCGGCTATTTTAGTCGGAAAGACCTGCGCTAGTTGCTCGGTGAGTACGGAAACGTCGCCGAATGATAAAACTTGCGGGTAAATGCCTCAGAACCTCAATTTTCTACGTTCCCACCACGACGGTACGGCATTACCGTACTTACCGTACGGTAAGCCGCCGCTGCTAAAACTCTCTATTGGGTGCGTGCTCCGGGAAACGGTGGTTGTTCGAAATGATTACTTCCGCCGTGGACGCCGACGACGAATTTTCTGCGAGTCGAACTCCTTAACTTTATCGCGTTGATAACAAGTGTAGTTCGATTAATGAATGGGCGCCATTTTCTGCAGCCCGTTCCGGGAGCGCGGCTCAGCGTCCGTATGGATAAGGAAAAAGGGTCTGAAAGAGATAGAAAGGAGAGAAGAGCCGCAGTGGAGGGCTCCGGGAATTTGACCATCTGGGATTCTTTTACGTGTCCTGACAAGACAGAGCACACAGGCATCTGGGATTTTGGCCAGAGACAAGAAAGAAAGAAAGAAAGAAAAAGGAAGAAGCAAGCACACACACACACATGCCAAACTTCGCTTACCCTCTTTTTTCCCAATTGGGAAAGAGCTGCTAAATTTTTTGTGAACAGCTTTTCACGATCTGTGGTTTCATTCCACTGAGTGTCATTGTCGCGCACTGCCACCCTCGTGGCAGCGTTGTCTTTGTGAAGCCTTATGAATACCATCCACTTTAACATACCCCAGGTGCACGTTTGCATCGTAACGCCGCCGCCATCGCCGCTGTGTATTCACTCGCATGCAGCTGTGATCATCATCATCATCATCATCATCATCATCATCATCATCGTCAACCTGTTTAGGTCCACTGCAGGACGAAGGCCTCTCCCAACGATTTCCAATCCACCCTATCCTGAGCGAGTTGGTTCCACTTTATGTCCGCAAACTTTTCCATTTCATCGCTGCATCTAACCTTACGCCTGCCTCTGTTGCGTTTTCCCTCTCCTGGTATCCAGTCCGTCGCTCTTACAGTCCATCTGTTATCTTTCCTCCTCATGACATGTCCTGCCCAGGTCCACTCATTGTGTTACTCATTCATTTCTGCGTTGTTTAGGCATGTTTTGTCCGTTTATTTTTCTTAAACAAACGCATTGATTCTGTCGATCTAATACTGCATCGGTTATCTAGCCTTCCCATCACGTAGCCTGCCCATGCCCATTCCTTTCTCTTCCCTTCGACCAGTATGTAGGTTACCCCTGTCACATGACCTATTCGACCGTCTTCCTATCGTCTAATGTAACGCCTACCGTTTTTCGTTCCATCGCCCGGTTTTTAACTTCCTTATCTTCCTCTCGAGCTTCTTTCTTATTCTTCAAGTTTGTGCCCCATATGTGAGCACCGTCAAAATGCGGTAGTTATATAATTTCCGCCCTCGACACCAAGAGAGGGGAAGCGTGGCCGTGGACGAGAAAGAGAGAGATGGGGTGAACAATCTTTTTTTGTTTTTGTTTTTTTATGCGGGCGTAAAGTGGAATGAGATCGCACACGACAGGATTTCACGAAGAGCACTAGGAGAGATCTTCGTCCTGCAGTGCACCTAAGATGAGATGATGACTTAAAATACATTTTTTTAGCCACTCTCGGAAGTTTCGGAGCTGTCGCGATCCATAAGCTGGCGTCGAGTGGCATCACACACGCGCGCGCACTCGCACGCCGATAGTGAGTGACGTGAGCGCGGCGCATATCGCGCACCGGATAAGCGCGAAAGAAAAGCGCTTGAAAAATAGTCAGTACTGCATCTGCGCCCTCGCTGTCTTTTGACGTAAGTCGTTGTCCTCCACCACTAATAATTGGTGTGGTTTTACGTGTCAAAACCACGATATGGTAGGCAAGCAATTTATAGTGGAGGGCCCCGGAAATTATGACCACCTGGAATTATCAACTAGGCCCTGAAATCGCGCAGAACGCGAGCCTGTAGAATTGGTCGCCAGGATCGAATGTACTGTTTTGGTGCAACAGTCCATCGCCATAACCATTACAACACCGCGTCGGCCTGTTCTATCCACTGTGATAGAATCGTGCGCCTCATCAAGCGGAATATAACATCTTTGAGGAAGTCCTACACGTATACGCATGAAGACGTTTGTCGGGCTTCACACGACGCTGATTGCTTCCTGAAGAGTTTCGTTCGCCCAATTAAGGGCCACCACGCCGAGAGCCTTGGTGCGTTTTCGCAACGCCGACGGGTGCATCCTCGAATCGCCTCTCAGTCGAATGTGAGGTAAGTCCCATTAAGAAATACTCCATCAACGATGAGCTTGGTGTGTTGTGTAATCCGCCCTGATCCATATTAAACTTTCATATCTCCGATGTCATTACACAATGTAGACTGGCGACAAACACCGATGGATAGTTTCTGCCGCAACCTTTATTTTTACTCGCTTCACTTTTAGGCGAACGTGCTCCTGGAAAACGCCGTGAAGGATCAGACAAGCGCCGGACAATTTTCTGCAAATAAGGCTGATGACAACCCCCGATAACCTCTGGGTACGGAAGCAAACGGCAATTTTTTAATCGATTGGACATCTGCCCAGGACTGTGTACACGCATCGTTCGATGGCCAATTCCGCGTAGCTTCGGGTGTCTCGGCACGTCCCCGCTTTTGCGTCATTGCGCCTATAGTCACCACCTCAGAGTATATATACGAAACACACACACGCACGCACACAGGCTCACTACGCGGGACTCGGAAGTCAAAGAAAGGGAAGCGTGGTGTTGCGGAGAAGGAAAGATTGGAAGAAGACACCTCGGAGATACTCGCAGCAGCACGGCTTTCCCACGGGACCGCTGGACGTCCATGGGAGAGTGGCGATGCGCAGTTCGCGCGGCGTCGCTCGGCAGCGCCAAGTGCGCGCCGTTTTCGTCACGAGTGGCTGACCATAAGCGACGAGAGCGCAGTGGGTGGTTCTTGCACCCACTGCGTGGACAGTGATGCGCCGAGTTCAATGGCGGTGTGGTGCACGCATCGCAGTCGGTGGTGCTTCACTGCCGCGCCCGCTGGCAGAGCTAAACGGCTCGTTGCGGTTCCTACTTACTGCGTTGTAATAGCTTTAAGAAATGTGCGTCCAGCGTATTTAAGAACAAGGACATGGTGAGAAATAGTGCGGATCCTCACGCACAACACCGTAACGCGTAACGATTAATGGACATCCCTAGGCTGCGGATCAAATTGGGTGTGCCAGTGCGTGCGTGAAGGAACATTATGATCCGGCAGGCTGTGGCGCTTGGGCCTAGGTCGCGCAAATAGGGGAGGGAGTTGGGAGATCTTTTCTCCCGGCCTCCTCCCGCGTTTGCTGCGTAGCCCAAGGTTGTAGATATGAGATGGAAAGCGCGGTCTTCCGCCGCGCACACTGCAATTTCAGCATAGTAGTATTCACAATCTCATAGCACGTGCTTGAGGGTCGCCTGGGCTCTCTTACATAATCCGCACGCGGTGCCTGAGTAAAGGAAAGGGTGGTTAACCGTGCACTGATGCTGCTTCTGGTTTGCTACCCTACGTGAAGTGGAAATAATAACTGACTGGGTTCTAAGTGTCAAAACCGCGACCACGATTTTGAGAGGCGCCGTCGTGGGAGACTGTAAATTTTGACCGCCTGGGGTTCTTTAACGTGCACTGCCAACGCACAGTACACGGGCCTCTGGCACCTCCGCCTCCGTCGACAATGCGATCGCCACAACCGGTATCGAACCCGCGTCCTTGGGGCTCAGCAGCGAAGCACCATAAACACACCGTGGCAGAAGTGAGGTGGAAAGAGCGTAAAACAATGCAGAATAAATAAACGTAGTAAAGTATGGAAGGAAGGACGAATGAAAAAGGAGAAGCAGCAAGGTTAGCCAGTTCTTAGAGTATCGAAGGAGACATTTCCATGTGGCTGTGGGAATATTTTTTTCGATGACTCGTTATTGTTTCATGTGCTCAATATACGTCTATGGTCGGACAAGGGGCGCTTATCGAAGTTGAGTGTATAATTTTGTGCCTACATGGCGCTGTTATAAAAAGGAAGATATAGTACGCTCAAACTTATCCTACGATTAGTTTCGACGTGAATTCACCTAACCTGGGACTTATGCAGCGACACGCTAGGCAGCCAACTTCCTCGCTTCAGTGTTATTTCCGAGGCCTTGGTCCAGAAGGCACAAGAAATGTGCAAAGGAAAGAGACAAAGGGTAGCCACCATAATCAATTAATGGCAAATGAGTTCTGCGGAAACCCGCAAGGTTTCCTTTCTGAGAATTAGCTTTCATTTCTGAGATATCCGTATGGATTTCCTTGGAGCCTTGTGCTACAAACCGGGTGGATGCTAATTTTCCCTTTCATAATCAATTAATTCATTTTAACGCACGCAATGACACGCATGTCGGCACTCACCTGCAGCAAGTGGTTTTTTTTTTTTTTTTTGTACACTTCCCGTTCATTTTAACAGCTGAGCTGTTAGGGTCGAGATTGATATAGTAGCAGCCATTGTCACCGTGGTTCACACTTAAGAGCATAAAGAAATAAATATAACAAAAGAAGCCTTCTTAGAGTGGCGGGCTTCGAACCCTGATACACACGCTCTGAACGCGATCGTCACAACCATTAGGCTGTACACCCACATCTGCAGGACATCCACTTACGGGAACCATATGATTGCGTTGTACCGAAGATTACAACACAACTCGTTTAAAGCGAGAAAGACAAGCTGAGAGGGAGAAAGAGAGAAATGAAGAGACAGGGAGAGAGTATGTGGTAAAGAAAGAAAGAAAGAGAAAGAAAAAAATGTTGCAGTGGCTTAGCTCGGCTATGCCAGGATATACGTAGCGTTAGCAAAGGTTCAGCCGATTATTCTTAGCTTTCCTGGTTGTCTAGATTGTCTAGGATTAGCTTGATTGTCATGCTTACTGCTGCTCCAATGACACACACGCGGTATACGTATTATGTGGCACATGTATATTTATTTTTGCTCAACGTCACGTTGCTTCTCTATTGCCACAAAGACGGCTCGGTGATCAGTGAAGTAACACGCTGCCGTCTCTATGGCCCCAACACTAATTGCCAGGCAACTACTTCGGGATCCGATGGGTCAAGCTTCTCCGCTCTTCTGCGCTGTTGAGCAGCATTTGCGCTCTCCTTCTCCATGGCTATACCACACTGGCAAACGCCAGTCAGAAGCGCAGCGGCTCCAGCGCAGTGTCAGACGGCGACTGCACAGCGAGCGCGCGCCGGCGCTAGTGCGTCTACTACGGCTACGACGTCACTCCTCTAGAATGCGCAGACCGGCGGCGGAGTGCGCGAGAGGTGCCGGCTCCGGTGGCTCCGGTGCGCAAGCTGTGTGACATCACTGATCCTTGCGCATGCGCAGCACGGCTCTTGATGTGCCGCGCGAAACGGGCTTGGCTAGGCCAGTGTAGCTAACGCTACAAAAGAAAGAAAGTTAGGTGCTGCGCTTAAGAAGAAAGCAGACCTGAGCTTGCCCTCGACACACTACCCACATATGATCTACCCTCAACCCACTGTTGCATGATAATGACACTGATAATGACAATCACATGTAATATTGATACCATGATATCATTACGTATATCATGAGCTATAGTGATCGTGCAGCTATACTGCGAAAAAGAAGACGAAGAAGATGTTGGCAAGGTGATATACCTCCAGCTCAGCTCTTTGGCCAGTGATACACTCAAGGTCACTCAAGGTGCATCAATATAATTCTTATTATTTATGCGCGCCTATTACAAACAACCATTTGGATAAGCCCTTCCTCTACCTTTACTGCGCATTTTCTCTACGTTGATGTAAGTAGAGCGAAACAGCGCCTTTGAGTTATAACAGTCCTCCACTAAAGTAGTTTTTTCATCATGATAATAAAAGCGCTGTCAACCTCTAAAGGTTTTATTGAAGAAAAAAAAAAAGGAAAACGCCACGCCACACTTGCCTAATGGATGGCACTCGGCTGCTTATCCGAAAGTCGTGGGTTCGAATCCCGGCCGCGGTGGCTGCATTTCGATGGAGGCGAAATGTTGAGGCCCATGCGCTGTGCGATGTCAGTGCACTTTGAAAAACTCAAGGTGGTCGAAATTTCTGAAGCCCTTCACTACGGCGTTTCTCATAACAATATCCTGGTTTTTGGATGCGAAACCCCAGAAATTATTATTAAAAGAATAAAACCGTTAACATTTGACTTCGAGCCGACGATTCGGCCAACGGAACCCCTCCGCAATATCCCTGTCCTCTGTTCTTAACATCCGATGAACTACTTAAGAAAAATTTTGTGAATATGCCTTTTAAGCAAGCGTATCTGCGTGGACCATATTTTTGTTACTCTCGAAACCACGTTTAAAACAAGCATAATCGCGAAAGGAGTTATCACGCACAAATTCTGCAAGTTTAGTGACATCGTTGCTGATGTGCCAACACTGGCAGGAAGCATGCGACATAGGTCTGCCCGGACACTGTCATGGTCGTTCCTCTCGTCTCGCCAGTAGCCCCCGAACAACGATGGCTAGTCCCTAGAAGCGATCAAAGGTAGGGTATTCTATGTTTAGCTTCCGGAGCAATCATCTTACGTTGCGTCGTCAGTTCCTCGCGTGGTTCCGCGGGTATTGCGTTCAGTGTGCACTATATGCTACTCGGATTTACACCACTTACACGGCGAGGCGTTTTTTAACTTTTGTATATTCATTAGTGAATATTTCTTATGTTTGTATGTTTACTATGCATATTCTCTGTATAATTTTATGTTGAAAGTGTACAGCGACGTGTTTCAAACTTTGTATATGAATTAGTTCGGCGTTTTCAGAAGTGTTTTAAATTATCTCTATTTTTGCTGTGTTTTCTTTTTTCTCTGTACAGGAATCTGTTCATGCATTGCACTTTTGATTTTGTCCGCCTGCTGTTTGTTGCCAAAAAAAGGGACACAGACCTCGTCAAGCCGCAATGTGGCTTTTTGTGTATGTTCCTGTTATCTTTACCATGTATAGATGCGAAATACAGTTCAAGTTCCGTCGTCATCGTTGCCAGCCACTGCAATCGCCTCATGTCTTTAACTTCACAGGTCATTACAGTGTTACAGTGGCCCTCAGCGTAGCTTTGATGCTCTAGCTAAAAATTTGTACCATATGTCAGCGCAAAATCACCGATTTCAACCTTCGCATTCATTTAGGCTGCGCTGTCCACAATTGAGCACGTTGCTGCAAGGACGGCTGACGTCCTCTACGAGACCCGCTAGATCGAAAGACGTTGTCTCGACCTTGACGCTGCAGGATCAAGGTCCTCGAAATGTCAAGAGCTTCGCGAGATGAGCGCTCTCGGGTTCCAGCGACTGAAGATGACAACGACGGCCGGTCTGCAACGGTCATCAAGACCGCGGAGGTCCTCTCACACGCTCCTGGTTCGCGCAACTGACGACGTGCACGAGTTGAGAAGAAGACAAGAAAGAACGCAGCGGGGGAAAGAAAGAAGAAAACGAAGAGACAATGAAGAGAAAGGGAGAAAAAAAAATAAAGTCGCCGTACACTGCTCCCATGGTCCTGTGGGAACCCGGTTGACTTAATCTGCGAAGCGGCCGGGAGAAGAATGTGTCCGCGGACGGACGAAAACGCGGAGGCGGAAATGGCGGCACGGAAGAAGAAGCCATTGTCTCCGAGCGTCTTCTAATTGCCCCCGGGCTTTCCCGTGGGAAGTTCGGCCCGTTCGCGTCGTCGGCGCCGATGCCGCGCCGCGTGGACGGTGGCCCGCGGTGACCCTTCCTTCCGGACCGAACACGGCTGCTGGGGCCGACGTCGCTGTCGGCCTGGACACTGACCCACTTTGAAGGACCGGGGACCCCAGACACGCGGTTAGGGGTGATCTACGAGATTGTCGGCACGCGATCAGCATAGCTGCTGGCAGTCGAAGGCGCGCGGAAATAAATTGGCTTGTCTCGTCGTTGCTGTCACGGACAGGTCTATCAATACCGGTACGTGTGTGAAAGGCAGTTCGAAATTCCGCAGACGTTACAAGAAAGATCGGCGGCAAAACCGAATCAGAAATAATTGATTTAATTATGGGGGTTAACGTCCAAAAAGCACACTATAATTATGTGAGACGGCGTAGTGGTGGGCTCCAGAAATTTTGACCACCTGTGGTTCTTTAACGTGCATTACCAGGGTGTCGGAACGAAATGTGTTTCGTTCCGGTTTTCGTTTTGTTCCACAGAAAAAAGTTCCGTTTCGTTTTCGTTCCGGAACAAAAAGAAAACGTTCCGTAACGGTTCATAACGTTTTTTTTTTTTCAATAAGGAAAACGAACACAATAATTAATATTAAAGGTATGTTTTAAAAACAGCAAAAATACTGAACTAATACATAAAAATGCAATAATAATTGTTGGGGTTTTACGTCCCAAAGCCACGATGTGACTATGAAAGAAGTCGCAAAAAGTTTCGAAGCAAGGACACAACAAAAACTTGGCATTTATTTTTCCTAAACTTTGAATCCCAAATTTTCGTCAGGGGGGGGGGGGGGGGGCACACGATTTCAGAAGCAGCAGGTCATCAAGTGCTCGCCGATAAGCAAGACCGCTGCTCTGACAAAACGAACTTGAGTGCCGAAAATGCCCTCTCAACGCTGACTTGTGTGGCTGGCACACCAAGGGACACTTGTGCTAACATCTACAGCTCCGGTTGCCGCTCTTTGCGCTCGTCCCAAAATTTCAACACATTCGTGCTTCTTGGAAGGCGTGGCCCCTTGTCCAGCATTTCCAGTAAGAGGGCGATGTACCGTTGATGATGTTGCTCACGTTGCACGACCTCGGTTGTTCCGGATCGCAAAGTTTTCCCGTGAACCGAAAAACGATAAAAAATATTTCGTTTTTGCTCCGGAACGAAATAATAAATAACGTTCCGGTTACGTTTTCGTTCCGGTCAAAAATATCGTTTTTTTTTCGTTTTCGTTTTCGTTTTCGTTCCGTTCCGACACTCTGTGCATTACTTTCGCACAGTACACGGGCCTCAACATTTCGCCTCCATCGAACTCAGCCGCCACGGCCCGGATTCGAACATGTGACTTTACGATCAGCAGCCGAATAGTCACTAGACCACCGAGTAGGGGGAATTCGAAATAGGAGTGGCGGCAATAATAATAATAATAATAATAATAATAATAATAATAATAATAATAATAATAATAATAATAATAATAATAATAATAATAATAATAATTTAAGTGATCTTATTTTACAATCATTGACCTGATTATTAGGCATGCCCCGTGGTGAAGCGCTCCAGAGTAATTTTGACCACCTGGAGTTCTTTACTGCACGTCTTAGTATAAGTACACGGATACTTTCTGCATATTTCTCCCGTCGAAATTGAGCCGCCGTGGCCGGAATTCGATCCCGCGACCTCGATCTTTGCAAGTCAGCACCTTGGCCTGTGGGCTCCGACATGCTCAAGGCTGTCATGCGCCACTGTGCTTCCTCAAGTCAATGGAACTTCACGAACGATTGTGAACGATGCCCGCGTACTATAGTTATTCTGTGCCTTGTGGCCATGTTCTCACTAACCTTCCCCATGCTTATTTATTGTGCTCGTTAACTCTATCTATCCTCAATAATATGTAGCCGGAATGAAAATGGGAGTTCGACAAAAACTCACACGGTCGGTTAAAGAAAAGCGCCGTGGAGAGACACAAAGCTCGAGTCACATTTCGGCTCATACTTAAGGCGACTGGGGCTGGCGAAGAAGGCCCCATTAAGTCGACGCGTCTTCCTCTTGTTTTCTTCTTTGCTTATTTGGTCTTCCTTTTGCAGTTGGCCGGAAGAAGAATGGAAAATTGCAGTGATCAGCGTAAGCTTCGTGCGTCGCAGCCTTGAGAAGGTTCCTGTCGGGGGTGCGACGACGGAAACAAGAGGGTGATTCCACTACACGCTCCATTCTAAACACGCAAGTGAACGCGGAACCACAATACGTACTCGTGTACATCGAACACGTGATCAATAGGAGGGCGCATGTATACAGCCACGAAAGAAAAAGCGAATCTGCTAAAACAGCGTTGTAACGGTGCATTTCATTAAGCATACGGAGACAGGCGTTTTTACGGCGTATAGTTGATCGGTCAGGCAAAACAAAATGCAAGCTGTTTCACCGGAAATTATGAGAACCACAGGAATAAAGCGAACCGTATGACCATGTGACCATCATCAATGAAGTACCAGGTATACTGCAGTGGAGAGGCAGAGACGTGGCACTTCAGTGACGATGATGACATGCTCATACGGTTCGCTTTATTCCTGTGGTTCTCCTATTTCCGTTGAAACAGTCATGTCATATCACCGCGACTAACGATTGTCCTTAGTAGGTAGCGCACATATACATTTGACGGCGTCGCAGGCTTGTTTATCAAGACGGTAGAATAAGTGAAACAAATCCTATTGAAATTGGTCGTATTCATTAAAAAAAAAAGTAACGGAGCGTGACGCTATACTAGGGGTTTCAAACACGCGTCTTGGGGGTATGCATGCGACTCGCGGATATTTCGCTAACGGCCCAGCCAGCATCTGGCAACTACACATGCAGATGAGACTCCTCTCAAGCATGTTTTTCGCGAAGCACACAAAGCGGTCATCATGTGTGAAAACAACCGTGGAACAGAAACTCTATACTTCAGTATCGGCGTCCAGATTGTCATCATTTCGGAGATCAGTATCCTAGAGTTCTCTAATCCTGACTTCAAATTCCCTCCGGAAGTGACAAATACATCATATACAAAAGTTCTTTATTTCAAATGGCAACGTTAGCATAGATTTTTTTTTTTTTTCAAACTACTCCTCCCCCCCCTAACATTCTTCACTTTTCCGCCCCTTACGGGGCCAGATTTAATGGCTGTAGCTCGCCAGCTGAGGCGAGTTTGAGGCCCCTGCAGATCTCATTGAGTTCCTCAAACAGAACAATTCCTTCCAGAAGATCCAGCATGGTTCTAGGGATCACGTAAGGCGAAACTCGGCTACTTTTCATTAGGCAGATGTCTTCGGCTTCTGACACTGGTTGTGTCATCGACGATGTTTTACTTGATTCCCCAAAAGCCTTCGTTACTGTTACTCATCGCCTGCTTCTACTAAAATTAAGCATGCTCGGTGCCGACGTGAACTTATTACAATGGATCGAACGATTCTTATCTAACAGAACCAAGCATGCCACTGCCAGCGGTGATTACTCACGCAATTGTTCTGTCAGATACAGTGTACCACAAGGCTCTGTCCTCGGTCCCTTATCTTTTCTCATTTCCATCAATGGCCTCCCAATCAACAATCAGGCTCTTTGTTGATAATTCTGTCATCTGCCGTGCAATAACTAACCATCATGATTGTTCTCGACTTTAAACTGATCTTCGCAGCATCATTACTTTGTGTTCATTCTGGTCCATGAAAGTGAACATCAATAAATGAAAAATAATAAGGATCCCTCGAAGATCTCCTGAGTTTACTATTTCCCTTCATTCAATTACTAATTTTTAGTTGTCCTTTGTGTACACTTGCAAGTACCAGGGTGACCATATCGATAACATTTAATCATGGAGTGCGCGTACACACTACGTGATGAGCAATGCGAACCGTGCTTTTCGGGTTCTTGCGTCCCAACTTTTCCTTGTATTCAGCTTCCTTGAAATATCTTTTCTATAAAGTTTTAGTCAGGTCTCAACTCCGCTTCTTCAGTCCACCCTCACACTAGTCCTGCAAACGCACTAGAAGGCCACCAAAAATCGTTCAACTCGATTCATTGTTGTTGCCAATTAGTCTCGCACTGCCGGTATTACTTCAATGCAATATTCTCTTGGCCTGCCTTTTCTTTCCCTCAGAAGGAAGTAGGGCACGCTTGCGTCATTTTCATACAACCTTTTATTCGAATCCTCAGTTGAAACGTACTTCTGTTCGCACCCACATTGTTACATTTCACCCAGCGTTACTGATAGGTTCAACGTTCAAGTTCCCTTCTGCCAGGCCCACGTACACATCAAGTCGTACGCGGCTAAGGCGTCATACGAATGACGTCCCCGCCTTCATCGCCAGCAACCCTGACCGTACATCCTTTAAAACTGCCCCTCATGAGCTTGTAATGCCTCTGCTCTCTGCAACGCCGCAATGGCATTTCGAATGAATGAATGAATGAATGAATGAATGAATGAATGAATGAATGAATGAATGAATGAATGAATGAATGAATGAATGAATGTCACGGGACCCACACATCGCGTCAAGTGGGCCTGCTCCAGCACATTAGTTTGATTAAGGAGAGACGAATTAAATTTAAATATTGTATATAATGCGATCAGTGACTCCATTGAAGAACATTGAAAGCGCACGGAGCGCATCTTACTTCGTTTGCAGCCAAAGAACGTTAATACTGATCAGTGGTGTGGGAAAGAACAAAGGAAACATATATATATGGAATAGAAGATACCAATACCAAGACAACTCTACTTAGAGAATGTGCGACGAATAACACTTTTCAGACAGCGCGGTAGCTTCAGCGTCTCGCTCTAAGGAGGTCGGTAGTTAACAGAAATGGCACTAAAAATTTATTTTAATGTGATTTTCTTGCTGACTGGAGGTTCTTTCTGTTTAGTGGAAAATCCAAGGCGTTCACATAGCGTCCATATGTTCGCTTTGTTTGCAGAGTATGCACTGAAGAACGTGCATGTGGTACGGCCGTCTGGATTTTCATGCATATAAAACGGGGCACATGATGGAGCGACCGTGCGTGCGTGGAATGAAAGGGTGGGGGGGGGGATGGCGGCGATGGGGGGGGGGGGGGGATCGGTTGTTATTTTTCAAGGTATTTTTTCGGGGAGAACTTGTTTTTTTTTCTTTCTTTTTTTGAGCCATTTCGAAATTCGTTTTTCTTTTTCGTGTTATATATAGAAGTTTGAACTTATAAATGGCAGCCGCATAGCGTGCACAGTCGGCAGTGCCGCTAGCAGCCTGAGGTATGAACTATGTACGTCATTGCAGCTCACTTAAGCCAACACGATGAAACTTCATTCTCCTGAGGTTGTGTATCTATAGCAATGTGAACTGCAATCTCAGCGATGCGTAAGAAGCAAATTGGTATGAAGTATGGAAATTCGGGAAGAGATCGTGTTCGACCCGATTTTCCTGAAACTCACGTTCGATGTGTGATCACCGGGTAAAAACGTGTTTTGACCAAGAACAAACAACCCTACCTATGCACCACGTCAGTCCTATAAACTCAGTTCTCCACGTATATAAAGTGGCGCTAACAGCACAGCAGAAGCTTCTTCGTGATGAAAACGAAATGACATTCAATTGATTGATTTGTGGGGTTTAACGTCCCAAAACCAGTTCTGATTATGAGAGACGCCGTAGTGGAGGGCTCCGGAAATTTCGACCACCTGGGGTTCTTTAACGTGCACTGACATCGCACAGCACACGGGCCTCAACATTTCGCCTCCATCGAAATGCAGCCGCCGCGGCCGGGATTCGATCCCGCGACCCTCGGATCTGCAGCCGAGTGCCATAACCACTAGACCACCGTGGCGGGGGCAATGACATTCAAATTTTTGCCACCACCTTTTGTGGGTACGGCCACTTGTGGCGTTGAAAACACTTCTAAACCATTTCCGTGTTACTTTTCATTTCTGCTTGTGTTTTCTTTGATTGGCGACATACTACGTGTATACGGTGTGGCGCTTCATTTGTAACCCGACAACAGAATTGATGAGCTAGCTAACAGGGGCCTCGCCCACTATTGGGCAAACAGGGGGCCGCAGCACTGTTTCGAAGGGCTCCCTTCCGGCGGCCGAGAGGCGAACCGTGAGAACCCGACGGCGTTGCGCGTCGGGGGAGCTCGTGAATGAACCGGAGCCATTTACGCGGCGGGGATCTGATGGCGGCCGCGTCAAGTGCGCGCTCCCCTCCTCCTCGCTTCCTATCACCGCTGGTCGGCGGGGAGGTCGAATGCGAAGAGGAGGAGAGGACCGCAGCCTCGGGCAACCTGCTACCGCGGTGGCGAGCGTTCGTCGTCATTATCGGCAATCCTCGCACAACGGCGGCGCCGCCGGAATACGACGCCCCATTCATGGGAGCCGAGGGGCCCCGAGGAACAAAGCGCGTTGAGGAGAGATTGAATCTGAACGAGGCACGATAGAAAACACGGGGAAGGGAAGGGGCAGCTATGGGAAGATCGTGGACACTACCGGTCTGCACAATTCGCGTGTATAACGGGCAGGCTTGTACAATGTTGCGGAATGAGGCAGCCGGTTACTGTTATATACGTCTTCGATCCACCGGCCCAACGTAGTTTATTGTAGTCCAGGGTTCGACGGAACACCGTCTGCCGAGGGGCATACATTTCTTGCGAATAAACAAACACTCGCCAAAGTTGCAACGAAAAAGCACTTATGACGTTTCGAGACCACTACGGGTCTCTCGTACGAGAGACCCGTAGTGGTCTCGAAACGTCATAAGTGCTTTTTCGTTGCAACTTTGGCGAGTGTTTGTTTATTCGCAAGAAACGTAGTTTATTACTGACTGTCTTGAATGGGTAGCTGAGTGCATGCTCTAGGTAATTGGTTACTATTCTTTGAAATAAGTGAATAGAAAGACAGGTTGGTATCTGTGTGTGGCACTGGGAACTCCCCTTCTTCAAGGAGTTTTTCGCTCTCAGCGACCACAGCAGTTGAAGAAAGAGCAAAGGGACCGTTCACTCATTACTACTTGTATTACGATCTAAATAGTCACGATATATAAATATTACGATCTAAATAGTAGAAGTATTACGATCTAAATATTCACGATTTCTTTTATGTTACGTTGGCAAGGATGTCACATTTAAACTACTTTTAACGAAAGCGAGAGGGTCAAGGGCTCGTTTTCTTATTTGTTAGAAACAACTTAATGATCTAACAGACAGCCTAGGAAAGCATAGAGGAAGTTAACTGTAGTATTGTAATTGTGAAGCAAGTAGAAAGGAATTGAAGTGGATGAAAATACAAACCTGCCTTCGGTGGGAACCGAACCCACGACCTTCGGATGACGCGAGTGGTGCTGCCTAACACTCCCAGGATAATACGTACATAAATACCCAATAAAGTGGACGGAAGGACGACCGCCTTCGTAGCTCAGTTGGTAGAGCATCGGACGCGACATCCGAAGGTCGTGGGTTCGGTTCCCACCGAAGGCAGGTTTGTCTTTCCGTCCACTTTAATTCCTTTCTACTTACTTTACAATTACAATTACAGCTCCGCCACGATGGTCTAGTGGTTATGGCACTCGGCTGCTGATCCGAGGGTCGCGGGATCGAATCCCGGCCGCGGCGGCTGCATTTCGATGGAGGCGAAATGTTGAGGCCCGTGTGCTGTGCGATGTCAGTGCACGTTAAAGAACCCCAGGTGGTCGAAATTTACGGAGGCCTCCACTGCGGCGTCTCTCATAATCAGAGCTGGTTTTGGGACGTAAAACCCCACAAAACAACAAGACACCTTCACCTTTCAGCGGTGGCGGCAGAGCTACTCTGACGTGCTGTGAGCACAGCACGTAGCTATACGACCGAACGACGGTAATTTCGTAAGTTTATGGCCTCACCAACATGCCGTCAAAAATCAAATAAGTGCGTCACTTCTCAATATTACCTCCCGTCATTTCAACAGATTTTTTAATCCCTGTACTGATATTTCTAAGTCCTTCGAAAATAGTCCGCATTTTTGTACTGAAGATGTATGAAGACGCTTCAGTGTGGGGCTAATGCATAGTGCCGATTTTTTCTTCTTTTTATGCGAAACTATACCATACTAGAATAGATAATTGGGCAAGTTACTTGGAAATAGATACTTGGGCAACACAAACACGGCAAGGTTTTATATTGTACCAACCCATCCACGTGTTAATTCGCTGTTGTTTTCGTGGCATTTTCTGAAGTGACTAAACTGGCGGCAGCTCTCTAAGTTCATTGTCAAATAACTTTAGCTCGAAACGCTGTATTCACACTGATCATGCATGCCCAATTTTACATGGTGCGATCTGTCTGAATCAAGTGCGTCAGTATTCAGACCGTCGACTTCATCTGCTGACTGGTGACGCAGGTACGTGACGTCATGACTTGGAGCAGCTTTTTAAGTCAGGCGGATGAAACGCGAAAATATCAGTGCGAAACTTTCACTCACACCTGAGATGTCCCCCTTCTCCTACTACGCGCAAAGGGAGGTGGCGGTTCCACACTCTACACAACACTTCTTCACTACCACGCCTGCCGTTCCGCTTCTAATAAAACACCACAACCAACCTCGCTCATCCCCCTTTGGCCATACATCTCAACAACATTTAACCCCAAAACGGGTTCGTGCTGGGGCTGGGAAGAAAAGAGGCAACAGGCTTTGTTACGTTAACAAAACATGATGTTTAATGTACGAACATGACTGAATTTACAATTAACAATTAGTAAACGCGACGATACGACCAAGGCAATCATTAAGCATGGCAGTACAATACAGGGACCAACATGGCAAACAAGCTCATCAATTCACTACCGATGTAACAGTCTACCACAACTAAAGGCGCAATGTCTCAATTTCGCTTGCTGCCGAAATGGAAGGAACGCTTATCTGGGAGGTCTCCATCGGCGCGTAGGTCACGTCGCCGGGCATGTGGACTGGTGCTTGGGCCTGGGGGCTCAGATCTCTTCTTCGAAGTCGTCGTAGCTCACGGATCTCCGATCTCCGATCATTGCTGCTCACATCAGGCTCTCGCAACCCCTACATCTCTTCGAGGTTGGGGAGCCGAACGGCGCGGCTCACACGAGGGATCGCAAGCGAGACTCGCACTTAAACATGACGGAAGGTCACCGCATCTCATCGCCGTCTCTTGGATCTCTTCTCTCGTTCTGCTCTGTTCTCCTTCTGCCCTGTTCTCCGTTCTCGTTCTCGTCTGTTCTGCCCTGTTCTCCTTCTGCCCTGCACCTTTGTCCCGCGGGTGCTTTTCTTGACCTCGACGCCGCCCCTCCGTGACCGTTAACCAATTGCAATTACTGACGCGGCATATATTCTTGTCGGTCAGTCTGTGACAGCTTCGGCATCCGCCCCCGCATCCAACACCAGTGGTAAAATCCTCTCTCAAGCAAAGTAGAGCAAGTAAAAAGCTACAAGCTACAACTTTGGAGAGGGAAACAGGCGAGTTGTACGATGGCTCATGAATCAGGGGCGACCAAGAATGTCAATGCTCAGACAAAGCGCGTCGCCTCAAAGGGGGGGACGCGCACTAGAGCGCTGTGCTTTTCCGAAAAGCCTCCGGCCGCCCCCTCTCGCCCTGGTTCTCGGAGCTTGGCGTCCAGATGTTCAGGCCGGGTCCCAACTCTGCATCCTCTGCATTCACCGTCAGAAGGCACCGCTTCTTCTCCCTTGAACGCCGCAAGTGGCCATCGACGGAGGGCGCGCTAATGAGTCCGGGGGCTGCCGCGTTTGACGAAATGTCCGTCCTGGCCGGTCGCATGGATGGGACGAACAAAAGGCGTTCTGCCGCGCCCGGGCCATAAAGTGGAGGGGGCGCACGTTGCCTCGCAGCTGCAGTGGCCTTAGGCAAGAGACGCCGTCGCCAGATCGCCGGGTGTTTGCGCGGTGGGCCCGTGAAGATTGTCAATACATTCGTTCCGGGAACCTCGCTCCGAAACGCGCATTCATCACTCTGGCGGTTCTTCGTTTTGCCAAGGAGAGGTTCCAAGAAACGAACGAAAATGTCCCAGCTAACAAGCCCGGGGTTCAGTCGGCGCCAGCGGGGACGTCACACACCCTTCGAAGTCACTTTAGCTCCCTGTGCACAATAATCCTCGTCTGTGTATAACAATGGCCTTTTTCCTCTTCAAAGCGGTGTAGACGTTTCATGCTATTTGCAGATCAGGCAAGTTCTACGCTGCAGTACACTAATATGGAACATTAGGTTGTGTTAACCTGATAAATAAGGTTTTGATAATCGTACCGTCGAGTTTACATCATACATTCGTATTAAATGCAATAATTAAAGCAAGACATTTAATTTTAAATTTCACGAGAGATCTTCAACACCTGAGCGTGCGTAGGTAAGAAATTAGTGAAAAAAAGCGAAAAAGCCTTTTAATGCCGCTGGATGGATGATGGAAAAACTTTATAAGGTACATTAGGTCGCGCTAGATTTCTAGCGCGAAGCGGGCCACTCCCACGTTGGGGACATAAAGGGATAGCCTCTCAGCCGCTTCGCAGGCCCGTCGCTGGAGCGAAATTTATTTTTCACCGACACTTTCTGAATTTCAAGCCTCCATCTTCCGCTCTATCATGCAATCCATCTTGCACGCATCTAATACTTAACGTCTGTCTTGAATATCTTCTTTTTCATATTTTCACCACACTGGCACAATTAAAATTTCACGACACCTGCTACGTTACGTCTGTCGCTCCTTTACAACAGAGCGTTACTTTTATCGAAAAAATATGTAGGCTGTAGATCCAAGAACAGTTTGTGAACGCAAAGTCGCGCGGAACCTTCATTTTCATTTCGCACATTTTTGTCCTTACCAAACGTGCTATCGCGGTACAGCAGTGCTGTTTTTAGTGTTGTTGTAAAAGGACTCAAGTTACAGTTCAAGTTCAAAATTACTGCACATTTCGAAAGTGCAACTCACAGCAAGAGAACATGTAAAGGAGGTCCCAGAGTTAGGATACCGTACCGACGCACTAAAATGACGGAGATAAAATTTACAAAATAAGCAGAAAAATACACATATAATAACACAGTTTCAAGCATAAGCAACAGGAGCAATGGCTACATAATTTTAAAATGCCAATAATTATTTCAATAGAGAGAAGACCAAAGTTCATCAGCATACGAATCTGTAGATAGTTTAACATGCTAAGAAATATAAAAAATAATAAAGGCTCGAAGTAGCGTTGAAAATATTGACTTACTGTTTTACTTGATTCAGTGATCCACTAATTCGAGTATATGTGGGTATTTATTTATTTATTTATTTATTTATTTATTTATTTATTTATTTCGGATGGATAATGAACACCCACAGTAGCTTTCACGTTCATGGTGCGTAGCAGCATCACGCTGTTTCGAATGGTAGCCCGCGGCGACCACAGGCACCGAACACAGAACCGGACTTTGCGCTATAATCTGCGTATACACCGTCCTCGCAAGTCGCGATGCCATCTGAAGCTGCGCCCGAGCATAAACAAGGACATTCGTTATACCGAAGCTAGTAAGCAACAAAAACAAGAACCTCTGCCGCCCCCCCCCCCCCCGCTCATACGAATATAGCAGGTATAAACAAACACAATTCTCCCCTTTATCGTGTAAATCACGTGCTGTGGCCAGCGTCGACGAGCCCCGACCTCCCAGGCCATTCCCACGCCCCGTCGGCGCCCGCCTCGTGACACAGTCTTTGCCAGAGAGGGTATATAATTTCGTATTCGCCCGTACGCCGCGTGTCCTATCTGAACTACACCACGACTGAAATGCTTTTTAACTTATGATCTGTTTTGCAGATATACCTGTGTATTGTAATGTATACTGTTCACTATCTGAGCTGTGCGTAAGTCCGATACGGGGCAGCAAAAGGTGTGCTCGCCAAGCTCCCACCGCCCTTCTCGACGTAGTCTATATGTCATAAAAGGTGGCGCCACCTAGCGGCCTCAGCGCCGCCTAGTTGCACACGCGGTAGAAATGCTCAGCCTGTAATCTCGGGCTTCAATATGTCTTCTTCTACTACTACTACTACTACTAAAGGGTCAGAAGAAGGTTCAGAGGAGGGTCGGGGGGAGTAGCCGTGCAAATTAAATTAGACATAATGACATCGACTGACCTACACTGAAGAAATACCGCATGGATTGGAATGTGTAGGTTGAACTGAGCCGGAATCCAAACTGCACAGCCAAAAGCGGGCTTCGGATGGATGAACATTTAACGGATTATTATACGGCGATACCAAGTGCGGTGACGCCTTTGAAAACTTATGGTCGTTTCCACTTTCATAAGAATACTTGATAACACGAAAGCGAAGCGTGCCTCCGTAGGAGAAGTTGCATGCTATGTCGGGCGCTGAGAAATCCAATTTGAACATCCTGAACTGCTACTGGGCCGCTTGCGTGACAGTTATTGAGGTAGATGCACTCATACTGGCGTCTGGTATCTTATGTCTTCTACCCTTACTAACGTTGATGGTTGAGTTGTCATCGAATGATATTTTTCTCGGCGTCACAAAATGCTCGTAGCGAGGTAGCCCAGGAAACCGTCGTCCCATGCAATAAGCAGCATACTGACACGTCGGCCCACGCTTCTCTAAATATACTTTTCGCTACACGACCGCATCGGTGGCATATATATATAGTGGTTAGACCGTCCGCCCCCGGCGCGGGAGGTAATGGGTTCGATCCCCACTGCCACCGGGTACCCACCGGTTTCGAGAATGTGGAGAGAGTTACCCTGGCCTGGCGCTCGGTAGCGTGGGTAATGATTGTGGTTAGGTTAAGCAAAGGACGCTAATTTCTGCAGCCCATGTAGGGAGCACGGCTAAGCGTCCATAGGGGAAGGGGAAAGGGAGTGAAAGAGACAGAGAGGAGAGAAAAGCCGTAGTGGAAGGCTCCGGAAATTTAGTCCACCTGGGGTTCTTTAACGTGCACTGACAACGCACAGTACATGGAGCTCTGGCATTTTAGGCTCCATCGAAAATGCGACCGCCGCGGTCGGGATCGAACCCGCGTTTTTTGAGTGGCAGCGGAGCACTACATCACCGCGGCGGCTACAGGTAATCTCCAGTCTCGTGAACGCGGCTTCTCCTACCTCTAGCCACTCTCTTACCCACTTCTCCAGACGCTGAGCCGTGCTAGCGTAAGGGCCGCAGAAAACAGCGTCGTTCCCGAACTCCAAAAAAATCACTGCTACTCTTCGCTGCATCGTGCGTACGCTGCCCAGTAGAACGAGATCGCGGAGCGGAATTCTTCTTTGCACTGCTGTGTGCTATTAGAGCAGCAGGCCTTTGCTTCTACCGTCGTGACGGTCAGTAAAATAATTGGTGAAGCTTGCACTAGTGGCACAATGCAAGCGAAGCTGGTTATTTCAAGGGTTGTCTATTAGAAGAAATATATACACAGGTGGGAGGGTAAGGAAAGTAATTAATTGCTGCAGACCGCAGTCAGCTGACATTTTGAACCGCGGACTCCAGTAAGTGAAGCGGAAAGGGTTGGGGCGAGGTTGAAGGATAAGAACAGGGAGAGAGGGTGATAGCATAGAGGCACTATTTATATATTCACACAAAAGTTTCAGTTCGCTTCCGATGCCACTTGGCTGGCCCGGGCTTGTCTCTGGCACATATGCAGTTCGTCGTGGTCGGAGGCTTCAACGGCGTGCTGCCGCAGCCGATTGGTGAGGCTACGCCTCGAGTTTCGGCTTTGAAAAAAAAATATCTGGGGAATTTATTTCGAACTACTATACATTTCGTTCTCTCCTCCCCGTTACATCAATGCTCTCATCGAAGACTAATTAATTTAGAGTGAGGTGACAATTAATTATCTACCTGCCGGTGCTTTACACCAGCGGTTAACTAAAGCCTGCAAGTGACTACAGTATTACTGTTTCTGGTTACACTCTGTAAGTGCAGCAGGGTTAATTGCCGATCACGTATACCCCTCCGGTAACACGTTAACACAAAGGAGTGTGCAGACAAACTAAAAGCATCTAATTCTCCAAAGAAGTCAGTTATGACATTAAATATGCCTTCCTTCCTACAAAAACGAGAAACACCCCTAGTTAAGATCACTCGCTGCGTTTCGTCATGAAAACACTTGCAGCTGGAATGGCGCAATGTACAATGATGATAGCGCATGCAAAACGAACTCTCATGTTTAAATTTTACTATTCCGAGGAAACCCTTTAAGATGGGGTGGGAGAATAAGGAGAGGTTAAGACGGGAGGGGTGTCTTCAACTCGGACAGCATCGCCTCCTTCCTCACTCCTCCCACCCTATCGAAAAGGAAAAGTGAAGCCTCTCGAATGATCCTTCATTTTCATGGCGGTTGTATACACTTTCGTGACTCATACAATGAAGGCTTAATGTATACCGCTGCATTGAGTTGCACGTTTTTCGCTATCTTCCTCCGTTCGCTCCCATTTGCTGCTTTTTGACCTCTCTTCGACTTCTGACTGCGTCGCGCGGGGAATTAGGCCAGTGTAATGTCACTATTCCCTTATCTAGAGTTTATTGCCTTTCCTATCACGCACGTCTTGCGGGGCCGGGGCCGATCCTTAGATAGCGAAGGCGGGCCGCCGCAAGGATCACTCACGAACCGCGAGGCAGAAAAGAGGCATTAATAGCTTATACCTGCCTGTCGTCCTTGCGTGCTCTTTTTGACTGTCGTATCAATTAAGCAGCCCACCTTGAGGGCCCTGCTGATATATCCTGTGATTTTTTTCTTATTGTAGTGGGGAAGCACGAACCTCCGCACTGCAGTGGGACACGGCCTGAGGAAGAGGCACGAGCCCTGATCTCGAGCTGACGACGCTGTCTAGAACTACGGCTGCTTTCATCGTCGCACCGCCTGTCCATACGCTATCTAAAACGAATAAACCCCCTTCCAAAGTGGTGGAGGTGCTGGGTAATCAAACCTGGAACTACGAAGTATACCTGCTATCCCGACAATGGCAACCGTAGTTCTGGACAGCGTCGTCAGCTCGAGATCAGGGCTCGTGCCTCTTCCTCAGGCCGTGTCCCACTGCCCTGCGGAGGTTCGTGCTTCCCCACTACATTATTTACTTCGCTATTATGATTGTTTAGTAATAGCAGTAGCTCTTTAACTACACTAATGTATGCGCTCTATTCGCCGTATTAGGGCGAAAGACGTCTCATTGGAAGGTGTCCTTGAACAATCTCAACGTCTACACGAACAATAAACAGCGAAGAAATGTGTTTCAAAAAATATTACGTCATCCAAGCACGACCAAAACCAAATCCAAGCATGCCAGTCGTGTATATAAGAGGTGATTGCTGGTTACCAAAGTAACGCTTTATTTCTCCTGGTAGACGGGGTAACTATTTATTGCAGTCGAACCTCCACTACCACCCAGGAATCCCACCAGGGAACCTGTATACAAATCGAATCCAAGACCTCGCTTGAATTAAGGCGGATTAACGTAGATAAAGGGGGATTAAGATGTATTATGAGTGATTGTGGTTTGCGAACGCTGGTTAAAATGGCTTGAGAGAACGGAGGCGCGAATAGCAAGAATGCAAGAATGAAGCAAGGAAAGCAAGAATGGTTTCGCGTCTTTTAGGCGGTACCTGAGAGAAACCTAAGGTTGCGGTTTCAACGTCAATTACATTTTTTTTGTTTTTTTTTTTTCCTATGTGAGCCTAGCGCTGCGGCGTCGCAGTGCACAGAACTAAACAGAAGCCACCTTTGTATTTCCTCATTCAATCCCGATTCACCGTTCATTGCATCGCCAACCAAGAGAGGTCGAGTGCGTGCTGCCCTCGGGGCCCCGGGACAAGTCGACCAGCACGAGCACGCACGCACGCTGCAAGCGCCGGTGCGCGGTCCCAGAGGGCACACTTCGGTGCGCGAGCGCAGGCTTCGTGTTTAACGGCGGCAAACCGCGTTCCTCCTTCCTGGTCGAGAGTTCTATCTCTCTCTCTCTCGCCACCACAGTGGAGAAAGCGCGCCAACAGAATATGCGCACGGCCCTTGTCCTTCAAGAGAAAAAGAGAGCTCCGCCTTCTACGACCTACATAAATTAAGCAAAATACGTGCTCTTATATGAACCAGAAAAAGGTGTTTCATGATAGCGTGGCGACCTACTTTGTTATTTCACTCTTAGTTGTAGTGTATGAAAGGGAAATTAGTATCTACCCGTTTGTAGCACGAAGCTACAAGGAAATCTGTACGGATTTCTTAGAAATCGAAAGCTTTCTCAGTTGCCGAAAAATTCCTCTTGGTCCAAGGTTCGATCCGTGGCCAGTCGTTCTGCCAAACTTTAGGCCACCTTGCGGGCTTCCGCAGAACTTATTTGCCTTAGTTGTAGTACATACATATTCGCTTCATCACGACAATGAAGAAATTTTAGGGGCGTGGCTTTTTCTGACATTCGGGTCCAAGGAAGCCTCTCCCAGAACAACCGCGTGAACTGCAGACGCCCTGTCTTCCTGCTAAGCTCCCGAGCGTTGTCTCATTTCGCTGCCGATTGGCACATTGGCACATTGGGCGCGACAACGTAACACCGTTCCTTTCGGTCTATGTTCCGTATAAGCCAACAGGAATCTGTGATTGGCCGAAATCCTCCAGGACTACACCCTGTGTTCTCGTTTGTCAACGGATACAACAAAAGTCGCTAAAACGCCCGATCACATAACATGTCGAAAAAATAAAAAGCAAACTGAAGCAGTTCTTCTTCGTCGGAATAGCTGCAGAGCGCTGCATTCCAAACAGAACGCAAATTGACCTTCCGCCATTCGTTCCGTCTATGACCCGCAGCTTGGGCCGAGAGCGATCGAGTTTATTTGCGCTTATTTTGCGTGGTCGAATAACGGTTGCACAGAACCGTTTCTTCTCTTTCGGAATAAGACTAGCGCAAATCTTCCTACGTCCTTTGGAACGCATGCAGGCACCACCGGCTGCTTATTGCGCTCATATTCAAGTTTGTTTACCTTATAAAGTAGGACGACATCTGCGACCACCTCATTCTGACGCCACAAGTGTTTACGGTTTGCAGCCGCCGATCCTTGTGCGCGCAAAAGTGACGTGGCCCGAAAATTTTCCACCGATTTAGCCAACCAGAACTATCTAATGGCGGATTCGGGATTTTGGGGCAACGGAGGAATGCGAGTGTGTATAGCTGTTTACTGAGCGTATTGAGGAAGGCGCAGAAAACAAATTACTGTGATTGAATTTGAAATTAAATTAGGCAAGGCCTATTCTACACGTATACCGTATAGATTAAAACGCAGTTGTTCTTCGTTATTGTCGACGTATTCGGCCGTGGACGAGAGCACCGGTGCATTCGAAAGTGAGATAATATCTTGTTGTGTAATGCATAGCTATACGCTGGCACACCGAGTTTTGTATACTGCTGAATTCAATAACAAGTAATCAAGATGCAAATGAGCGTTGTTATTGGATCCATAACATACAAAAGGTCACGCGCTTGTACTCTTCCTTGCGAACCTGACTTTTGTAGATAACAGTAGAGAAAACAGAGAACTCGCATGGGCAGTTGCCGTCATAGAATGCGCATTACTTACAGCTTTCGCGCTGTATACCATCGTCATTCCTATTGCTGCATCATTGACCGTTCTTGTGTGAACAGCGAGAAGAACGTTTCAGTCGCGAAGTGCGCACAGTTGTTTACAGTTACGGTCGTTGTCCATCATTCGCTTGTTTGAACAACCGATCAATGGTCCATAGAGCATCACTGACGTACGGCACAGCCGTCGTCTATAATTTGTACCCGCACTGCAAACATTGTAAATGTTGCCCGTCGCTGCGCGAAACCAAGCTGCTGTATAGGCACGCAGATTGAGCTGCGCGAGAAGTATCAGAGGCGTCCTCTATTCATAAATATGGTGGCATGTGCGTTTCAAGGCCAGCGGTGATGTTGCATAATCTTGAAATTGATTGTCTAAACGCTGATGCGGATCCTCCTTTTTTTTTCACAATTTTCTTTGTATCGTAGCCTTTATACATGCATACATGCCAATAAACCTCCAGCTGCTGGTCTTGGCTTGAATTGTGTTCGTTCCTCGTCCCCGTTAGTATCGCGCAGTCTTCGTCGTGTAATGCATTACCAACCCTCCCAGCGGAGCTCCGTCCTTCCAAGGGACGGGACCTTTTGATGCAGGCAGATCGCAGCACTGGAAGCGGTACCGCACTATCCAAAAGTGGCTCTTTCGACACCGATCTTCTCTCTCGACGACAGGCCGTCGTCACTTCTGTTACAAAGGCGCACTCGGAAACCGCCACTTCCGCGAGTGCGGCGCGATATGTGGCGCGCAAAGCAACCGCAATGACCCTCGAAAAAACGACGCACCGAAAAGAAAAAGGTGCAGCCCAAACTGCTCCACCGCACACCACAGCACACCGCGCCTGTTTGACAATGCACGGGTCGCGTCAGTGGCCCTACTTCGCCGGGCGGCACGCGACGACCCTGTGACGTCACGCCGAGGGCGGCTAGTTGGTTCCGCACGCGAGCGCAAAAGTGGTTGCGACAAGGGGAGAGGGTACGATTTTTTCCCCCATTGAAAGGGCAACAAGCGGTGTCTGGGAGATAAGATGAGGGGGGGGGGGGTGAAGAAGGGAGGGAGGGCTGTACGTATTGCCGTTCCAGCCTAGCAGCGGCGATACAGGGGCGTGAGAACTCCCCCGGCGACATTTTCCCACGGTACACTCCGGCGGTCGGGAGCGCTGCCGCCGTCGCGGCTTCGCGTACGCGATCGCACAGGAGCGCTATGCGGCGAGAGAAGGCGGGGAGAACGAGGGGAGCGTCGCGGCCTACCGTTAGTTGCGTGCAATGCACCAGACGCCGCGTGGACGCGCAACGTGCGGTAGGTCCACTTGACAAGGGCAACGCCCGATCGTGTCAAACACTAAGCGGGAATCTGCTCGCGCCTTCCAGCAGCGGCACGGAGCATCGAAATTCTTGTAATGGGAGTGCAGTATTTTCGAGGGCGTTCTTCTGTGTCGGTGTTTTCGCTACTAATTGATTTCTATTGAGCCATACATTCCTGCCGTCCTTTCTATGCCAGTGCCGTATGTACTGGGAAACGTTTTCAGAGGGTTAAGCGGGAAAAATTTATAACAATGCCATATAACGTTTCTTGCGACTAGTTGGTTCGTGTTAAGCTAGTAACGCTCCGCGCGAACACGCCTGGAAGAAATGAAAAATAAAGAAAGAAAGTGAGAAACGAAGAAAGTGTTCACACTGCCAACTGCATGTTTATAGGGATAAGCATCAAAAGCCAATATATAACGCTGACTTTTCCTTTGAATGTAATTTGCACTGTTCCGCCCGCTTAGTCGCGCCGTGCACAGCCGTGACGTAACATTTTACAAGGGCGAGCAGCCCGACAGGCCGAAGGATCCAACCACGCGGAAATGTTGGTGCGAGGACGGCAAAGAAATTAAAAGAATAACAAAAATATCCACGTCAATGTAACTTTAATGAAACCGGGTAGAATAACGAAGTGATACTTTAGTCCATGGAGGAATAAAACAGCTAGCACAAGACGCCACGTGATATTTGTGGAGCCTATTCATTAAAAAAAAGTTAATGGGGGAGAATCATACAAAATAGGCCCTGCATGCGTGATAGGCAAGGGACAGAGAAACTCTTTATTGAAAAAAAAAAAAAAGACAGAGATTTTTGCCGGCTGGCATGCTACCCTGTTTAGGGCCAGGGAAGGGGATTAAGAGACTCCAGAGGAGAGTGGAAAGAAAAAATATAAAAGAGGAAATAAAAAAAAATGAATAGGACAGATAAGCCTGATGCGAATATTTACAGGCGAAATTGGCGGTTGACAATGAGCTTCTCTATATAAAAGGGCCAGTGTATAAAGTTTTTCGTACAGGCCAATTTCTGATATGTATTTATACAATAAATCGAAAGCCTGTCGCTGTTTTGAAGCACCGGTCCCGGGACCTAATCAGTTGCGCAGCGTCAACCGATTTTCGCATATCGCGTGCATCTATTGCTCAATTATACATTGCCTCTCGTCGCGGTACTGTGTGTAGTGTCTATGCTGCCACAGTTATCACAACAGGGGTCGGTGGTGCACCCTATGCGGCATAAATAACTGTTCGTGTATGCCACGTTCAGTCGAAGACGATGGTACAGAGGCTCCGAATGTCGAGCAAGTGTTAGTGGAAATCTAGATCTCACTTGTGGGTCAATAGATCATAGAAAGGTGTCTTGACGAAGTGGCAGAATCCAGAGGTGATTCTTTTCCTGACAGGCATATTCTTTGGCGATTTTCGAGGCGTCAGCTTTTGTCAAAGATATTCTTCTAAAGTTGCGGTACTGGAGTTTCCTTTCGGGCAGCTTCATCAGCTGCTTCGTTTCCAGAAACACCGTGTGGGAGTCTTACCCTCTAGGCGGAGCGGTCAATTATTCAGAAAAGATTGGACCGCCGAGGCTATCGCTCCGCCACGGTGGTCTAGTGGCTATGGTACTCGGCTGCTGATCCGAAGGTCGCGGTATCGAATCCCGGCCGCGGCGGCTGCATTTCGATGGAGGCGAAATGGTGAGGCCCGTGTACTGTGCGATGTCAGTGCACGTTAAAGAACCCCAGGTGGTCGAAATTTTCGGAGCCCTCCACTACGGCGTGCCTCATAGTAATCATGTCATGGCTTTTCGATGCGAAACCCCAGAAATTAATCAGTCATTGCCGAGGCTAGCGGAATCACGTGGAGCACCAGCTAGATTTTGTATCCGCCAAGCACGTGTCAGCATGCAGTACGTATTGGCTTCGTTTCTGACTAGGCTGCAGTGACATTACAGTAATTAAATTACATCTTGCTGTAACGGGTAATGCAATGCATTACTTCAAGCGAGTATTTTCATCGAGATTACTCATTACCTTCCCTAATATTTCTAAGATTTAGCATCTCCGCTTCTGTTATATACCATAAAGAATAAGGATGGAAAAATAAACGGCACAATTTAATCTGAGCTCCAGCCATTCAATCTGGCGAAGACAAGACAACCATTGGTCATTAAGGGTAACAGAGTGGATCCCTATAGAGAAGGCAAGCGACGGCAGGGGACGCCAGAAAGTTAGGTGGGCAGATGAGATTAAGAAGTTTGCGGGGATAATTGGCAGGAATAATTGGAGATTTATAGGAGAGGCCTTTGCCCTGCAGCGGGCACAGACATGATGATGATGCAAAGTGTATATGAGCTAGTGCATGAACAAATTTTCATTGAAGTAGTTTTGAAATAATTTCACTACTTTCACACGTAATAGTAATGCAATCGCATTATCTCCGATCGATCTTTTTTTGCAATGCGATTTAATTACATCGTGAGGAATTCTAGGAAAGTAATTTTTATTGCTTTTACTTTTAAATTCTTGTGTTGATTTTCTTGGTTCAGTTATCAATTTCTTCGAGTACGCGCCTGCAATAATGCCTTCGGGAGTTGCAGGTACTTGAAATGAATGAGTAAAACAAATAATTCAGTAATGAAATTTAATTACACTCTAGAGTAACCTCGCCATCTCGGGTTCATTCGCCGCGGTGTCCAAAGCTGTAGACGCGGTACTGCAGCCAACTTCTCTCGCGACAACTTGCCGGGCATGTCGCGCAGTGAGCGCTCTCTCTCTCCGTCTTTCTCAGCGGACGTGTCGTTCGACGATCTTGATCTACACTGCTCGACCTGTTTCCTCCTCGCTTCTCGATCACTCGGCGTTCCCGGTCTTAACGAGAGCTCTGCCTGGCTTCCTTTCACTGTTTCGCCAGGAGCGACGGAACGGGAAAGAAAAGTAACAGACCGGCGTTCCGAGACACTCCGATTCTGTCTGTGGATAGTTTGTAGAGATAACTGAAACCCACGTTCGCCGAGTCGTCGAGGTGGGCGCCCCAGGCATTTTCCCTAATTAAGCAGTTCTCCGACAGCGCTCAGTATTACATGTGCTACCGTTGAAACAAGTCCTGCTACAAAAACGTTCATAGAACGAGGTCACTTCGGCCCGGTATTACGGCTTTGCGGAAGTACGATGTTCCGTCTTACTTTCCCCTTCTAATGGTGCACTGAACTGCTCGCACATCGCGCTTTAAACGAGCTCCTTCGAGATCATTTGACGAAAACTGCTGTAAACGTCGTTGTAACTGACGCGCCACATTTTAAACAGTTGGACCTTAGGTACATTTGGTGCCAAATTTGACTGAACTGCTGCAGCGAAGCTTTAGTTGGTCGGCATTTTTCGTGGTGATATCTCCCTCATTTTTTTTAGAGTAAAAGGCCAGATGGACTCATCGTTATGAAACACCAGAACCTTCAAATTAAAGAAAAGAACTAACAGCGGACACAAAGGATGAGGTGAAAAGGGAAGTGCACTAATAATAATAATAATAATAATAATAATAATAATAATTGTCACCTGGACGGGGAATACAAAAGGATAACGGGCCTGTCAAAGCCATCAGGAGGCTTGGAGGACTAGGCCCGGCACATCAGCAGACGACCGATGCCAACACAGAGATCGAAAAAGTTTCTATGCTATCTTATACAAAAAAGGATAATACAAATAGCCTACTTACAAAGTATTTAAACGCAGTAGAAAAAACAAAAGCTCTAATAATAATAATAATAATAATAATACATCTTGTGTGGCGCACACGCACACGTAAGCCCCGGACGTGCAGATATGTTCCGCACGTGACTGAATGTTAGCCACTGTATGCACCCTGTATCAAGCCAGGAACGGCCAACGCATTCTCTGAATATTTTATGAGAGCACACTTCGCGTCCGTTAAACGAGACAAATGCACACCAGCTGCTACAGTTTGCGACACTGATGTCGACATCATACGAGCGGGCGAGCGTAGATATAGACATGCTGCAACGGCCTAGGGCCACTAATTATGCTGCACAAGTACAGGCTGCGAATAGAGGTATTACGTAAGTAGATGTCGGTTGTCTGACATCATGCAATTGCGGTAATGGTGTTCCTCTAACAACTTCGCTGTACGAGCGCTTTTACAAGGTGGAATAGAGTCGGATTTTCTTTATTTTCGGATTGCCGTATATTGTACAAATGTTATTCAAAGCGGCATAATTTTGTCGGATTCACGTGTTTGTAAATTTCATTTCGTCAGCAGGAAGTCTCCTCTATTTTACGACTATTGCGTTGCCTATAGTCTCTGCCAACTTGTTGATGATGGTGACATTCCGGTTTCAAGAAGTAAACAATCATCAGGACGCACTCAATTCACGCTCTCTGCAGCCTGCTTTAGCAGCGGAGAGTTACCGTATGTGGTAAGCACGCCAATAACTTTCCACCGTTCCGGGCATATGGTTATTTTAGTCTGAAATGTTTGTACTACGCGCCTTGAACATTTCATGACGTCACTGCATATAGAGCTACAAGCGCAGTTGTTTCCGACTGCTATATAGCCACTCGCCACCCACAACGGCATCGTATTACTGTACCGAAAGGACGGCGTCACACTGCTAAAGCACCTGTCTCCTCGCGCACGCCCGTAGTCTGTCCCCTCCTGTTTACGCAACCACGCAACACACATTCACGATATACACTACAACACAGGAGAAGCGACGCCCTGCTCTTCGTCAATCACCGTCGAGGGCAGGAGCTTGCCGCCGCCGAGGCATCGCGGTTTCACGGCCATCATCACTGCAGTCGACGGCGCAGTTTCCTCGAAACATATCCGGAGGGTGACGTACGCTCCGACAAATACAAATGCAAATTTACGGATACGCTATTGTGCTTGAAGTATATAGTGTGAGCCCCGTTAAAGTATAAAGTGTAGGGCCCTATAGGAGTGATAGCAAACTGCAGGGTTTGTATCCAGCAGACCTTGGTACAAAAATTTTCTGTGATACAAATACAAACACCTGCAACCCCTCCACCCCCGTCCTTTTTCTTTTTTTCCCATCTGCCCATGATAGAAATGCGATCGCCTCGGTAACATCAATCGGGTCGCCTCGGTCGGGATGCGTGTCGTAAGTCCGAAACTGAGAAGTGGTGTTTGGCCCAAGGAGGTTGGTTCGGCGCACGCCGATCGTCCGTAAGTTAGTGCGAGGAATTAATGGCCGTTCCTCTAACGAAGTTAACATATTGTCAGAAAACGGTGCTGATCAGACATGGAAGCTCTTATGAACATGTGAGCCAAATATTATTGCACTGAACGCACCGGGAGTTCGCAGTTTGGTTTCAGGTAGGAAAACGCCTCCACTTCTTTCAACAAATGCCGTCACTGGAGGCACCGACTATATAGCGGCTACGTTCCTTGACTTCTTTCGGTGTTTTCTAAGACAGATGCGTACATTTTCTTTATTCGTCGCACTTAGAACGAACAAATGAAACATTAATGAGGGTGTTTAAGTGACTATGAAATCAGGCAACGCTATCTCTGTTCCTGCGTCGGTGCGTGACGTCATCTGTATAGAAAGAACAGGCGTCCGTGTCTGAACCCAAATTGGGTATTACGTGTTGTGTGTAGTGCGATAATGTTCGCTCACCTGTTCACAGTAGCCTCCACAGCTGATCGCCACCGTTTCCTGACTCGCCTTCAAATAGCGTTACAGGGCCCCTAGGTATTAGGAAGTTCGGGCTATTGGGGCGGCTACGTTCCTTGACTTCTTTCGGTGTTTTCTAAGACAGATGCGTACATTTTCTTTATTCGTCGCACTTAGAACGAACAAATGAAACATTAATGAGGGTGTTACGGTGACTATGAAATCAGGCAACGCTATCTCTGTTCCTGCGTCGGTGCGTGACGTCATCTGTATAGAAAGAACAGGCGTCCGTGTCTGAACCCAAATTGGGTATTACGTGTTGTGTGCAGAAGGATAATGTTGGCTCACATGTTCACAGTAGCCTCCACAGCTGATCGCCACCGTTTCCTGACTCGCCTTCAAATAGCGTTACAGGGCCCCTTAGGTATTAGGCTCAGCTGAGATCAAGAAGTTCGGGGTACTAACGTGGCCGCGTTTAGACAGGATCGAGTTTATTGGGGAACTATATGAGAGAGCTAGAGCTCTCCCCTTCAGTGGATGCGGACATGACGACATGGGTGATGGCGATATATTTGATGTAATGAAGAAGTAAGCTGCACGTTATACCTCATTCCAAATGATAACCCCATGTGTCTAAGTGGACAACCGATAGGAAAGCCGCTGTAAGAAACCTGAGCCATCCAGCAAAATGCGCATTCCCGAAACTCCGGTGCAGAATTCGGTGCGTATGGTGCCCATACTGTATAGTTGTATATAGTAAGCATGAATAAGCATGAACGTCATGGCAATTATTAAGTCAAGAAAGAGCCAGGCTTTCTTCTTACTAGCTGTGATAACCATCGCGGGACATCTTCCTCATGCTCGAGGCTTTGACAAGGACTGCTTTGAGGATGGTCATGCTGAGAAGCCACGTCTATACGTACTCGTCATTGGTTCCTCGAAAGTCAATTTCAAAGCTTTTCGTTCCATATGCACCGCCACAAATGTGACCGTAAGTATCTGCCTTTTTGGCTTTCGGCAACGGATTGCACTTGGTACGTTCAAATAATGACCCGCCACAGGGAGTTTATTCGACTGCGAACCTTCTGCTCACGTCGACAAACTGTTGCACGAGCTCTTACAATTGCAAGAAATTTGGTACTGGAGTAAAAGAAAACTGAACGGAAAAAGAATTAACAGCGGAGGGCACTCGGAGCACCAATTTGCAAATTGAGTGTATGTCGAATTGAAAGAGTCATAATTTGTATGTTGCGCATTAATATTTAAGGGGCCTTGCAACACTTTTTGAACACGTTTCGTGTTGTTTCCATGTTTTCTAAACACTTAATCTGACACCACTACACTGTTATTTCATGTACTATTCTTTTGCAACGGCATTTTATGATTGATTTGTGGGGTTTAACGTCCCAAAACCAGCTCTGATTATGAGAGACGCCGTAGTGGAGGTCTCCGGAAATTTCGACCACCTGGGGTTCTTTAACGTGCACTGACATCGCACAGCACACGGGCCTCAACATTTCGCCTCCATCGAAATGCCGCCGCCGCGGCCGGGATTCGATCCCGCGACCTTCGGATCTGCAGCCGAGTGCCATAACCACTAGACCACCGTGGCAGGGCAACGGCATTTTAGCATTTGTTCCACCTGTGGCACTGTCTTTGTTTTGCTTTTTATATTTAAAACATGTGTACTGTATTTTTTTTTCCAAACCTTTTTTGTTCACTATTGTATAGCAATGACCATGCTGTTATCGATGCTTTTATCGCCTCCTCTATGCAATACCCTGAAAGGGGCCTTTGAAGGTCATTAAATGATGATGATGATGATGATGATGATGATGATGATGACGACGACGACGACGACGACGACGACCAGTATACGGTGCCAGTCAATCATGGAGGCTTGTATGAACGTGCTAATCAAATATTATTGCACTGCACGAGCCAGGAGTGTTGCAATTTGGTTTGGAATGCAGCTGAAAATCACCTGCTCTTCCTTCAAGAAATGACGTCATACGTCCCTCGATCCCTTTTGGCGTTCTTAAAGAAAGGATACATACATTTACTTTATTTTTTTTGAACTCGGAACGAAAGAACAAAGCATTACTGAGAATGTTTCCGCAATGATAAAATCACGAATACTAATTCTGCCTCAATCGACGCAGTCGGTTCTCCTAATGACGTCACTTGCTGAAAGAGAAGCAATATGATGTCCTGCCGTATTTGGAAACAAATTCAAATTCCCTAGTGCGTGCAGCGCAATAATATTTGTATCACGTGTCCACAGGAGCACGACCGACCGACACCGTTATGTGACTGCATTCAAAAACAGTTGCAATGCCCTTTAATTAAGTACCACATACGAGCACGTACCGACTATCCCAGCATCGCGTTCTCGCATTCCTCCCGAATCGCGACAAAATCGGAACGTTCGCACGGTATACCGGCCGCATAAACAGCCCGCCCGTGTCGTTGAAGTGCGCGACAGAACAACGCGTCTAGTCCTATACAGCCGGAGGCACCGGTGACCAACAGCTCCGGTCTCCCGCGGTGGGTTTCCCACGGCCATGAAAAACCTGCGCGCGTTCATTGATAGGCCGAGCGGCGCGCACCCCCCTCGGGGTGCATGGCTGTCGCATTGAGCGAGGGGCCGTGGTTTGACGCAACCTGCCACTAATTACTGTCCCCCACGACCCTCCCTCTCTCTATCGGCCTGTCCCTTTCATTTCACGCTGTGCGCCTTCATCGAGGACGATATTTGGCGCCGGTTCCGTGTTACACGGAGGCAAGGCGTGACACACATATTAATGCCCTATCGCGTATAAAATTATTGCGCAGCCACAAACATGAATATTGCTTCTTTTCTTTCTTTCCTCCTCCGTTTCCCAGGTTATATAGGTGTGTACAGGAAGGGTGAAAGGATACGGAGCTGTCGAGATTCGCTAAGGCGCACATCAAAGCGCGAGTGCTGTCGCTTGCTGAGAGAACTATAGCCGAGTCTGCGTATTAATAAGCAACACCGCGGGACTTCTCACGCTGACCAATGCGCAGACATGAATTGAGACTGCCGGAACTTAAAGAAAGCCGGGCACGTGATCTTCTTGACCGAACGGCGTATTTGGACTCTGTTAATGAGAGACCGTTCTTTGCGGTGATGTAATTACTGGACGGATATTCACTTAATCAAGGATAACGTTTTGAACCCGGCAGGCGCGTCTTTTCGTTTATACTCGTCCTCAGGTGGTGAGACAGCACATGATGAATTTTATCACAATACAGCGCGAACTTTCTTGCACACTGTGACAGATTGATGCGCAGACTTAGGTCCTCATCATCATCTGCGTATTTGTCTGTCGTGCAAGAAAGTTCGCGCTGCCAAGTGGAATATCAGCTATAGCACGTACACAGACCGCCATGAATCCACCGGAGACGCAGACCCTCATTTTATGAATGAATTATGAATGAATTATGGTACTTTATTGCACATATATCTTGTACAAAGTACGCACAAACTGAATGGTCGCATAGCCAAAGGCTAGTGCGGGTCCCATTTGGAAATATACATAATGGAAACTGTAATAATTGTAAAAAAGTAAAGACTAGAAAATGAAATTACATATCACCATGCAAGAAATAAGATCTGAAGAGGAGCCAGTTCTCAAGTGATTGATTGATTGCTAGGGTTTCACGTTTCAAAGCCACGATATGATTATGAGAAACGCCGTAGTAGAGGGCATCCGCAAATATCGACCACCTACGGGTTCTTCGACGTGAACAACCCTTGCAGAGTACACGGGCCCCAAGATTTTGTCTCCAACGAAATGTATACCCGCCGCGGCCGGGATTCGATCCCGCGACCTTCGGATCTGCAGCCGAGTGCCATACCACTAGACCACCGTGGCAGGGCAACGGCATTTTAGCATTTGTTCCACCTGTGGCACTGTCTTTGTTTTGCTTTTTATATTTAAAACATGTGTACTGTATTTTTTTTTCCAAACCTTTTTTGTTCACTATTGTATAGCAATGACCATGCTGTTATCGATGCTTTTATCGCCTCCTCTATGCAATACCCTGAAAGGGGCCTTTGAAGGTCATTAAATGATGATGATGATGATGATGATGATGATGTGCTGACCGACGACGCGACGACGACGACCAGTATACGGTGCAGTCAATCATGGAGGCTGTATGAACGTGCTAATCAAATATTATTGCACTGCACGAGCCAGGAGTGTGCAATTTGGTTTGGAATGCAGCTGAAAATCACCTGCTCTTCCTTCAAGAAATGACGTCATACGTCCCTCGATCCCTTTTGGCGTTCTTAAAGAAAGGATACATACATTACTTTATTTTTTTTTTTTGAACTCGGAACGAAAGAACAAAGCATTACTGAGAATGTTTCCGCAATGATAAAATCACGAATACTAATTCTGCCTCAATCGACGCAGTCGGTTCTCCTAATGACGTCACTTGCTGAAAGAGAAGCAATATGATGTCCTGCCGTATTTGGAACCAAGTTGCAAATTCCCTAGTGCGTGCAGCGCAATAATATTTGTATCACGTGTCCACAGGAGCACGACCGACCGACACCGTTATGTGACTGCATTCAAAAACAGTTGCAATGCCCTTTAATTAAGTACCACATACAAGCACGTACCGACTATCCCAACATCATGCTCTCGCATTCCTCCCGAATCGCGACAAAATCGGAACGTTCGCACGGTATACCGACCGCATAAACAGCCCGCCCGTGTCGTTGAAGTGCGCGACAGAACAACGCGTCTAGTCCTATACAGCCGGAGGCACCGGTGACCAACAGCTCCGGTCTCCCGCGGTGGGTTTCCCACGGCCATGAAAAACCTGCGCGCGTTCATTGATAGGCCGAGCGGCGCGCACCCCCCGGGGGTGCATGGCTGTCGCATCGAGCGAGGGGCCGTGGTTTGACGCAACCTGCCACTAATTACTGTCCCCCACGACTCTCTCCTCTTCTCTATCGGCCTGTCCCTTTCATTTCACGCTGTGCGCCTTCATCGAGGGCGATATTTGGCGCCGGTTCCGTGTTACACGGAGGCAAGGCGTGACACACATATTAATGCCCTATCGCGTATAAAATTATTGCGCAGCCACAAACATGAATATTGCTTCTTTTCTTTTCTTTCCTCCTCCGTTTCCCAGGTTATATAGGTGTGTACAGGAAGGTTGAAAGGATACGGAGCTGTCGAGTTTCGCCAAGGCGCACATCAAAGCGCGAGTGCTGTCGTTTGCTGAGAGAGCTATAGCCGAGTCTGCGTATTAATAAGCAACACCGCGGGACTTTCTCACGCTGACCAATGCGCAGACATCAATTGAGACTGCCGGAACTTAAAGAAAGCCGGGCGCGTGATCTTCTTGACCGAACGGCGTATTTGGACTCTGTTAATGAAGAGACCGTTCCTTTGCGGTGATGTAATTACTGGACGGATATTCGCTTAATCAAGGATAACGTTTTGAACCCGGCAGGCGCGTCTTTTTCGTTTAATACTCGTCCTCAGGTGGTGAGACAGCACATGATGAATTTTTATCACAATAACAGCGCGAACTTTCTTGCACACTGTGACAGATTGATGCGCAGACTTAGGTCCTCATCATCATCTGCGTATTTGTCTGTCGTGCAAGAAAGTTCGCGCTGCCAAGTGGAATATCAGCTATAGCACGTACACAGACCGCCATGAATCCACCGGAGACGCACGACCCTCATTTTATGAATGAATTATGGATGAATGAATGTACTTTATTGCACATATATCTTGTACAAAGTACGCACAAACTAAATGGTCCCATAGCCAAAGGCTAGTGCGGGTCCCATTTGGAAATATACATAATGGAAACTGTAATAATTGTAAAAAAGTAAAGACTAGAAAATGAAATTACATATCACCATGCAAGAAATAAGATCTGAAGAGGAGCCAGTTCTTAAGTGATTGATTGATTGCTGGGGTTTCACGTTTCAAAGCCACGATATGATTATGAGAAACGCCGTAGTAGAGGGCATCCGCAAATATCGACCACCTACGGGTTCTTCGACGTGAACAACCCTTGCAGAGTACACGGGCCCCAAGATTTTGTCTCCAACGAAATGTATACCCGCCGCGGCCGGGATTCGATTCCGCGACTCTCTGATCAGAAGCCTGGTGTCATATCCACTAGACTACCGTGGCGGGGCTCTTTTTACGTGTTTATTGTTCTCTACGAAGACGCAGAGTGAACGACTATAGACAGGGCGAGCTTAAGAAAAAGAAAGATAGCGCTGGCTACATTACAAAACAAGAAAAGCAAGCGTTACCGACGGGCTCCGCAACGCGTTCTGCTAAATGAACTAACCCTATATGCCAGACTGGGCCGACCGGTTGTTATGTGTATGCCCCAGTGCAACTTTTCCGTTCGATAAGAGCCTGGCAAAAAAGAACACCTGTTCTGGCTGTGTTATCTCGCTGCCCAAATCATTCTGTGCGGATAGCGTTATAGTAATGCACTTGGTTAGTTTTTTTGTTTTTTTGTCTGATCTGCATATAATTAGGCCTGTTCGTTTTCGGGTTTTATATTTTGAATAAATGAGGGTGGTGGAGGGAAGGTGGTTAGAAATGTTTTTTACGGTGGTAATCGGGGGAAGGTAGCGTTTGTGTGTGTGTGTGTGTGTGTGTGTGTGTGGAAAGGAAAAAATGGCGTAATTCACTTTTCCCGGGTTAAATTCGCAAGTTTGAATTTACAAATGATAGCCGTGTATCGTCCACAGTCGTGCATGCAGTAGCATATGCAGCTGTCTGTCTGTCTGTCTGTCTGTCTGTCTGTCTGTCTGTCTGTCTGTCTGTCTGTCTGTCTGTCTGTCTGTCTGTCTGTCTGTCTGTCTGTCTGTCTGTCTGTCTGTCTGTCTGTCCTCCTGAAAGACTATGCAGGCGTGGTGTCCCACTCTGTGGCAGTTGCCAGCCTGCTCCTTACTTCTTCCCTTTGCGTTCTTGTGTGTTTTATCTTACCATACCTAATGATAATAATAATTACCTGCACCTGAGTAGCGTCCACTTCCCTCAACAAAATGTAAGTCTGAGTGAGCTATGCATCGCGAATTTCGTATGTCGTAAACAAAAATTGTTGTTATGCCGTGTTCGAATTCTGGTACATATTGAGTTTAATGCGATCCTCTTGAAGCATGTTCGCAGTGTATAAGAATCGGCTAAAATCAAGTTTTTAGCCGAAAACAAGCAAGCCATTATGCGCGACTGCGCTATTACTTGGAAACGTGAGGAAAGCCCTTCGACCACCAACAGACTGCTCACACCCATCCCACGGGGCATAGATCTCACTCCTGTGGAACAAAGGGCACAATATTCAGGCAGACATAACGAACTGGGGCTAAACAGTCGTCGCTAAACCTTCGCATCGGCAGCAAACTCAAGTTGAACTTATGCAATTATGTCTTTAATACAGCTGATCCCTCTTCCCCCTGGATATTATCATTGTTTCTATCTATCTATCTATCTATCTATCTATCTATCTATCTATCTATCTATCTATCTATCTATCTATCTATCTATCTATCTATCTATCTGTCTGTCTGTCTGTAATTCAACTCGCGTTGTCTCTGTGCATGAGCTGTATCGCAAACGGCGTAAATCTCGCCATGGGTGCAGGCGCAAACATTTACCAGAATATTGCAGAATGTCTCAGTGGGCCAATCATCGCAAATCCCCGGCATATCACCCTCGCTTGCTTCCAAGATGTAGGAATGGACGTTAGAAACTGAATTAAGAAAATTTAGGTATCTCATCCTCGACACGACCCCCACAGTCAAGACGGAGCTTTGTACTTGACTTGGCTTAGCGATAACAAGTGCCATACGTCATGCCTCTCGGACAAACGCAATCGTAGTGTCCGTAGCAAGAGTCGTTGCACTTACATTGTCGACACAGGCGCGACCGTTTCAGTCATTACACAAGAACTAAGTAAATCCATAAGGTGTGTATTGTTGGTCAAGAATTAAATTGTAAGAGTGGCGCAAAAAATTGTAAATCTTTGTACTTTTTAAGAAAATGGGGTAGAAAGTTGGTTCAGTCGATATTTTTTAAACACAAAATGACGTCTTTAAATATGTATTTCTTGTATCGATGAAGCGATCTACTTTTCTTATTTAATGATGTATGAGAAGTTCTTGCGAATTATATGCTGCCAAAATACTGACAGGACAAGATCTTGGCTCCTATCCTAGCAACCGTGCTTTTATGATGAATGAGTGAGTGAACGAATGAATTAATGAATCCCGCACTTATGAATTATGTCACTTGTATTCTTATGACATCAAAATAAGCGTCAAATTGTGAACTTCAACTTGCATCTATAGCTTCGGAAAGTATACTGACGCTTTTATCATCGCTCTCACTCAGGACAGCAAGTGCCCGAGTGCACTACCCGTGTCCCTGCATGCATTTCCAGCAGCACCATTCAAGGATGTGTACGTAGTCGAGTTCAGCATTTACCGCCACTTAGCGTGGTATCAGCTGGCCCTCGGTTGGCGGCGATATGCCGTAAACATGACGAGGTGCGTGCAACGCTGTAACAGTCACGGCCGTCACTTGCGTATTCCGAAGTCGTGTACGAGAAGGGCGCACCCCCCTCCTTTTGTTCGCGGCGCCGGGTCTCCGCCTCTCTCTCCAAGGACGAGAAACACCGCAGGTGCGAACGGGGCTCCATCTTGATTTCTTTCTTGTGCCGCACAACGATGCGCAACTACGAGATGCGGATGAATGGCTGGCACCGAGCCGCCATCGCGTCAAGGGGTGCGCGGCTCCGTAAAGCCGTGCGCTCGCGAAAACTTAATTGCGGACGCGCGGACAATGCAGCAGAACTTGTTTTGCCATCTTTTCTCTACCTTGTTTTTTTTTTTCCTCCGTCATTCGCTTTAGTGCGTTTGTTGACTTTCCTGGTTGCTATTTCTGAGCTTCGGGAAAGTGCTCAACGCAAGCGCCGAGACAAATCCTAAACTCGGCATGGGGCCGCTGCTTTTGCGGCTACCTTTCCACCTTCACAAGCGGCATCACGTTTAAGGTACCTCACCAGGGGAGGTAGCTCTCTGCGGCGACGAGCTTGGTGAATTCCCGAAACATTTGGTTGGCTTTATGTGCGCATGATCCCTGCAGTCTGTATCACTAGTTCCATGCAGCAGAACCAAGACCACGAGGTCATCGAGCGCAGAATTGAATTGAATTTTATTTTCCAGAAGGATACATGAATCAATACATGAAAAAACGTCTGTATCCTTAGCATTAAGCTAGTTTGGATCCATACAAAATATGCAAATATTCATACACAAAAGTGCAATTTTGCAGTCAGCAGAAAAGACACTTGCAATAGATTAGAAACATTAATAATGGCTTTTATAATAATGTTTCATGTAAACAGCAAAAAATTTATTTTGTTTTATTTCGACAAGTAAATTGTTTCACAAAGTGCAACCAACGCCAGATACCCGTCCTTTGCCATATACACATTTTTTACAAGTGGTTGTAAAAAGTTGCCAGCTTCGTAGCGTCGTGTGCGAAACCGGGAGGAAACAATTGATGAACGATGAAGGGGACTGTTGTTAGTTGTACAATTGTGAACCACAATTGTAGTTTTATAGTCTACGAGCAAGTCAAGAGGCATGATTTGAAGTTCGTTATTGAGTGGCTCGGAAGGAGCTGCATAACTTGAGTTCGACAAAAATCGAAATTGTTCGCTTCTGCAACACTACGTTTGGTTTTCAGTAAGAGTCACACGTGTGTTCCCATGATTCTATGCAGTATGATAACTGACCATGAAAAAGAACAAAATAGATCATCCTTAATGTTGGTGCATCAAAAAATTGTCTACGGTTATATATCGCAAAGCAAACACTCCGCAGTTTTTACATAGCGACTTAATGTGCAATTTCCAGTTTAAATAGTGCTCTATTACAACACCTAGATATGTCACACTATTCACCCATTCAGTAGGTTCCCCCTCTATTTCTAGCACACATGATTCGAGGCCTGTTACTTTGTGTGAAGAATGAAATAGCACATATTTAGTTTTTTTTTTTTTTACACTTAGGAGCAGCTTATTGGCGTGAAACCAATCGCTGATAAGCCTCATCTCTTCGTTAGATACACAAGCTTCGGTTGTAGACTCATGTGCGCAACGAAGTACGGTATCATCAACGTACATGACAGGATAAAAATTACGCAGTATCAACGGCAGGTCGTTCTCATATAATGAGAATAGTATAGAGCGCAACACTGATCCTTGGGGGACTCCCGTTTTAATCTTGATGTCTGTTGGTGAGATAGCTTTTGAAGAAGTCGAGACATGAGCTCCGAAAACCGTGACGTTCTAGCTTTTCCAGTAATCTTCCATGATGCACAGCGTCGAAAGCCTTTTTTATGTAAACATAGTAAGCGTGTAAACTTTGTAAGCGTGTACGTTTAACGATGCGGAACCGCGGCTACTGAGACCGCCGAGGATCACAGGTTCGACCCCCCCCCCCTTTTTTTTTTTAAGGATGGTTGTCATAAGCTCGAGATTACGTCGGTAGGGGGGTCCTGGCGACGGTTGGACACCTGAAAGGCTTTCAGTCGTTCAAGTGCCGTTTACAACTCACTCCTACACCAGAACAGGAATTGGCCTCCCTGGTGAAGTACTTGGCCACCACCTCCCACACGATGTCTACAATTAAACCCTCGCCCTCAGTGGTGTCCAGCAGCTGCAGAACTTCTGTCCACGGCGGCGGTCAGCTCTGTGAAGCAGCAGAGGGCGGTAACAACCACTGGACCCGGACAGGCCGCCACTGGAATCTAAACATTGGAACGTTCAATGCAAGATCCCTCTCAAGCGAAGCTAGATTAGCGGAATTACTCGAGGACCTAGAGGGAGTTAATTGGGACGTCATTGGCCTTATCGAAGTTAGGAGAGCAGGCGAAGCTTACACAGTCTTAAATAATGGACACGTCCTCTGCTATACAGGATTACCCGAAAAGAGAGAATATGGCGTTGGGTTCCTAATCCACAAAAATAGCGGGCAACGTAGATGAATTCTACAGCATTAACGAAAGGGTAGCATCCGTCGTAATAAAACTAAATAAGCGGTATAAACTTAAGATAATCCAGGGATATGCGCCAACAACGAACTACGACGATGAACAAGTAGAGCAATTCTACGAGGATATCGAATTAGCAATAAAGAAAGTACGGACGCAATACACAGTAGTCATGGGGGATTTCAACGCAAAAGTAGGAACGAAACAAAGTGGAGAGCAGGCGATAGGCAACTACGGCGTCGGCCGTAGGAATAACCGTGGGGAAATGCTAGTACAATTTGCCGAAAGGAACCAGCTTCGAATAATGAATACGTTCTTCAAGAAACACAAGAATAGGAAGTGGACGTGGAAAAGCCCTAACGGGGAAACAAAGAATGAAATCGACTTCATAATGTGCGAACAACCAGGTATAATTCAAGACACAGAAGTAGTGGGGAAGATGAAATGCAGCGATCACAGATTAGTAAGAGCAAAGATTGTATACTCAACCTAAAGAAAACAAGAACTAAATTATTTACTAGAAAAAAATGTAATGTAGAGGTAATCAGAGCGAAAGACGACGAATTTAAAGTCGCCCTAAGCAACAAGTTCGAGGCCTTAGACGAAAACGGTGACGATTTAGAACAAATAAACAAAACCATAACGAAAACAATCCTTGAAACCGCGATAGAAGTCGGGGGTAAAACAGCAAAGCAAACAACAAGTAAGTTGTCCCAATCTACCAAGGACTTAATAAAAAAACGCCAACAAATGAAACTAACTTCATCAAAAGATAAGATAGAATTCGCAGAACTATCGAAATTGATCAGTAAAGCCAGGCAAAGAGATGTAAGAAACTTTAACATGAGAGAAATAGAGAAAGCAGTGGAGAAAGGCACCAGCATTAAATCGGTCAAAAAGAAACTGCACTTAGGACAAAACAAAATGCATGCGCTAAAAGATAAACAAGGTAACGTTATCAACAGTTTCACCGAAATAGTAAAGGTAGCAGAAGATTTCTACTCGGAACTGTACAGCTCTCAGACAGACCATACAACCTTAATAGAAATAGAACCAGAGGAGAACACCGAAATTCCATGTATAACCGCTGACGAAGTCAAAAAGCTGCCAAAGGCATGTCCCGCGGTAAAGCAGCTGGTGACGATGGTATAACAGCCGACTTGATCAAAGACGGAGGAGATATTGTACTTGAAAAACTCGCATCGCTCTTCACGAAATGTATCAAGACATGTAGCGTACCGCGCAGCTGGAAAAATGCTAATATAATCCTTATCCACAAGAAAGGTGACATAAAGGACTTAAAGAATTACAGACCAATCAGCCTACTCCCAGTAATATACAAGCTATTTACAAAGGTAATTTCTACGAGGATAAGAGAAACACTCGACTTTAACCAACCGAGAGAACAAGCTGGTTTTAGGAAAGGTTACTCGACAATGGACCACAGCCACGCTATCAACCTAGTAATTGAGAAGTACGCGGAATATAACAAACCTCTTTACATGGCGTTTATCGACTACGAGAAAGCATTTGACTCCATAGAAATGCAAGCAGTTCTAGAAGCTCTACATCGTCAAGGGGTACCTGGCGTATACGTGAAAACCATAAACAACATATACAAAGATTGCACAGCCACGCTACTCCTACATGAGAGAAGCAGAGAAATCCCGATCAGGAGAGGCGTGAGACAGGGCGATACAATATCACCGATGCTATTCACTGCATGTTTAGAGGAAGTCTTTAAACGTCTAGACTGGGAAGAAAAGGGCATTCGAATAGACGGAGAATATCTAAACAATTTAAGATTTGCAGACGACATTGTGCTCTTTAGCAATGATGGTGACGAACTACAAAACATGATTGATGACCTAAACAGGGAAAGCATTAAAATTGGATTAAAAATGAATAGGCAAAAGACCAATGTTATGCTCAATAGCTTAGCTAAGGAACAGGAATTTAAAATCAACAATGAACCCTTACAATGTGTAAACGAATATGTATATCTGGGACAGTTAATATCAGGAACTCCTACCCAGGAAAATGAAATTCTCCGTAGAATAAGGCTGGGCTGGAGCGCATTCGGAAGGCATTACGAAATCATGACCGGACACTTGCCGCTCTCATTAAAGCGAAAAGTATTCAATCACTGCATTCTCCCAGTACTAACGTACGGCGCAGAAACATGGAGAATAACGAAAAAACTAGAGATGAAACTGAGGAGCACGCAACGTGCAATGGAAAGAAAAATGATAGGGGTAACGCTAAGAGATAAAAAACGAGCGGAGTGGATCAGAGAACAGACAGGAGTAGCCGATATTATCTTATCAATTAAAAGAAAGAAGTGGACCTGGGCAGGACATGTCATGAGGAGGAAGGATAATAGGTGGACAGTAAGAGCGACGGAATGGATACCACGAGAGAGAAAACGCAAGAGTGGTAGGCAAAAGGTTAGATGGAGCGATGAAATTAAAAAGTTTGCGGGCATAAAGTGGAACCAACTCGCTCAGGATAGGGTGGATTGGAAATCGTTGGGAGAGGCCTTCGTCCTGCAGTGGACCTAAACAGGCTGATGATGATGATGATGATGATGATGATGATTACGACAATATTACTGTTCAAGTAGCTGCTTAGAAGTTCTGAGAAAGATAGCATAGCGGTGGCGGTGGACCTTTTACTTCTGAAGCTATGTTGACTAGGTGTTAGCACCGATTCTCGTTCGATTAGGACCAGTATATATAGATATATTGGGACCAGTATTATGCCACTTGTTCAATCACTCCGTGAGCTGCTCCAGATATCTCAGCTGAAGGTTGCTAAGGTTGTCCCTATCTACAAAGACGGAGATAGCAGTGACCCTTCTAATTACAGGCCAATATCCTTGCTCAGTACCATTAATACTATATTTGAAAAAAATTCTGATCAGTCGGTTCCACAAATTCATTGAAAAATATCAGGTTATGTGCCCGCAGCGACATGGCTTTCGTCCAAATCATTCAACTTCATCAGCAGTGTTAACGCTAGCTCAAAAAATTAATGCAGCTTTGCAAGATAATATACATATTTTTGGACCTGAAAAAAAGCCTTCGATACAGTTGATCACAGCATACTTTTGCATAAACTAAACCATTATGGTTTTCGCGGTAGCCCATTAGATCTTCTTACTAGCTACCTTCATGAGCGAGTGCAGGTGGCTAGAATGAACGATATTACGTCATCACCAAAGTGTATGCGCACTGGAGTCCCTCAAGGATCCGTCCTTGGGCCACTTTTATTTTCATTATATATTAATGACCTCCCACAAACTTTAGACACTAGTGAAGTTATTATGTACGCCGATGACAGTTGCATTGTTATAACAGCCGACAACATTTGTGATCTAGAAACTAAAGCAAACAAAGAGTTGAAAAAAGCAAGTGAATGGTTTGTGAAGAACAAAATTATTATGAACGTCAAAAAACTCAATAAACTCAACTCAACTCCTACTATTTCCAAGGCTACCGCTACCACTGCCGCGGAACGAAACGTTTAACACGTGTTTGCCCTCCTGGTTGACCGAAGAGGCCTGTAACTTCCACAGAGCTGCACGGAACTACTGAAATATAGACGAAAAGAAGGGAAGCGCAGGATGGGGGGGTGGTGGAGGAAGGGAAACGCCACCCTTCCTAAAATATTAACGTAGCCCCCGCCCCACCCCACCAGCTACCTATATCTAAGATCAAATTTCAGATGCAAGCAAAGCGTTGTCAGAGATTTCACTAGCAAAAAAAAATTTAAGAGGAGGCCGCATGTAGATCACGTGGTGGAGATGTTTTGCATACAGACCACACGCCCCCTAGCTTTGTTTATTTTGTAGAGGCGCCCGTTAATTTGGAAATCTTTTTAAGAAATTCAAACTATCGGTTCCTTCACCTTCCCCCTATCCACACACACGCACACTGATCACGTGACACTAACTACGTCACGTGATCAATTATCCTGTGGGAAAAATATAAAAGAATTAGTAAGAAGGACGTCGTCACATGAACGCCTGTAATTCCCTCCGATATATGGTAGAAAGGAGGGAAGGAGTGCATCCGAGGCAGCAAGGACAGTGCGTTAACAGTGAAGCTCGTTTACCGGCACCCGGGTGACACGAGTCATTCGATTTCTCCGGATGATCAGCCCCACACGCTGCACTGCTCGGACTAACATATCCGACTCTCTCTCTTTTTTTTTAAAGCGAACTTCACTGGACCAGTTTGCCATGTCTTGTTCTGTTGCTTGCGCTGAAAACCGACAAAGCTCTGTTTAGAACAGCTGATATTCTACCATCCTTAAAGGGACAGACAACCGCCCAAAACTTGGATTGAGATGACCCCATTGGCGGGAGATTGCGTGTTGCATCGACTCAAACGACGCCACTTTTCCTGATTAAGCATGGATTTATGTTTTTATTTCTTCATTCATAGTGGCGAAAACTGACGTTTGGTAACTCGAGCGGCAAACATGCGAACTAGAGTTAGAGTGCGGTCACGTGAACTTCTAAACACTTAGGCAGTATTTTTTCTGTTTATTAGTATCCGACCTCATAAAACTTTTGATATTACAAGCTTTTTTCTCACTTACAATGTGCAGACAGCCCTTCGTTGGTAGCGCGCGTTGCTGCTGCGCGCTTCTGCCGTCACGTGCGAAAGCGTAATTTCGGATCTAGCTGACCTGGCTTGGCTCGGCTATCACCTGAGTGACGGCGCCGGAGCCCAGCCATTCATGACGTGGGCGCGGATATGCGAAAGAACGCCTTACAAATACAAGATCGGTCTGGCCAACAATGCCAACTCACCGCATCGTCTTTTAAGTGCGAATGTACTTTATAAGCGACCCTGAATCCGCCGTCCCATAGCAACGGCGCGAGGAGCGGAGAGGAGCGTCTGTAGCAACGGCGCAGTGACGTCACACCCCACGTGACTGCGCGCGCTCCGCCTCCTCACCGCGGTTTGCGCGGGCGCACCGCTCTCCGCGGCGTGACGTCACGGTGCGCTGTGCAGCTGGCGTCGCTGTGCAGCTGTGTGTGTGGCGCCGGCGCGTCAGTCCGTATATAAACGTCCGCCGGCTGCCGCTCGCTCTCTTCTCGCTCGGCTCCGCGGTCGGTGAAGTCTTTCGCAGTATGGATCCATCGCAGGCATCAACCTCGACTGCGATACATCCAACAACGAGTACAACGCAAAGAAAGCATTTCCCCGAGGGTGAACATGGTTAAGTGCGAATGCACGGGGTGATGCTATGAGGGGGAGTAAAGTTATGATGGTGGCTTCATAGACTTGGCGTTCAGTAGGAACTGTACGGTCCGCGCCGTCTTGCCGGATCCGCTCACCTTACATTTCTCGGATCACAAAGCGCTGGTACTAACCGTGAGCTACAACGATAACACCAATAGGTGCTGATCTGTAGTGACGTGTGTGTGTGTGACGTGCTCGGCGATGTGTGCATGCATCTACGAAATTGCGAGGTGTAAATAAATAATACTTCGCGTATAAATGTGTGTGTGTGTACAATGCATCATGACAACACTTTAAATTCATTAATTACACTTTAATCATAACTTTACTCCACCTCATAGCATCATCCCGTGCATTCGCACTTAACCATGTTCACCCTCGGGGAAATGCTTTCTTTTTATTTCAAAAAGTAGTCGAACAGGTCAAAATGTAGGCAGTTAATTACAGCTACGCTCACACCTCCGAAAGCAGAACGATGTCAGGGCATGGTGATCACTTTTCAACGTTGCTAGAGTGTGCATTCTGCCTTTTCTAGAGGCTTCTATATACGATCGAAAAATTCTGCGTGCGAACTTATCCACGCGCTTTTGGAAGTAACCGCTGCAGGTGAAAACAGTAGAGGGAGCGAGCATTTCATTGCGCCATAAAAAGCAGGGTGTAGAAAAAAGGACGAGCAAAAAGAAAACCACGCATCTCAGCCTCCCTCTCCCGCTGATGGACAACCAAGTGACCTTGGAGAGCCCGAACGGGGGGTTCTTCCCCCAGTGTTTTCGGGGAAGTCGGGGTGAGGGGGAATCGGCAGGGCCCGCCCACGGACAGCAACGCTTGGAAAGAAAGGAGCAGCGGTGGCATCGGGGAGACTCGGTCCAACCGTCGCGAGAAGAAGTTGTAAAGTCAAAGAATATAGCTATTTGTTCTGTTTCTCTTAAAATCGTGTCTGGCTTCTTTCTTTAAAGTTTAATACAGTTTTTCCCAATTTATAGCCTTTTTATCATGGTGCCGAAACCCGGGAAAGGTAGTCAATAGAAGCCAGGACGAATTAGGACGGCATGGAGAAGCTCAAGGCGAAGCGACGGACGCTACGGCGACAGAGCACGATCATCATCAAGGAGGCCACCACAGCATTAGAAGGTACGGACACAGTACAGTTATCGGCTCTTCTACAACGCCTTGAAGTCAATAACAGTGAGCTAGGAAGGGTCAACACCGAATTGGAACAGTGCCTGCCTGACGACATCTTTGAGGACGACTACGCCGAATCAGTGCAGTATGACGACAGAGTAAACAACACCATTGGACTTCTCCGGGCTAAAATCGCCGCTCCGGTCGCGACAATTGGTTCAACGAGTAACGGGCAAACAACGGAGCCAGTGCACGCAACACCTGTGCCAGTCCAACAGCGTGGAATTAAACTGCCCAAGCTGCATATGGAGACCTTCAGCGGTGAGCTATCCTCTTGGCAGGAATTTTGGGAATGTTTCAAGCAGGCAGTGCACGACAACGATGGTCTGTCAAAGTCACAAAAATTCCAGTACCTCCGGTCGCTTCTCACGGGAGCAGCTATGACCTCTATCAAAGGGCTGCAGGCGACCGAAGCCTGCTACGATGATGCCATGGACGTACTGCAGCGTAGATACGGCAACAAAGAAAGGATCCAGCAAGAGCACCTTGGGAAGTTAAGGGCACTACCTCGAGTATCCTCGTCGGCTGACGTAAGAGGACTCCGTCGATTGTTTGACCACATACAGATGCACATTCGTGGTCTGCGAGGACTGGGCATCTGCGCGTCCACGTACTCTGCCATGCTATGTGACATAATCCTGTCATCGCTTCCCCAAGATATGATCGTGGAATTCCACAGACAAACAAGCCGAGCCAGCAAGCCTAACGAGTCAACAGACCAATCGGAGGGACGAGAGTCGTCCTCCCAGAGTGTAATGGCGGCCGGCGGCGACGGAAAACTTTCCGAGATTCTCGACTTTCTCCTTGTGGAGACAGAAAGCAGGGAGCGGTGTATGGAGATGGCGCGTTCTCCGATGGAGAACAGTAAACAAAAGCAAACACGCCAAGAAAACTACGACAGATGCCAGCCACCCCGAAGACCAAGTGCTGCCGTTCTTCACACCCGCTCGGAGAGGGTGAGGAGGTGCTTCTTTTGTGAGTCAGGGGAACACGACACCGAGGCCTGCACAGCTCCCGTCCCGTTGAAAGAAAAGCTAGCGAAGATGGGACAAGCGGGGCGCTGTTTTCGCTGCACGATTGGGGGGCATCAGTCGAAGCAGTGTACAAGAAAAGTAAAGTGCGTTCACTGCAGTAAACGACATGCCTCCTCCGTGTGCAACCCCGACTGGAGATCAACAGAGCCGAAGGAGGTACTCGCAACTAACGTGCACGCGGCCTCAAGAGAAGGAAAAGATGAAGAGGTGGCTCTTCAAACGTTTCGTACTTGGGCCATCGGCGAAAGTAGGTGGGGCTACGTGAGAGGCGTCATTGACGGCGGCAGTCAACGGACTTTTATTCGAGAAGATGTTTCGAAAGTATTGAAATTGAGGACATTGGGAACCATCGACTTCCACCTGAACACTTTCGGCAGCACTGAAGCTCACATACAAAGTCGCCGTGTTGTCGAACTTCGAGTTTGGAGTGGATGTACCGGAAAGGAAACGACTATAGAAGCCGTCGAAGTGCCTTTCATCTGTAAAGACGTTCTGCCCGTTCCTGTAGAGCATGCATTCGTACAGCAGCTTGAAAAAGAAGGAGCAGTGATCGCCGACAAATTGCTTCACGAGGATATGCCAGCTGTTCCTGGGATTGGGCTGTTAATTGGAGCTGACCATCTCTGGAAATTTCTGACTGGGGAAGTTCGGCGTTGCGAAGTCAACCAGGGACTGGCAGCTATCAACACAACATTCGGTTGGACGTTCCAAGGCCCTTTCAGCGCAAACACCAGCTTTGTGGTAACAGCAAATGTGTGCGTTTTAAGGATCGGCCTGGATACTACAGACAATGTAGAAACGGCACTGCAGAAGTTTTGGGAATTGGACGCCATCGGAATCTCAGAGAAATCCCACAATCATAAAATTGAGCATTTGGACATTGCCAAGATAACAAAGAAAGCCGCGCGATATCAAGTAGCATTGCCTTGGAAGAAAGAATCAACAGACCTGGCGGACAACCGCGATATAGCGGTACAACGGCTCAAAAAATTGACAAAGCACTTGTGCCGTAACAAAGACCTAGCGGAGAGATATGATCAAGCAATCCGAGGCTACCTGGAAGAAGGGCATGCAGAGCGCGTGACGAAGTCGGCGACACCGAACCCGGTGTACTACATGCCGCATCAGCCAGTAATTCGGAATGATTCTACTACCACAAAGCTGCGAATGGTGTTCGATGCATCGTCACATGCACCGGGACAATCGTCTTTGAATGAGCGTCTTGAAAAGGGGCCGAACCTCATCAATGACTTGGGGCGGATTCTGCTGCGGTTTCGTCTACACAAGGTGGCGCTCATCGCAGATATTGAAAAGGCATTTCTGCAAATTGAAGTGCAACCGGAAGACAGAGATGCATTAAGGTTTTTGTGGTACAGTCGTCCACCGTTCAACGCTGACGACTTGCCCAATATTGAAGAATGGAGGATGACGAGGGTGCCATTTGGCACAACGGCAAGCCCATATCTACTGACGGCCACTCTTCTCCAACATATCGACAGACAAACGGGTGAGCTTCAACAGACAGCCGCTGTGCTGAAAGGTTCATTTTATGTTGACGATTTGGTAACAGGCTCGGGTACAGTCAAAGAAGCGTTAAAGATAGCTGCAGACGCCAAGAAAATAATGGAGGACGCCGGTATGCACCTGAGGAAATGGTCGTCGAATTCAGGAGTGGTTCGTAAAGAACTTCGGGAGGGCAGTTTCCAAGACCAAGAGAAAGTACAGAAAGTATTGGGGCTGCCGTGGCTGCCCACGACCGACCATATGACAATATCGATGGGTGCAGTGCTCAACGCGGTGAGCACGGGCGTCAACACGAAACGTGTAGTACTGCAGGCGTCCGCAAGAGTTTTTGATCCGTTGGGCTTCAGTGCCCCGTTCGTCGTCACAGCTAAGGTGTTATTTCAAAAGCTTTGGGAAAGAGGACTAGGATGGGATGAACAGCTGCCAGAAGACTTGGCCGATGAATGGAAGGCTTGGTGTTTGGACATCTCCAGCCTGCGAGAGCTATGGTTCCCGCGTTGCCTTGCGCCCAGTGTAACATCTTCGTGGCAGCTGCACATCTTTTGCGATGCAAGCCCGAGAGCATACGGTGCCTGCGCTTACCTGCGAGCAGATAGCGACATTGAAGGGGTGAGTGCAAACCTCATTTTTGCCAAGTCCCGTGTAGCTCCACTGAAAACGCTCTCTCTTCCGCGGCTTGAGCTAATGGCTGCGTTAATTGGGGCTCGAATGGCTGCTTACCTGAAGAGTGTAATAGACCTGCCCGTACCAGTGTGCCTGTGGTCAGACTCCACTGTAACACTCTTTTGGATAAAGAGCACCGCAAAAGAATGGAAGCCATTTGTGGAGAACCGTGTCAGAGAAATACACAGCGTCAGCAGTCCAGAGCAGTGGAGGCATTGTCCAGGAAAGGATAACCCCGCTGACTGCCTAACCAGGGGTATGAGGGCGAGTTCCCTGCGTGAAAGCAGGTTGTGGTGGAACGGACCAAATTGGTTGGGCGAGAAGCCTGAGGTATGGCCTGTAATGAAGGATGACACTACTTGCTTCAGTTTACAGATCTATGGAGAGAGGCGGAAACACGCGGTTGCACTGCTAACAAAAGTCTCCCAAACGCCGCCTTTGCTGCCGGCAGAACAGTACAGCAGCTATGCACGGCTATTGAGAACGAGTGCATGGATTATGAGGTTTGTGAACAACTGTAGGAGACAAGCACGTTGCACTGAGGCGCACCTCACTGCAAAAGAACTGCACGAAGCTGGAGATTATTGGCTTCGCCATGTTCAGGAGAGGGGCTTCGCGCAAGAGATTGATGCCCTCAGGCGAGGGATGGACTTACCTCCGAGCAGTAATGTCACTATTTTCCAGCCTTTTCTTGACACTGAGGGTCTGCTACGTGTGAAAGGTCGCCTGCAGTTTTCTACGTTGCCCCATGAGACGAGGCACCCAGTGCTATACTACCAAAAGATCACGTGGTCATTGGCCTTCTTGTCCGCGACGCTCACCTTAGAACAATTAATGGGGGTGTGGCGGCAACCATGACAGAGCTGCGAGAGCGTTTTTGGATACAAAGCTGCCGTCAGCTGGTGAAAAAGGTAATCGCAAGTTGCCGGATATGCCTGCGTCACCGGCTTAAGCCAGCCACCGCACCGACTGCACCCCTTCCTAGAGACAGGGTTAACTGTAGTAAGCCCTTTGAAGTAGTCGGCATTGATTTTGCAGGACCTCTCTATACAAAGACGAAAAGCGACAGCACCAAGAGCTATATTGCTCTCTTCACATGTGCCACCACAAGAGCAATTCACTTAGAGAAAGCCGCCTGGTGGGGCGGTTGGTGGGAACGGATGGTGAGATCCGTCAAAGTTTCCTTACGGAAAATTCTCGGCCGCCAAAGCCTCACGTTTGAAGAACTTCTCACTGTGCTGGCTGACATCGAAGCTACCATCAACTCACGTCCACTGACATATGATGGACAAGAGCCTGGCGAGGAATCTATTCTGACTCCATCCCACCTGTTGACAGGGAATCGAGTGATAACGTTGCCAGAGGCAAGAGCCGCAGCCGTTCCTTCTTCCACCAGAGCCGACATTGGTCGACGTTGGAGGTACCGTCGATCGCTAACAGAGGCCTTCTGGAGACGGTGGCGAAAAGAATATTTGCTTCAGCTGCGGTCCGCGCACTGCATAATATCAAGCGAGACCAACGCTCTCCAGACAGGCGACCTGGTCATTGTGCGGGAAGATAACTCACCATCACATATGTAGAAAACTGGCCGCATTACCGAGTTGTTTAAAGGCCGGGACGGGGCCGCGAGGTCTCGCGTCGTCAAGTTGCCTTCTGGAAAGGCCGTTCGGCGACCTGTACAGCTGCTGTACCCACTTGAGACCAACCACAAATGAGCGACGCTCATTTGGGGGGGAGGTTGTAGAAAAAAGGACGAGCAAAAAGAAAACCACGCATCTCATCCTCCCTCTCCCGCTGATGGACAACCAAGTGACCTTGGAGAGCCCGAACGGGGGGTTCTTCCCCCAGTGTTTTCGGGGAAGTCGGGGTGAGGGGGAATCGGCAGGGCCCGCCCACGGACAGCAACGCTTGGAAAGAAAGGAGCAGCGGTGGCATCGGGGAGACTCGGTCCAACCGTCGCGAGAAGAAGTTGTAAAGTCAAAGAATATAGCTATTTGTTCTGTTTCTCTTAAAATCGTGTCTGGCTTCTTTCTTTAAAGTTTAATACAGTTTTTCCCAATTTATAGCCTTTTTAACACAGGGTCCATAAAAATCGGTTGTCAGTCCCTTTAACGCTTTGCATACTACTGCAATTTCAAGATGTCTGTCCTGCAGTCATCATTTGTCCACATTGTCATTGTAAGGTATAGCGGTGCCATTTGTAAGGTTCCGTGCCGTTTTCAGGGTCACTTTAGTAGGATACAAATTTAAAAATCAGCAGTTGGCAACAAGGGCCGACAGACCGCACGCGTCTGTGTTACTCCGCCAGACAATCACATAATCAAACGAAATTGTCGTCATGCGACCTTTTCAAAATGGCACGTGTTTACGCCTTCGGTACCTGTGGAGCGTCTGCTGTTCTTGAGTCTTTGGCATAAGCCATAATGTACTCGGGAAGCATGGACAAAAATATGTGGAGTCGCAGCGTTGCCCTTTGCAAAAGGCCGCGGTACCGTTCATTTCGCTTCCGAGCCCGCTTTATGCGTGAAACTTCAGTGAACTCAGTTGAAAAACTCGGGTGGCGGTGCTAGTGGGCGCACCGGATTTTTGCATTGCAAGCGCTTGATTTCTGCTCAGTAAGGAATTATTCTTTCCATGTTCTATTCTAATAACTGAACGATGACATATATATTTATCCACATATCCATTATTGTTGCAACCTCCGCTTTATTTTGGAAACTCGGAAAGTTGAAAGAAGGAACTATTTGAGACTTCGCGGAGGTACAGTGGCTGTCGCGGTTATAAGGGCGTGGGAGGGGCTTCTCTGCAGACTTGAGTTGTATCCGACTATAGTTAAGTTGGTCACTGTATAGAATCGCCATCATTATCAGGCTGTCTACACCCACTGCAGGGCAAAGGCCTCTCCCATAGATCTCCAATTATCCCTGTCCTGTGCTAACTGGGCCCAATTTATCCTCGCAAACTTCCTGATCTCATCTGCCCACCTAATTTTCTGCCGCCCCCTACCACGCCATTGTAGGATATAGCCGTATTATTGAAGCGCTTTCTGTATATTTATCGATCAATCTACATACATTTGTTGTATTGATCTTTCATTCGCATTTTCAGGGAGGGCGTAATTGATTATTCTATATTTCTACTTTAAATCTAAGATCAATTTTTCTGCCCACCTGAATTGCCTATATTCTCGTATAATTTCTGTCCTCTACTTCATAAATTTAATCTTTGCAGCGCTCCCCATTTGCCGGGCTATCAGTGACTGCGCCGCTATCAAAATAAAAGAAAATATAAAATACTCGGATTTCCACCGCTTTTTAATTAGAACAAAGATGCTTTATTATTCTGGGCGATGTTTTACCTGAAAATCTTACACGTATACGCTGTACATGCCGTACCGTGCGAATGCGTCACTAAGAGACGACAGCTACACCACAAAACTGCGCAACGCGTCCAAAGTATAGCATTCACAATCACAGCTGGAGCACGTTATCTGTATGCATGCGGTGCGAAAGTTCCGGAATTTCCTCACCGCATCGGACATGTAACGTCCCGATGCTTACCCAACAAGACCATTTGAAAGTGTGAATTCTTGGAAAGCTCAATGCTGGTGGAAGTCCTAACTTGTCAGTCGTTGTGGTATAGAAGAGACGTTTAGAATATTCGCGGGAAAAGAAAAACGAGGGATGAGACTGACATAGAACAAGAGCCATTGCAGGCGTATAAGTGTGCGTTATACAAGTTAATTGTAGAAATATAGCCATCACTTGTGCGTTGTAACAGGTAAGCTAAATCAATAAAAAGCATGAGGCAAGGATGTTGTGCCCTTGATTACTTGAGTGCGAAAGAAATTAGGATCCCTTGACCTATTGGGGAGGAATTTTATCGTGGAATGGCCCTACGGGCGAAGCTATTTCTTTTCTTCGTCGCTTTCATTCTTGATTGCTGTCCTCCTTGCTGTATTTCTTTCCTACTTTCTTTGTCTCTCTTGCTGTCTTCGTATACCTTTTTTTTCTGTTCCTTCTTTCTTTCCATGTGCCTTTATTCCTATTTTCTTTTGATACAAGATCTAAGAGATTTATATGGCTAAGAAATGACCACATCATCAGCGTTTGCCGAGCGTGCATTAAAGAGCGCGCATGTGTGTGCTTCATGTGCTCGTATATAAGACCCGTATTGCGTATCTGATGAACCCGACCGCGGCCGAATCAGTTTAGCGTGATCTCCTCGCAACTGAACGGTCGGTGGTTTCGTTTATTTTTTTTTATTAAACGTATATAAAGGGACGAGAGCGAAAACCTTTTTCTCCTATATCAGCGAACAACTTTCTCACTGAACCGTATGTCCACTTATTACGGTGAAAAGGCGTTTGGTAGGCGACAAAAATGCGTAAGCAAAGGGAAAATAAAGGTGGAGACGCCGCCTTCAAATTCCCGCACCAACTCGCTGTGACGTCATAGATGTTTTAAAGCGCCTGCCATAGGGCACACTTTGAATTGAATTGAATTGAACTGTGTCCGTTGGTAGCCAGAGAGTTAACGTAGCAAGTTTTATGAAGTTCTATTGATGCAATACGGCCAAATACTGAAAAGACTGAAATCAGTGACGTCATGTTTACGTCGACGTGCAGAGATATCAGGCGAAATATTTTTTTTTTTAGTGAGACTGTGACCTTCATTTATTTCACTAGTATTGAATCCACAATGGCGAAATCAACGGCAATATAGCTTTCAAAGACCAATCTATCGATAAAAACTAATTTATTGTTTCTCGTTAGTGTCCATTTAAAGGGCAACTCCGGCGATTTTTCAATGTCCACGGATCTCAATGAAAGTATTCTCCTCGCTACTGTAAGAATAAATGCAAAGGCCGGCGGTTGCAAGTCGTTTGGCTTTACTGAAAATGAATTTTAATTAATTTAGGGAGCCCATAAGAGCTTGCGATGTAAAACCGCCAGCTGCAGGTAACCTGCACTTACTACACCGAAGCCTACGTGTGTAAGTATAACGCACGATGTATAAATGGACGCCCGTTACAAGCGCGCGGCGCCATTGTGTCTGCAAATGATGGCGCTGCGTGTCGGTATGCACATTTGGCAATTACCGCAGCGATGCTTTAAGGAGTGGACGGTAGCGAAAGCGAAGCACTGGAGCGACAGCGCGTCACCAAAGCAGGTGCCGTATTTTCCAATGAGATATGGCTGAACCTCGTTACAACGAAATAATGATATAGCGAATTCTCGGTTATAGCAAACTAAATCGGAACTTTAATTGGTCACGCTTATTTCCGGCGACATATATTGTAAATGCGACAGCCGACGCGGTATCGGCTGTTACAATAAATATTTTGTTCGCGCGAGGCTCAACACATGAAAGGCGTCGTAAAAAGCGAAATAAGTATTCAAAGAGAATTCACAACCACACATCTTGAAAATGTTGAAATTTTGTTCATCCAGTACAAAAATAAACGTAAGGAAAAAGAAGAAGAAGAAGGTGTGTTTGACTGGTTGTGTAACCTAGTAAGGTATATAAACAGAAAACGAAAACTGGACCCATATGTGGCCCATATGTGAAAACGCGACCCATATGTGGACCCATATGTGACTGGACCCATATGGGTGTTACAGGTAACGCACTCCGTCATCACATACATGCGTCCATGGTTTTTCTCTTTCTGTTCACATAAGTTGCTTGGTTACGCGACCAGTCGAAGCTATTTGGTTTTAAATGGTGAAACGAAACAGGTAAGGATTACCTCGTGTATTTTGTTCGCAGTCAAGGGATGCATATATGTAGTGGAATTTTTGCACGAGCAGGGTTGCCGGTTCGTTCGTGCAGAACTGCAAATGTCGTGTTGCGTGCAGTGCAATAATGTTTGGCTCACATATTCACGGGAGCCTCATCGATTGATCGGCATCGTTTTTCTAACTAGATCACAAAGGTGTTGCAGGGCTTCATTAAGGAACACACAGCTTAAGCCGGTAACAAATTTGTTTATTGATTGATTGATTGATTGATTGATTGATTGATTGATTGATTGATTGATGTGATCCCATGAGTAGCTACAGCCAACAGAGATAGATTCGCATCTATCTATCTATCTATCTATCTATCTATCTATCTATCTATCTATCTATCTATCTATCTATCTATCTATCTATCTATCTATCTATCTATCTATCTATCTATCTACGCAGGTACGAAGCATGCGGTGGTGCGCCGGTGTTTTCCCACAGGAACACGTCAGTCGCAGCTGACGGGCTTGCTTTACCGTGGCCACGACGACGACAGCGTTAGACGCCGACAGTTCATCCTCATTAACAGAAATTTCTTAAAGTCGCTTCTGAGACGACCACTCTACACACACACACACACACACACACACACACACACACACACACACACACACACACACACACACACACACACACACACACACACACACACACACACACACACACACACTGCTTGGGTGCGCTGACTCGAAGATCGGCCCACGCATGGCAGACACAGTCCGACTGCGGTGCCTGCAGGGTCGGCCCACCAAATTTTCCAGTCGGATTTAACATATTTCTGCTAATCAATGCAATTAATCCTGATTATTCCTGTATCTTAAGGTATACTTGAAATCATATTAGGTTATTGTGAGCCGGTATTGACGAAATGATACGCTTGTTTTTTATTTTGACTACTTGCTTTACCGTGCCGGGGGACAGGAGACGCCAACAGCGCGAGCGCATAATGTGCTTCGCACCTATATATAATTAGTCTAGGCTCCGCTAACATTATATACTTCTCACGTACGTCATGATTAACGATAACAGAATAACGTGTGGCTCATGCAGGTGACGCTCGGCTTGGGGTGCGCCACAGCTGATTTAATGACGTTTCAGCTTATTTTCATCAACAGCAACCAAATGTTCATTCAAGATGTCATGAGAACGCACTTTGCGTGGGTTAACCGAAACAAAGATACAGCGCTCGCTGAAGCTAACAATGGAAATGTACAGAGAATAAGCAGTGAGACAGACACAAGCGGGCTGTGACGGCCGAAGGCAACATATATACGACACGTTAGCTGGAATTTAACCTGGTTTCCTAGGTTGCAAGGGAGCACGCTATACCACACATCCACGGCGGCTCCTCTCCCACGCGTTACGTCGTAATAAAAGCATTGTATTAGCTGCAGTTCTGGCTGTGGCGCTTTTCTAGCATCAATTGCGGTTCTGGTACGCGTTCAGGGCTCTTATAGCAACGTAAGGAAAAATACACGTGTGCTGCTATTACTCAACATCCTCTTGTCGGGCTTTCTAGAGCTTATACTCCATGGTTGCGCCGAAGCTCACCGTGGCGTACATTTCTACAACAATCGTGTCTGTGACGTTATATGTCGTATGCCGTCAGCTATACCTCTTGTGGCCATGGGCTGTCGACGTGCCTTGTAAACCACGTTGATGACACAACCACGGAACGTGCACAAGGATGTTGGTCGTATACTCTTAGCACGTCTCTGAATGCCACGAAATTCGTCATCATTGGCAATTTTATGGCTGACTTCTTCGCATGACATAGATTCCCACATTTCGTGGGATCTGTCGGAATTTCTTAAAGACGACAGTCTTTCTTCGGCTATCCTATAACGCGAGAAACTCTGTCTGTCTGTCTGTCTGTCTGTCTGTCTGTCTGTCTGTCTGTCTGTCTGTCTGTCTGTCTGTCTGTCTGTCTCACACCACCCGGCCGATTTAAACGGCCATGAAAATGGCCATGAAAACGAACCAACCACAAAGCTATAGCCTGGTTGGCGGGGTCATACACGTCAACACGACACAGCTCAAAGCAGACCTCAGGCCTATTTCTCTTGGAGTTTTTCATCCCGAGTTAATATCGTTGCACTTATTGTAACGGCGCACTATCAAAAATAAAGCTAGTAAAAAGCTACTAAATACCGTCACTTACTAACTTTTGGGTGCTTTACTGCCTTCTTAGTTGCCTTTTGCAATAGCTGATCCCATTACCCTGTCCTCCTTCTTGCAAGAGTGAAAATAAACCGACTTTATTATTATTATTATTATTATTATTATTATTATTATTATTATTATTATTATTATTATTATTATTATTATTATTATTATTATTATTATTATTATTATTATTATTATTAGTTTACTGACACTGCTGGAGATCGGACCGGTTTATCGTGGTGTAGTAAGGAGGAAGCTGATTTGCTGTGCTGAGAGATGCACACGGGCCAGAATCACCTCGCACAAGGCGACCGATAATTCCTGTACGTCTTATATATGAGAAATATGCATGTCAGCTTTCTTAGACCTTGTTCCTACAACGCTTGTTCTCGAATATCGCTGAAAAGGTGGCTAATCTGTTCCACGTATTAGCCGCTTGGATGGCCCCCTCCTCCTTTCCGTGCAGTATACTGCAGTTGACAGGCCGCGTGAGGCAGTCCTACGCTCTAAACGCGGTCACCTTTAGTTTATTTTATCATCATCATCATCATCATCATCATCATCATCATCAGCCTGTTTAGGTCCACTGCAGGACGAAGGCCTCTCCCAACGATTTCCAATCCACCCTATCCTGAGCGAGTTGGTTCCACTTTATGCCTGCAAACTTTTTAATTTCATCGCTCCATCTAATCTTTTGCCTGCCTCTGTTACGTTTTCCCTCTCTTGGTATCCATTCCGTTGCTCTTACTGTCCATCTGTTATCTTTCCTCCTCATGACATGTCCTGCCCAGGTCCACTTCTTTCTTTTAATTGATATAATAATATCGGCTATTCCTGTCTGTTCTCTGATCCATTCCGCTCGTTTTTTATCTCTTAGCGTTACCCCCAACATTTTTCTTTCGATTCCACGTTGCGTGCTCCTTAGTTTTATCTCTAGTTTTTTCGTTATCCTCCACGTTTCTGCGCCGTACGTTAGTACTGGGAGAATGCAGTGATTGAATACTTTTCGTTTTAGTGAGAGCGGTAAGTTTCCAGTCATGATTTCATAATGCCTTCCGAATGCGCTCCAGCCCAACCTTATTCTACGGAGAATTTCTTTTTCATGGTTAGGAGTTCCTGTTATTAGTGAGTTTTAGTATATCGGAAAGCAGCAAACGTAAAGATTTAGCGTTAAGGTTAACGTTACGGTAAAGCTGGGTGCACTTGGCGGCACAAACTAGACTTTTAGTACAGCGGAAGAGAGCGAAACGCTAAAGCTAACGCAAAGGCATGTACGGCGACAACTACACCTTAAAACAACTCTTATTAAATCCCTAAGTGCGCCACAAAATCATTGTGCCAGTATCGTGTGAGTGTGTTGTTAGTGCTGTATCAGCAGACCCGAAAAACATCGCTTCGTTTCAACATGCCGCTATCGAGTCTCCTTTCTGACCCGTACTGCCTGTCATTTCGAAGTTGCGATGACATAGGAGCGCTTAATTTATACTTTGGAAACCAGAGAAGCTACGCAGGCAGTCCATGTCGTCGAGGCTATGCCGTATATACGAGAAATTTCGCCGACATTTCCGTTTTGAGAAGGCGGACTTTCCACTTGTCATCAGTGCCCCGGAGCTCCTGCAACATTTCTCCAGTGCCCAGGGGGTGCGCATCTGTGCATGTGCCTGCGAAGGCTGGCTTATCCAAGTCGCCTTTGTGACTGAAGGAATACTTCGCCAAACAGTACTGTCATTTCAAGCATTATACATACAGTAGTGCACCACACTACTCGTCTCGGCTTTATTTTGGTTGTAGCTTGAAACAGCCGATGTACAAAAAGAAAAAAAGCCCCGGTGGCAGTGCCGCCATCTCGACGAGACTACCGTAAACGTGAGCAAAGCGACATGGCCTCTGAGATTTCGAACGCCGGCACGCGCAGTCTCGAAGGCCGTGAAAGCGAGTGCACTCATATTTTAAGCCTTGTGTGCCGCTTACTGAGTGCGTATCTTGAAAACGGCGACACATTGTCGCCAATACACGGCTGGCGAAGCTTAATTAGCCAAACCTAAGGCAAACAAGAACATGAGCGGGTAATGAATGAGCTTAACAATGCAGGCCGATGTCACGACAGATCTGAAGCGAGTGGTCTCACTTCGACTGACGCCGCCATCTTGCCAGCCGTACGGGTCCCTTTGCGAGCGTTAGCGTTGAACGATATCTTTCGAAAATAGCGTAGGCACGTAAGGGTATCGTATACGTTAACGTTCTGCGCATGCGCGGTGTGTTCCACGGTAACGTTAACCTTACGCTAAATCTTTGCGTTTGCTGCTTTCCGATATACTAAAACTCACTATTAACTGTCCCAGGTATACGTATTCGTTTACACATTGTAAGGGTTCATTGTTGATTTTAAATTTCTGTTCCTTAGCTAGGCTATTGAGCATAACTTTGGTCTTTTGCCTATTCATTCTTAATCCAATTTTAATACTTTCCCTGTTTAGGTCATCAATCATGTTTTGTAGTTCGTCTCCATCATTGCTAAATAGCACAATGTCGTCTGCGAATCTTAAATTGCTGAGATATTCTCCGTCTATTCGAATTCCCTTGTCTTCCCAGTCTAGACGTTTAAAGATTTCCTCTAAACATGCAGTGAATAGCATCGGGGATATCGTATCTCCCTGTCTCACGCCTCTCCCGATCGGGATTTCTCTGCTTTTCTCATGTAGGAGTAGTGTGGCTGTGCAATCTTTGTATATGTTGTTGATGGCGTATATGTATATGTGGGGTACCTGACGTATATGTCAGGTACCCCTTGTCTACGTAGAGCTTCTAGAACTGCTTGTATTTCTATCGAGTCAAATGCTTTCTCGTAGTCGATAAACGCCATATAAAGAGGTTTGTTATATTCCGCGTACTTCTCAATTACTAGGTTGATAGCGTGGCTGTGGTCCATTGTCGAGTAACCTTTCCTAAAACCAGCTTGTTCTCTCGGTTGGATTAAAGTCGAGGGTTCTCTTATCCTCGTAGAAATTACTTTTGTAAATAGCTTGTATATTACTGGGAGTAGGCTAATTGGTCTATAATTCTTTAACTCCTTTATGTCACCTTTCTTGTGGTTAAGGATTATATTCGCATTTTTCCAACTGCGTGGTATATTACACGTCTTGACACATTTCGTGAAGAGCGATGCAAGTTTTTCAAGTATAATATCTCCTCCGTCTTTAATCAAGTCGGCTGTTATACCATCTTCACCAGCTGCTTTACCGTGGGACATGCCTTTGACAGCTTTTTTGACTTCGTCAGCGGTTATACATGGAATTTCATTGTCCTCCTCAGATTCTATTTCTATTAAGGTTGTATGGTCTGTCTGAGAACTGTACAGTGCAGAGCAGAAATCTTCTGCTACTTTTACTATTTCGTTGAAACTGTTGATAACGTTACCTTGTTTATCCTTTAGCGCATGCATTTTGTTTTGCCCTAAGTGCAGTTTCTTTTTGACCGTTTTAATGCTGGTGCCTTTCTCTACAGCTTTCTCTATTTCTCTCGTGTTAAAGTTTCTTACATCTCTTTGCCTGGCTTTATTGATCAATTTTTATAGTTCTGCGAATTCAATCTTATCTTTTGGCGAAGTTACTTTCATTTGTTGGCGTTTTTTTATTAAGTCCTTGGTAGATTGGGACAACTTACTTGTTGTTTGCTTAGTTGTTGTACCCCCGACTTCTATCGCTGTTTCAAGGATTGTTTTCGTTATGGTTTGGTTCATTTCCTCTACATCGTCACCGTTTTCGTATAAGGCCTCGAACTTGTTGCTTAGGGCTACTTTAAATTCTTCGTTCTTCGATCTGATTACCTCTAAATTACATTTTTTTCTAGTAAATAATTTAGTTCTTGTCTTCTTTAGGTTAAGTGCAATCTTTGCCCTTACTAGTCTGTGATCGCTGCATTTTATCTTCCCCACTACTTCTGTGTCCTGAATCATACCTGGTTGTTCGCACATTATAAAGTCGATTTCATTCTTTGTTTCCCCGTTAGGGCTTTTCCACGTCCACTTCCTATTCTTGTGTTTCTTGAAAAACGTGTTCATTATTCGGAGTCGGTTTCTTTCGGCAAATTGTACTAGCATTTCCCCACGGTTATTCCTATGGCCGACGCCGTAGTTGCCAATCGCCTGCTCTCCACTTTGTTTTGTCCCTACTTTTGCGTTGAAATTCCCCATGACTACTGTGTATTGTGTCTGTACTTTCTTTATTGCTAATTCGATATCCTCGTAGAACTGCTCTACTTGTTCGTCGTCGTAGCTCGTTGTTGGCGCATATCCCTGGATTATCTTAAGTTTATACCGCTTATTTAGTTTTATTACGACGCATGCAACCCTTTCGTTAATGCTGTAGAATTCATCTACGTTGCCCGCTATATCTTTGTGAATTAGGAACCCCACGCCATATTCCCTCTTTTCGGGTAATCCTCTATAGCAGAGGACATGCCCATTGTTTAAGACTATGTAAGCTTCACCTGTTCTCCTAACTTCGCTAAGGCCAATGACGTCCCAACTAACTCCCTCTAGTTCCTCGAGTAGTTCTGCTAGTCTAGCTTCGCTGGAGAGGGATTGATTGATTGATTTGTGGGGTTTAACGTCCCAAAACCAGTTCTGATTATGAGAGACGCCGTAGTGGAGGGCTCCGGAAATTTCGACCACCTGGGGTTCTTTAGCGTGCACTGACATCGCACAGCACACGGGCCTCAACATTTCGCCTCCATCGAAATGCAGCCGCCGCGGCCGGGATTTGATCCCGCGACCCTCGGATCAGCAGCCGAGTACCATAGCCACTAGACCACCGTGGCGGGGCGCGCTGGAGAGGGATCTTGCATTGAACGTTCCAATGTTTAGTTTCCAGTGGCGGCCTGTCCGGGTCCAGTGATTGTTACCGCCCTCTGCTGCTTCCCAGAGCTGACCGCCGCCGTGGACAGATGTTCTGCAGCTGCTGGACACTGAGGGCGTGGGTTTAATTGTAGACATCGTGTGGGAGGTGGTGGCCAAGTACTTCACCAGGGAGGCCAATTCCTGTTCTGGTGTAGGAGTGAGTCGTAAACGGCAGTTGAATGACTGAAAGCCTTTCACATACCCCAACCGTCGCCAGGCCCCCCTACCGACGTAATCTCGAGGAGTATTAAAAAAAAAAAAAGGGGGGGGGGGGGGGGGTTTCGGCGTCGAACCTGCGACCCTTCACGGTCCCGGTTGCAGCGGCTTCGCCTCGTTAAACGTACATTCTTTCAAAGCCTTTCATGCGCGATATCTTCTACCTGCGTTACTATTATGTACGGTACTTGGTCTCAAAATGTCCGCGATCTTCTATTTTTGCTGATCGCGACATCCAGAACGTCACGGTTTTTAAAACTGCTCTGCAAGCAAGGTCGGCGCGCGTGGAAATCGTTTGTTAGCGAGGCGTTTCCCTTCTCCGTTCGCGCAGGTATGCGGCCGCGTGCCTAGTTTCGCGCACTGCCCAACAGTTGTACGAGTTAGGGTAAAAGAAATTCATGAAATTTTCCACGTGGTCCCGTACACAGACGCATTTTTCCTTGCGATGTACGCGCATATGACAAAAAAAAAAATTGTTGGTTGTAAGAAATCGCGGTTGTGATGTGTAATGAGTAATGCAATCCATAATTTCTTATGCCGGAGTGGATGTGTGAAGACGAAATGGAAATAGATAGGTATCAGGCACACAGATACATACACACATATCTATATAACAGTATAAACACGCAATCATACACCCCAGCAGACACACGCAAACTTTCTTGGTGAATGCATAGTATCATGTTCATTCTTATAGGAAGTGAGTTCAAAGTGTTAAGTCGTCATCAAATTTACATCGACCAGCTAAAAAGATTTGTGTGGAGGTTAGTACTGTACAGTTTGCGTCTTACGGCAAGTAGTAATCAGGAGTAATGTATACTCCTTATTGCGTTTGTGATGTTAATTTCGTCATCTATCTATCTATCTATCTATCTATCTATCTATCTATCTATCTATCTATCTATCTATCTATCTATCTATCTATCTATCTATCTATCTATCTAATTTCCTCCGCTTCTCATGAGTTGCTACTATCGGAGACCGGCGGTCGGTTATGTCTAGCGTCGCATCGGTTTTCCGTTTGTGCGGAATAATGTGAGAACTTGTAACCGCGTTAGTAACTAACAGTTTCTGCGCTTTCGAAACGACTATGCGACACTACAGGCCGGCATAGGTACTATTTGGTGACGTTTCGGTGGTGTCAACTTAAGACATTTTGAAGTGTAAAGATATAGTGAACTCGCGTTGACTCTAAAATAATACATTTACTTAAAGGCTAGAAAGTAAGAAAATGCTTGGAAATCGT